>SMJT01000076.1:339514-603285 GCA_004349715.1 Crucihimalaya himalaica | reverse complement strand
TGGCGTGCTCTTGCATCGGATATCTGGGCAAAGGAATTTGCATCCAAAATTAGACTTGAATCCTCCTCGCTGAGCGTGTTGGTGAAGCCTTGGTTGTTGTTAAACTAATACTGCTGATTCTGAAAACCAGTACCACCAATGTAATTAACATCCTTGCTCTTCAACCTTCATCTACAATCTCGACCTTATCAGCCAAAGTGTACAGCCTTCTGCTGCTTGCCCATCAAAAGATTATGACCGAATTCAATTTTGCATGCACCTCAGCAATCTGCGAACCATCAATGTTCTCGTTCTTTGCTTCTTCCTCTCAAAATCTGCGTTCTGGTACTTGTTGCCAGATGCCAAGTTCTCAATCAACACATAAGCGTCCTCGGGATATCTCGTGTTGAAATTACCATTACTCGCAGCATCCAGAGCCATCTGATATCTCCAAATCAATCCCTCCGGAAGAAAATACCCAGCAACTGAAACTTGCGTGAACCAGTGATGCGGACAATCTCTCTGAAAGATCTGAATCTCACCCAAGCAGCCTTAAACGCCTCAGTCGCACCTTGGAGAATAGGGAGATCTTGTTCCTCAACTCCTCGGATCTCGCATCGTCGTAGAAATAGTTCAGAAATGGGTTCTTCGTCTCTCCCAGGTGCTCAGACGATCCCGGAGGCAACTGCTTTCAACCAGTAAGCCTGCATCCCCACCAAGAGAGTAATGGAAAAAGCTTACAGAAGAGGAAATCAAAGGACACTCCATTGTACTTGATGCTAGTGACCAAGTCCTCAAACCTCTCAATGTGATCCATGGGGTGTTCATGAGGAAGACCATGAAAGAGATGCTGCCCACAAGAGTGAAATATGCAGGTTTCAGCTCAAAAGTCATTAACCACATTCACAACAGCTGGAGGGACAATGATGTTTCCATCTCCATCAAGTCTTTGTCCCCTCTCATTGTACAATTGACCCTCATGGTCTCTCAAAGCTCCAGCATCATCCACGACCAAAATCAGTGGATTGTTCATCTCTACTAGCCTTTATGTTCTCCTGAAACACAAGAGTCAAAAATACGTAAGTAACAAAAATCAGAAAATTTACAACGAGTATCGAACGATACCAGCTGGGTATCGATCGATACCGACGAACGTAGTCGAAAATCTAATCTAAAATCTAATGGTGAATTTAGAGTCCCCGACAACAGCGCCAAAATTTGATATGCTCAAATATAATACCCTAAAAAGTACCTAAGCAGTAGCTGCCGTATATTAGGGGTTGAACCACAAAGACTCAAGAATTGACTCAAATAGATATTAAGACTCGAATTAAGCTAGCGAAACAAAGTAATGCAGGAAATAAACAGCAGAATATAAAAGTTGTGAAATCAATGGAGGAAAGCGTTAAGCCTAGGGAAATTCTCCGGTAAATCAGAATTGCAGATCAAATAGAATGTCAGGAGGATATTAAGCACTGTTCTTGAACTTGAAACACAAAGTAAAATCAACCAACCGTCGCTGCGAAGATTATCTATGTCTAAAGCCTATAAACCTAGAATTCCAAATTTCTTTGCAAATCCTATGAATTCAAACAAGCATTAATGATCAGGTTCAATTGTTCACAAAATCCTAAACCAAATTTCTTTGCGAATAGGTCTTTTGCTCATCTAACACTAGTTCAGGCAATCAATCACACTTTCGTGCCAATCAAACAACCTAAGATCAGATTCTAGGTCATGAAGCTAGAATCAGCAGTAATCACAAGTCTAGATGAAGAACTCTATTGAATCTCTCCTATCAATTCAGATCAACCTAACAATTCATCAAACACCTTTGAATAACCCTAAACCTAACAAGGAATCTACTCAGACATGGTGAATGAAGCAAACATCATGAATAAAATATATTGCATAAAATAAATCATGAGTAAACAAGGGTTCAGAATTGTCTCCCCAAAACCCGGAACCAATCTCTCTCAAAGTATTAGAATAAAATCAAGTCTCTCTTAAAAGTGGCTAAAAACCCTAAATATAATGCCAAAACACGTTCTGGGCTTAATTGTAAATAATAGAATCTTCTGGGCCAAGTTGCAGACTCTTCAGACTTGTAAAATCACGTGTTTTCCTTTTCTGCAGTCGGTATCGATCAATACCAGGTGGGTGTCGGTCGATACCAGGACTCTATGCCCGCCAGACTGGACTGTCTTCACGAAAACTGGCATAACTTTTGATCGCACCGTTAGAATGGCCTCAAACCACATCCAAACGAAAGCTAATCCATTGATCTATCTTTTATCCAAATTTGAGCTCAATCCAACGGTGGGAAGTTATTCAACGAATGCTAAAAACAAACTCCAGAATGCTCTAATATCTCCAATTATGCTCCAAACGTGCCGAAACCTGAAAAGACTCAAAAAGACTACAAAAACACTAGGAGGACTCTAAAAGCAAGACCTATATCATGGCTAAAAACGGGTAAAAACCATGATATATCAGGAAGTGAAAGTAATGAAACCTCTCAAAAGGTCGGTGGTTGTAAATGGGGAACGTTACTAAGTCTCATATGAGGGGCTGCCTAATATATGCTCAAATTACGGGTTGTATGGACATTTAGTTCATTCATGCTCAAAAAGGGTGGTTGATACGGTGGATACGCAACCACCTCCAAATGCGGTGGTGGATATGACCATGAATCAAGAGGAGCAACGGGATGATGGTTTTACAATGATCAAGCGGACGGACAGACGTGTGGCAATGCCGGCGAATAGGGTTGCACTAAGTGGCAGGAGTGAGAGAGAAGTTGTAGGACGTAATTAACAGGATCTAGTGAATCATGTTGAGACTGAGAATATTGGAGTATCAAATCGGTTTGGAAATTTGAGGACAGTTATGGAAACTTCGGAGAAAAGGGAAGTAATGGGTAAATCCGGGGCAAATAAGGAAAATGTCAATATTCTCAAAAACATCGAGAAGGGCAAGAGGATTGAGCAAGAAAAAATTATGGCATTCGGGGTGGTTGGCGATAAAAGCAATTTAGGTCAGGATGCAAGAAATAAGGAGAAACTTGTGGGCCTTAGTAAACATATGGAGAATACAAGGAATAGGCCCAAACAAGGGAAACCACAAAAGTCCATGCGTGGTTTGATTTTTGGCCCAATGAGAAGAGAAGTAGAATTATCATCTTCTGGTAAGAGACTACGAGTAGAGACAGAGAGTATGGGCAAACTGAGAGGAGTCTTGGAAAGTAGTGGTGCGGGAAAAAATGATGGTAATGGTGATTCCGTAAACGATGACGTTAGTAAACTCTCACGCTTGGCGTTGGAGGAGATTTCACAGGAGATAGAGGAGGGAATCCCTGGTATTCCAACAGGAGGTGGGTTGGGTTTAATGGAAACATGATGTTTCTCCCCAGTTTTTCCTGTTGTGTTTGAAACTCAAGCCGGAGGTGAAAGGGCGAGTAGGATATGCCAAGGACTGGGATTTGATCATTCTCTTAAGGTCGGTACTGCTGTACAGAGTGGTGGGCTGTGGTTGTTATGGCGATTAGGGATTGGCAATGTGGAAATCATAAAGTCTACTGATCAGTTTATATATGTGCAAATAGTGAATGGAGTTGAGGTGCTGAACTTAGTAATAATGTATGTTGCACTTGTAGCTAGCCGGAGAAGTGGTTTATGAGACCAACTGAGCGAGGTAATTGAAGAAGTGTCGGGTCCACTAGTGATTGGTGGAGACTTTAACACAATCTTTCGGTTAGATGAGAGGACAGGAGGGAACGGTCGACTATCTTCAGATTCTTTCGCGTTTGGAGAGTGAATCAATTGAGCCTCATTGATAGACATGGGATTTCGAGGGGGCAGATATACGTGGAAGAGAGGGCGAGAAGAGAGTGTGTTTGTAGCTAAAAGACTAGATCGTGTTTTATGTTGTGCATACGCGCGTTTGAAATGGCAAGTGGCGACGGTGACACATCTTCCCTTTCTAGCATCTGATCATGCACCTCTACATGTTCAACTTTCGCCAGAAGCAGAGGGCAATCGACTCTGGAGACCTTTCCGGTTTGAGGCTGCATGGTTGAATCACCCTATTGGTAGCTTCTTGGGATAGTGGGGTGGCTACACCAATGGCTTTGAAGAAGTTACAGAGGCACCTACGCAAATGGAGCAGGGATGTATTTGGCAATGCACAAGTGCGCAAGGATAAACTGGTAAATGAGATCCGAGATGTGCAGCTCCAGTTAGATCAAAATCAAACGGATGTTCTGTTGCAAAGAGAAGCGGCTTTAGTTAAAGAACTCGAAGTGGTATTGGAATAAGAGGAGATTATATGGTTCCAAAATTTTTGTGAAAAATGGATTGCTTTTGGGGATCGGAATACAAGTTTTTTTCCACACCTCAACAATTATTATAAGAAGGCGAAATCGAATAGAATTGTTAAAAGACAATGATGGGAGGTGGATTACGAATGCAAAGGAGTTGGAGAAATTGGTAATTACTTATTATGAGAGGCTTTACTCACTCGAAGATGTGGATCCAGTTGTGAACACGATTTCGCATGAGGGGTTTCCAAGACTTACAAGTGACGAGCTGAGAAGTTTAAGTAAGCATGTGAGAAGCACAGGGAGCTATAAAGCGTTGGGGCCGGATGGGTTTCAACCAACTTTTGATCAGAAGTGCTGGGGCATCGTTGGAGAGTTCGTCATTCGGTTTGTATTGGATTTCTTTGAAAAAGAGAACCTTCCACAAGATGCGAATAATGCTTTGGTGGTGCTTATACCGGAAGTAGGAAAACCGGAAATGATTACTCAGTTTAGGACAATTAGTTTATGTAACGTGTTATTCAAAACCATTACAAAAACTATGGTGGGAAGGCTTAAGTTAGTAATAACGAAGTTGATTGGTCCAGACCAAGCTAGTTTTATTCCGGGAAGATTAAGCACGGATAACATAGTGATTGTGCAGGAGGTTGTGCACTCTTTGAGACAAAAAAGGGAAGAAAGGATGGATGCTCTTGAAGTTGGATCTCGAGAAAGCTTATGACCGAATAAGATGGGACTTTTGGGAGGAAACGGCTAAAGCGACAGGGTTATCGGATGTTTGGGTTTGATGGATAATGCAATGTGTTTCTGGACCGACGATGAGTGTTCTATGGAATGGAGAAAAGACGGAACCTTTTAAACCAATGCGAGGATTGCGACAAGGGGATCCGCTGTCACCGTACTTATTTGTTCTCTGTCTTGAACGCTTATGTCACTTAATTGAAGAAGCGGAGTAGGAGAAGAGAGGGAAACCAATCAGCTTGTCGAGAGGGGTCCCAAATAATCGCACATATGTTTTGCGGATGATTTAATTCTATTTGCGGAAGCATCTGTGAGTCAAATAAGGGTGATACGCGGTGTGATAGAGAAATTTTGTAATGCCTCAGGTCAAAAGGTGAGCCTTGAGAAATCAAAAGTGTTCTTCTCAAGTAATTTATCAAGGGATCTGACGAGCTCAATTAGTACCAAAAGCGGTATTAAGTCGACTTGTGATCTGGGTAAGTACCTTGGGATGCCAATACTTCACAAAAGGATGAACAAATATATGTATGGAGATATCCTTGAGAAAGTGGCTTCACGTTTATCGGGTTGGAAGAGCAGAGTTTTGAGTTTTGCAGGAGGAGTAACACTCACAAAATTTGTACTGTCGTCTATTCCGGTATATTCAATGAGTACGATCAAAATTCCGCAATCTACCCTAGAAAGTTTGGACAAAGTGACACGGTCTTTCGTGTGGGAGAGCACGATGGGGAAAAGAAAACAGCACTTGGTCGCGTGGAAAAAAATGTGCTTACCAAAGTTGGAAGGGGGATTAGGGATCCGGGGAATAGCTAACATGAATAAGGCACTCATTGCTGAAAATTGGATGGAGGTTATTACATGATGAGGCTAGCTTATGGGCACGAGTGTTAAGAAGCAAATACAAGGTTGGGGACAGCCATGATCTCTCTTGGTTGGTTGTAAAGAGTCATTGGTCTTCAACTTGGAGAGGCGTGGGCATTGGATTAAGAGAAGTGGTTCTTCTAGGCCTAAGCTGGGTGATTGGGGATGGAAAAAATATCAAGTTTTGGAAGGACAATTAGTTGACGGATTCACAGTTATTGGCTTGTAAGGCGACAGTTCGAGAGCTTTGGCAAGAGGGCATGGGCTGGAAAATGGATCAGATTGCACCATACGTGACAGAGAATAAGAGGTTGGAACTGGCGACGGTTGTTGTGGATGTGGTGAAAGGTGCACGAGATCAATTATCTTGGGTAGGGAGCACTAATGGAAACTTCTCTGTTAAATCAACGTATGCTTTGGTGACACGGAACTATACACCAGGACAGAACTCGGAAAAGCTCTATAGGCGGGTATGTATGGTCAGTTCTAGCACTGGAAAGAGTTAAAACGTTCTTATGGCTAGTAGTGAATAAGGCTATCATGACAAACTCAGAACGATACCGCCGTCACTTATGTGAATCAGATGTTCGTCAAGTATGTAAGGGAGGTAAGGACTCCATAATAAATGTGCTTCGTGATTGCCCGACCATGAAAGGGGTTTGGCGTCGGATAGTACCTGTACGGAAGAGGAGATCGTTTTATGAAAAACCAGTGATTGAATGGTTATATGGCAACTTGCGGGAGGGGATTGTGATTGATAATGTTCCATGGTCAACTAGCTTTGCTATGACACTATGGTGGGCCTGGAAATGGAGGTTTAAACGTGTTCGGTGAAAACAAAACATGTAAAGACAAAGTGCGTTTTTTAAAGGATATAGCAATGGAGGTGGTCTCGGCTAACACGTGCACAGATCAGAACACACAAAAGGCGTCTAGGGTAGAGAGTTTGGTGAAGTGGGCAAGACCGAGTATGGAGTGGTTTAATTTGAATACTGATGGTGCATCTCGGGGGAACCCGGGACTGACCACCGCAGGAGGGTGGTCAACAAAATTAATTTTTCATTTAATTCAACAAAGTGGTAAAAAATAGGAATAATATGATTGTATACCTTAATTTTGTATGAAATTTTAAATTTATTCTATAATTTCAAATTATTTGAGATATTTCTTATATTAAGAGTTCAAAATCAAATGGTTGCCCTTGAATAATTATTAAAAATTCAGAAAATAAAAATAAAATAATTCAATTAATTACTTTATCAAATATTAGTTTTAAAATTAATATTAAAATATTATTCTTGAGGTTTTTCTAGTTCAAATTTTAGAGAATGATGAAATCTAAAAAATATTTATGATAATGACAAATTAATTTACTATGCTTAATACTAATCAATAATTAAAATTAAAATTCATATTAATAAAAACATTCAACTAATAAAAACGCAAAACTTATACGATACAAAAAAAAATACAAAAGTCATATTCTCTCTTCTTCCGTCGAGAAAAACAAATAAGTTAATTTTTCAAGAGTTTAGAATATGATTAATTTAAATATATTTTAAAAAATTAATTACTTTTTTAAATTATATAATTATAAAAAAATAAATTCAAAGAAATTAAAAATTTTAATTATATAATAAAAATTTATTTAGATTTTTGATTGAATTAGTAAGTATTTTGGATAATTAATTATTTTCTACTTGTTACAAATTTTAAATATAGATATATTGCCTTTTTTCAATTAGTCAACATATTATATATATATATATATATACACTTTTTATTTTTAAATTAATCTCGAATATATAATGTATAAAAGTTTTGGATATTACTATATTCTTGAATATAGTAGTTTGGATATTACTATATTCTTTCATTTATGTTTTGATAAGGCAATTTTTCTCATCGTTTTTTTTTCATTTTACAGAATTTTAGTGTTTTCGTTCACTTCAAATTTAACAAACATTTGAACTGTATTCCTTAGTTTAGATATTTTCTAAATTTTCCATTTAGCGGAATTAAACTTCTCCACTCTAATCGTGGATCTTTAATTGTTTATCCAAACTCAACTTCAATTTCTAATAAATAATAATTAAGTAGTGATGCTCTAGTGGTTGAAGGATTCGCTTTAAAAGCATTATTGTGACAAAGTTTAAACCCTTCCACTACAATTTCAATCATCCTTAGCCACTCTTAGACGTCTTCTGTGACAAGAAAATTTGAATTTCTTTTGACTTCAGCGGATTAGTTTATGATTTGGCAAAAATTTTATATACAGAATACACCAAAAAAATATGACAAAAATAAGAGTACACATTTTTGGGATAATCTATCATCAAAATCTTCATCGGTATTTTAAACTGTAAAGTGTCACGTTGTTGATTATATATTTCTGGTTTAGAATTCAAAAATGAAATGATTTAATCTTCATTTGATATGAAGACATTAAAATTTAAGTAATTTGATATTGACTTTATAGTTACCGAGATATTCAGATATAAGTTTAGCCTTTCTTTTTTGAAAGGATTACATCATATAGCTTTCATTAGATATGAGCATATAGCAGGTTCTGAAAGGATTTACACATGTAAAATTTCAGAGATCATTGCACATATCGAGTGAAATATTTTCAACTATCTATCAAGTATAAAGTCTCCAGAACAACGCTTGGAATATGTACATAATTTGTTTATAACTAGGTAAATACTCACGCTACGCTACAAAATATTTTAGTAAAGTTTTTTTGGTTAAACATAAATCATAATTAGTAATGTTAATAGTTAGTTTGTCTTACATATCTTTGTATACGAGTATAGTTTTAGAATAAAATTTTGTTCACTAGTTTTAATTTTGAGATAGTATTTGTAATTTATATATTTATATAATTAATTTTTTTATTATTATCATATTCAGTAATATTTTAAATAGTATTCCAAACATCATTATAGTTACTCAATTAGCAATGCTTTGGAAATTATTTTTTTTTGGTCACGAAAAATAGATTTATTCAAATCAGAAAACGGTACAAGTGCCGACTTAGCAAGATAATCCGCTTTGGCATTATTCGATAAAAGAGAAAATAATATTCGAAAAAATTTGGAAACTAATTACGAATCTTATATATTAAAAGAAAAGTACAGAATGCTCACATTCATCCTCAGAATGGTTTATTACAAGTCTACCCTTAATGAATCTACATATTTAAAATTTTTACCATTTAGATTAAAAAAAATATATTTATCTAAATAAAATTTAATTTACAATAAACATAAATTAAAAATCAAATATATTAATATAAAATAAAAAAGTTATTTTTAAAATTCAAAATTTTTTTAATTAATTTAAAAAAATAATTATTTTTTGAAAAAATTCTTTAGATAGGTTTACTTAAAAGTTTTGCTATTTAGTTATAAGAAAAATTACTATAAAAATTTTAAAAAAGTGAAATATTTGAGTTAAAGTATTACTATAAATAAATAATTTAAAAAATTTGAATAAATTAAGAGAAAAAATATTTTTTAAATTATTTTTTAAAAAATAAAGAGTTAAATTACTCTAAAAATTAAAAATCAAAAATTTTATACTACTAATAAAACTTAAAATATAACCAAAAAAATAAACTTCTTTGGTAATTTTCTTCTAATTTTGTGGAGATAAAGTTTGCTTATTTTTGTTACTTAATTTTTTATTAAAAAACTTATTTGATACGGAGATTATATGTATTTTAACTATTAAAAATGTTTTCTTAAATTTATATTTTATACACAAAACATATTACGATATATATGAAAGATTCCTTAAAATTTATGAATTAATCCAAATTCAAATTAAGTTAATATTCAGCTTTATATAAACTTTATTAAACAATACAACTTTTCAGAAACAAAAGTGTTATATTCCGCTACTACTTTTTCAACTCTGTCTATAATCAATTTATCTATTTAAATATTTTGCTTTAAAACAAATATTAAAAAATGAATAAATATTAAATTATTATAATTATTTTTTTAAAAAATTTGAATATATTAAGAGAAAAGAATTACTCTTTAAAATTTTTAAAATTATTTAAAATTTAAAAATTGAATTACTCTTTAAATATTATAATGGTTTTAAAAATAATTCAAAATTCAAAAAAGTTGAATTACTCTTTCAAATTCTTTTAAAAGATTGAGTAAATTTTAACTACTATAAAAGAATATTTTTGAGTATTCTGAATATATTATGAAAAATAAAATTAACATAAATGAAAAGATTTAGATTTGAGGTTTAGATTTTAATTCTTTTAAGTTATTATAAAAAAATTTTAAAAATGTTTTGTTAATATATTAAACATTCATTTTCCTTGGTTGAGATAAAATTTATTATATCATATATATTTTGCTTTCTAAAATATTTTAACTTTATTGTACGATAATTTTATAAGGATTATGAAATTTTTTAAACAAAATGAAAATTTATATTTCCACCAAAAACAAAATATGAAAATTACAATATTGTGATATAATGTTTTTAAAAAATCATCTGATATATATATATTTGATATAATAAACAAATAAAATATATTAAAAATTAAGAAATATTAACTATTATGTGGAGATAATTGTAATGTATAGTTGTCGTTATTTATAGTAGATTTAAACATTTCAAGATAATAATATGTAAAAATATTAAATAAACATAACACACAAAAATTTGGATCAATAAACAATTGCTAAGATTTCTTAATCTTTTATTAATTACGGATGAATAGTCAGCAATAAAACAAATTTGAAAACGTGAGATATCACATTTAATACCCTCAAAAACAAAAATGTCATCATCTCTTAATATTTTTTTCCCCGCACATGGTGCGGGGTAGCTTTCTAGTTTATTATTAAAAGAAAAGTACAGAATACTCATATTCATCCTCAGAATGATTGATCACCACTATGTCTTCAATGAACCCACTTATTTATTTTTTTTGCCATTTATTTTTTTAAATTATTTAAATATCAAATAAAAGTTAAATAATCATAAAAGGATTTTTTTTTGAAAATTTGATTTTGTTAAGAGAAAAATAATCGAAAAGTCAAATTACTCTTTTCAAAAAATTTTTAAAAAACGAAGAACTTTTAAAAAAATAGAGTAAATTTTAAATTACTATAAAAGAATATTTTCTAAAATTTTGAATATATTTAGAGAAAATATTACTTTAAAACCTTTAAATTAAAAAAAAAAGTTAAATCAATAATAAAAACTAAGAAAATAGTCGTGTGGAGATAATTGTAATGTATAATTGTCATTATCTTCAATTTATAACAGACTTAAAAATATCAATATAATAACATATGAAAAATATTTAATAAGAATTATACCATATATAAAGGATTCTCGAAAATATTTGTACTATTGGAACCCAAATAAACTACAAGAATTGGAATCAATAAACAATTGCTCATATTTACTTACATACGTGAGATATCACATTTACTACAGAAGAAAAAAATGTCACCATATGATACTTTAATTTTTTTTACCGCACATGATGCGGGGTAACTCCCTAGTAACATATTATAAAGGAAGCAGTAATGGGTGGAAAATTCGAACCGCATCTTTAATTTTGAAAGTTGGAAGATCAACTACTGCACAAAATTATCTTTAAATTAAATATAACTAGATGTGTACCCGCGCATACACGCATGTTTTGTTTCATTCGGGTTTGTTTTAGGTTTTCGTTCACATATTGTTTTAAAATATAATGTGTTTTTTTTTAAATTAACCTAACTTTTATATTGTGTGAAAACATTTTAAAGTGGGAGATAGATAATATAGTTAGAAGAACATGCTCAATCTTTCATAATAAACTATTTTAATATGTTTAAAATTTATCTTTATCAAACTTTATTTTTCTTTTAAATGTATTAAATTTTTTTATTCGTCATAGCAGGTTGCATTTTTCTAAACATGTGGTTTCATATATATAATAGTTATGTATTTTGATTTTGAAATCTCTCCGAAAACACAAGCCCTTTTAAATATGAGTAATTTGTACTCTTAATATTTGCAAAATATTAATTTTTAGAAATAGTTTCGCCTAAAAAATATTAGCATCGTAGTTTTCGATTTTTAAGCTTGATTTATGAGTTCTTTTGTAAAACATATAACATCAACAAATTTAAACTTTCTCGTCCCTTATTTTTTTCTAGAGGAACACTTAAATTTTAAAATATATAGTTAATAATATATATATATATATATATATATATATATAGGACGACCGAAATTTAAACAAAATTAAAACTCCATTGAAGAGATTAAAAAATAGTGAACTTTTTATATTTCTTTAAAAAACAATTATACAAATATATTGCCACATGTCACATTTAGTGTGCTCACATATCATCTTTTGGAGAGATGCTTTCAACTTTTGAGACGACTTAACATTCTAATTACGTGTTTTTCTAATATGTTAAATTTGATAATGTTTGTATTTTTAATTTAATGATTTTTGCCATGCTGACGTGTCACTCTCTTCTTTGCGTGCTGACGTATGGCCTGGAGAGTCCCATTCTTCTTTTATGCATAAGATTGAAAAGCGTTCTACTTGCCTCTGTGGACGACTGTGGGGTTAGAACTGTGGACGACTTGCCTCTGTGGAAGAACTCAGCAGAACACTTTAAACCAAATATTTACTAAGGATACCTGGAATCAGATTCGTAAGAGTGGGTCGACTTGTGTTTGAAATAAAGCAATTTGGTTTAGCCACTCTTCTCCGAAGTTTGCATTCACCCCTTGGCTTGCTGCTCATAATCACTTTGTCCACATGTGTTAGAATGCTCTCTTGGAACTCGGCTGTTTCATCTTCGTGTGTATTCTGTCAAGCTCTATGGAGACTCGCGACCATATTTTCTCTTCAAGGATTTGGGAATCCTTAACCTGAGGCTTGTTGAGACCGCGGTATACGACTGTTTTCAAGACATCATATCTCTTCTTTCGGGTCCTGCTTTCGAAGCAACCAGAAGGTTCATCTTAAGATATGCTATTCAAGCTTCGATCAACCTGATATCTCTATATTTCACCTATTTTTAGCATACATTTTGCGCTGTGCTGGCTGTGTTTGATACTTCTTGGAAATTGAGGCTTAGGAGCATAACCTTGATTTTGGTTGTACGGAACAAACTGTTTGTCTTGAATTTGTTGTTGCTATGGGAGGGTAGGTTTGATCTTTGTGGTTTGCCACATTTGTACTTCTGTAAGACAAGTTTGGATTTGGTTTGTAGTTGTTTGAAGCCTTTGTTATAGCCACCTTGGTTCTGGATGTAGTTAACATCTTGAAACTGATCTTCTTCACCATCATGCGCAGGAGGCTGTTCATCTTCGCAAACATATGAACCTGCTTTTGATGTACTAAAAGGAGTTTATCCATCTTCTCATTCAATGCTTTGATCTCCTTTCTATGTTTCTCGTCAGAGTCAGAATTCCCCCTGCTTGTTCCTGTCATACTCTTCGTTGTAATTCCCATCTGACTGAGCAAGGTTCTCAACTAGTTCCCAACCTTCATCAACATCCTTGTTTGAGGAAATTTCCATTGCTGGCTGTATCTAAGAGCATCCTTATTCTGGGGAGGACTCCTCGATAGAGAGTGCTTAGGAGAGATTCTCTTTGTTGAATCCGTGATGAGGACACTGAGATTGGTATCCCTGAATCGTTCCCAGGCTTCACAGAAGCTTTCGTTGCTCTTCTGTGCGAACCCGGATATCTCATTTCGTAGTCGTGCTGTTCTAGGAGTTTGAGAAGAACTTGGCAAGGAAAACGTTTTTGCAGTCATCCCATGACGTAATGGAACCTTGAGGAGAGTCTTTCTCCACTGATGTGCTTTGTCCTCCTAAAGAGAAAGGAAACAATCTGAGCTTGAAGCTATCTTCACTGACTCCGTTTATTTTGGTGAGGCTACAGAAGCCTCGTCAAACTCGTCAAGGTGGTCTAGCGGGTCTTCCATTGGCAGTCCATAGGAATTTGTTGCTTTGAACCATATTGATGAGACCACTCTTTATCTCGAAGTTGTTGTTTTGAATAGCAGGAGGTACTATTCATGCTCTTCTGAGTATGAGTATTGGGGAGCATCTCCTGCGCTTATGTGTCTGGGTATCCTTTAAGGGAGCTTGGTGTTGGTCTCCATCGTTTCGAGACCTTGTTGATCTCTTCGCTTCTGTTTCGTTGTCGTCGCACTCACGCTGCGGTAATCTGTTGATGTTGTCGATAAACGGATAGACTCGTCGCTTTTTGATCTGGTTTGCATGTAAGTGTAGGTAACTAGACTTCGAGTGGTTGACTCGAGTCAGACAGGTCGAGTGAGCTTGGCTCGAGTGGGGTACTCGAGCTAGTGATCGAGCACGACTCAGGTGTTTGGTTCCTGAAATGCACATAACCAGTATAGGATATACGAGTTAGTTATCGTATACAAAGGGTATAGGACTTAAATCTTGCTAGTTTCTGAAATCAAAAATGTAAACAAACAAACACCCAATCGGCAACGGCGCCAAATTGATACTCGCTTTTTCTATATCATTTTGTTTCACAACTCAGGAACCAATGGTTCTGAGGACTTTAAGTCTCAGAGCGAATACAAGCTGATAAACGTCTTTTCTAGCTTTTGTTTGATTCACAACTCAGGAACCAATGGTTCTGAGGACTTAAGTCTAAGAGTGAATACAAGCTAGAAAAGCGTTGGTAAGGAAAGCTGATTGCATAGGGTATCAATTCCTAATGCACATTCATTGTAGATACATAGGTATCAATCCAAATGGGTGTGATGCTATCAATCAAGATGTGATCAGAGTGAACAAGTTAAGCTAGATAATAAATGATTTGTCTATCAACCTAAGTGAACAGAAACAAAAGACTTTAAATTAAAGCTTACTGAATAAGCATAAGGTAGAGCACAGAAATAAGAAGTTAATAATAATGAAAGTTTAGATGATAAAGGGATCTTAAGGATGAGAGTAACTGATTAGTGAGGCTTCTATCTCTACCTTGGGGTACTTAGTAAACTCATACAAAGCTAATCCTTAGACAATAAACATCAAAAACCTAGCAAATCCACTTTCATGGCAGTAGCTATCAATACCAAGTTACTTCCAAACCTAATTTCTCATTAGTGAAATATAACTTAGCAGGCAATAAGATTCAGTTTATTTAAAGCCAATAAACCACTCTAGACAACTAATCTCTTAGGTTAGATATGTAAATTTCTAGAATCAGTTGATCAAATATTTCCAGACATCTTATGAATGTGGAAGTATTTGGGTTCTAATTCCAAATGATCAAGGAGAAACTAGCATTAAGAACACTAATCCAGAAAGGATTTATACAAATATAAGTTTAACAACCCCCAGAGAGACTAAGACTTCTCATTCATCTATCCCATCCTCAAGAATCCATAGGACTACTTCAAGCTTAGAAACTAGCATGCTTAAAAACGTCATACAAGAAATCATACTTAAAAGTGTAAATCAAAATGGAAAATACTCAAGAACACTCAAGAACATAAACCTATAAATAATATTACTCAAGAACACAAACCCAGAAAAACTATAAAACTTGCAATATATAAAGATAAGGATCTAAGAACACTTTATTATCAAGAAGAAATAAATATGAGAATCATAACATAAATGCATAAGAACTGAATTACAAAGGAAGGAAGTGTTTGGTACAGAGAAGACTTAGAGGTAGAGGAAAATCGAGATCTAGGTCCAGAGAGCGTTAACTTAAGCTAATGACCCAAGGGGCCCTTATTTATAGAGTTTGTGATTAAACCTAATACACAAGATATTTATTTTTAAGTCGGTTGGTCCAGCTCAAGTGCCTTGGTCGAGTGATTTGCTCGAGTCAGAGGTGGTAGCTTCATTTTAGGTCGGTTTGGTTCCAGCTCGAGTGCCTTGTCGAGTGCTTTGCTCGAGTGAGTGAATTGGTGCGTTGTGCTTGACTCGAGCAGGTAGCTCGAGTAAGTAGCTCGAGTCAGAACTTTGTTCATGTTACTTGCATCCATAGCTTTTGTTCAGCTCCAGAAATCATCCCAGCTCCTTCCTTAGCTTTTTAGAAGTCCTAAAACACATGATAGCACTCCAAATGCAAGAATGTATGCAATCCTAATGCAAAACTCTTTACAGACATATTAAGACTCTAAATGCTTAGAACAAAGGATCAAACTATGCAAAAAACTAATGTGANCGAGTGGTGTACTCGAGGTAGTGATCGAGCAAGACTCAGTTGTTTGGTTCCTGAAATGCACAATAACCAGTATAGGGATATACGAGTTAGTTATCGTAATACAAAGGGTATAAGACTTAATCTTGCTAGTTCTGAAATCAAAAATGTAACAAACAAACACCCAATCGGCAACGGCGCCAAATTGATACTAGCTTTTTCTATATCTTTTTGTGTCACAACTCAGGAACCAATGGTTCTGAGGACTTTAAGTCTCAGAGTGAATACAAGCTGATAAACGTCTTTTCTAGCTTTTGTTCGATTCACAACTCAGGAACCAATGGTTCTGAGGACTTAAGTCTCAGAGTGAATACAAACTAGAAAAGCGTTTAGTAGGAAAGCTGATTGCATAGGGTATCAATTCCTAATGCACATTCATTGTAGTACATAGGTGTCAATCCAAATGGGTGTGATGCTATCAATCAAGATGTGATCAGAGTGAACAAGTTAAGCTAGATAATAAATGATTTGTCTATCACGCTAAGTGAACAAGAAACAAAAGACTTTAATTAAAGCTTACTGAATAAGCAAAAGGTAGAGCATAGAAATAAGAAGTTAATAATAATAGAAAGTTTAGATGATAAAGGGATCTTAAGGATGAGAGTAACTGATTAGTGAGGCTTCTATCTCTACCTGGGGTACTTAGTAAACTCATACAAAGCTAATCCTTAGACAATAACATCAAAACTTAGCAAATTCACTTTCATGGCAGAAGCTATCAAAACCAAGTTACTTCCAAGCCTAATTCTCATTAGTGAAATATAACTTAGCAGGCAATAAGATTCAGTTTATTTAAAGCCAATAAACACTCTAGACAACCAATCTCTTAGGCTAGATATGTAAATTTCTAGAATCAGTTGATCAAATATTTCCAGACATCTTTTGGATGTGGAAGTATTTGGGTTCTAATTCCAAATGATCAAGGAGAAACTAGCATTAAGAACACTAAATCCATAAAGGATTAACAATATAAGTTTAACAACCCCCCAGGAGACTAAGACTTCTCATTCACCTATCCCATCCTCAAGAATCCAAAGGACTACTCAAGCTTAGAAATTAGCATGCTTAAAAACGTCATACAAGAAAATACTTAAAAACGTGAATCAAAATAGAAAATACTCAAGAACACTCAAGAACATAAACCTATAATAAATTACTCAAGAACACAAACCCAGAAAACTATAAAACTTGCAATATATAAAGACAAGGATCTAAGAAAATTATTATCAAGAAGAAATAAATATGAGAATCATAACATAATTGCATAAAACTGAATATCAAAAGGAAGGAAGTGTTGGGTACAGAGAAGACTTAGAGGTAGAGGAAAATCGAGATCTAGGTCGAGAGAGAGTTAAGCCAATGACCCAAGGGGCCTTATTTATAGAGTTTGTGATTAAACCTAATACACAAGATATTTATTTTTAAGTCGGTTGGTCCAGCTCGAGTGCCTTGGTCGAGTGTTTTGCTCGAGTCAGAGGTGTAGCTTCATTTTAGGTCGGTTTGGTTCCAGCTCGAGTGCCTTGGTGAGTGCTTTACTCGAGTGAGTGAATTGGTGGTTGGTGCTTGACTCGAGCAGGTAGCTCGAGTAAGTAGCTCGAGTCAGAACTTTGTTCCATGTTACTTGCATCCATAGCTTTTGTTCAGCTCCAGAAATCATCCCAGCTCCTTCCTTAGCTTTTTAGAAGTTCCTAAAACACATGATAGCACTCCAAATGCAAGAATGTATGCAATCCTAATGCAAAACTCTCTACAGACATATATTAAGACTCTAAATGCTTAGAACAAAGGATCAAACTATGCAAAAACTAATGTTAAATGTATGCTAAAAATAGGTAAAATATAGAGATATCACTTTGCTTTTGTTGTTAAAGGCTTAGGTAGATTTCGAAGCTTGCATCAGGTAAGGTAATTGATTAAGGCAAATTCAAACTAATCCATGATACTTATTCAACCAATGATAATCCTTAGGCCTTAGAACACTAAACTAGATTAATCCACTACCATGGCACTAATCTCTTTACTAATCACCTAATTGTCATAAACTCTCGTTCGCAATTTGGTAATCAATAATCATTACTAACAAGTGTAACTAACCACCTAGAATCCTAATCATCTATTCTCATAGGTTAGGTACACTAAGCATTCTTTAGGTTTCAAATCTTTTCACAAACAACTTTGATCAAGGCTAATCTAGCTTTAAGAACACCTAAGGAACAAGGATAATCAACAATCTAAACCTTAAGCATCATGGATCAACCTAAATCTACCCTAATCTACCATACCGAAGATTCTAAAAGAACTACTCACTAATCATGGAATAAACACAAAGAGATGATGTGCTTAATCATTATGAGACTTGAAAGTTTAGAGAAACTTAAGAAAAAAAGGGGAAGAAATTGCATTAAAAACTCAACATTCATTACAAGTGCTAAATGTGGCTAAGAGAAACTCATAAACAAAGCATAATCTCATCACAAATTAGGAGAAGTTTTTTATATAGTGGAAGGAGTGAAGCGGATCAACCCGGAACACCCCGGATTTTGACCCCCAAAAACTGAGTTTTCTGAGGATCTGCATAGGGCATGCATGGCAGCTGGGATAGGCCACTGGAGCATATCAACCGCATGTGGTCGCTACATTTGGCCGGTAGAACATATCGACCGCGTGTGACCGCTGGTCTTGCAAGAAGCATTCTGAAATTTTGTAGTCCAAGCTGTCCATCGACCATGTGATGTCGTTGTAGATGGCCGCTGGGATATATCAACTTCATGAGGCCTCTAGAGATGCCCGCTGGAAGATGTCTGCTCCTTCAACTCGTCTTTTGTTCCTTCTCATGCTTTCCCGCAACTCCAAATCTCCTCAAATGCTTAGTTCTTGCTCTCCTTCTCCTCGAATCCATCTCCTAAGTATCCAACTCCAAGAAACCTATAAAAAGGGACTAAATGCAATGCAAAATGCATGGAATATGTGTAAGGTCCTAAAATGCAAGACCATGAACCTAAGAGACTAAAAACAATACAAAAGGTGCCAAAACAGTGCGAGAAGTGAACTTAAACCTACGGAAAATGACATAACGACCATGAAATCTCACTAATATCAACTCTCCCGAACTTATTTTTTGCTTGTCTGCTAGCAAAGAACCAAGACATAATCTAAGAAGAGAGATTGAAGGCAGAGATTCAAATTCACAAAACTCAAACGAAAAATTCAAAACAATGCTCTTAATATAGTAAAACGATGAAAGAATCAAGAATTTACTTATTCGTACTTTTTCATGACTAGTTCAATTAAAAATTATACTTTAAACTCCAAACCCAAACAAAATCCAAGCAATCAAGCCAAAACATCTATTTCACATTCATTAAAGTATCAAGTGCGGTCTCGCAAAAAACTTTTTAATTATTTATAATCGGTTTGGGTGAAGGTCTTTCGAGGTGGTCTCTAAAAAAAAAAATTTTGGTTGTTTTACTCTCAAGCAAAAAAAATGCTAGAAAAACGCAAATTCTATCTAAGACCGATAAAAATTTATGCATACAAAGTCATACCTTTCATTGTTCCACTTGTCTTAAGATACAAGATGTGAACATCTACCCTTTGGCACAATCTTTTCATACCCTTCAAAACCACAAATTCTAGACTCTTTGTTCTTTTAACCCAACCCTCATGATCAAACCTTTTCCATTTTGTAGTCTTCTAGGGAAGAATTTTTACTTAATTATTTAGTTGTTTTTTACCTCTCTTTCTTGTTTTTTCTTAGTTCCCAAATCTTTTCTTTTATTCTCTTTTTCTTCTTTCTTTCTTTGTGTTTTCTTATGGGAAGCTAACACATCTTTTTCATTTAACATTTTGAGACTTATAGCATTTTTCTTATCACTTTTATTCCCTAGAGACCTTTCTTTCTTTTTAGGTAAATGACCAACTTTTCTTTCCACCATTCACCTCATTTTTCCCAAACCCCAATATTCAATCTAACCACCTATATCTTTTATTTCCAACCTAATCGCTAGTCTCCCAATATTCTAAGAGCTAGCTAAAACGAGAGATTATCCTTTGTCGTTCTCAATACTCTCAAGATTTTACAAATTATAGCGCAATAACAACAACAAAAGGCTTCACTCAACAATCAATCCATAGTACGAAAGAATTAGTAAGGTCTCAGTCAACAATCAAACCATTCCTAGGATTAGAATGGCCATTCGATTAAAATAAGTGTAGTAAAGTGAATAAGAAAACCTGAAATGTATTATGAGAACGTATTTAAACTCATTATCCCTTATGTATATGCAATATCATCATTCTCCCCTATGTATATACAAATTCAACCTAAATGCTGTTAGACTCAATCCTAAAGGCAATGCAAAGCAAAGCTACATAATTTTTAATGCAAATGAGTGAATACATGAGACCCAAACATAAAAAAATAAAAATAAGAACACAAAACATCAAGTTAAAAGACACAAATCTCTTTCACGAACTTGAATTACACCGCCTCGGTGTAATATAAGCCAAAGAGAGGCAAAACAAGCAAGAAAAAGAAAACTAAATGGTAATTACAATGGAAGAGTGGACCATACCCTAGCCCTAGTCGTGAATCTTAGGGAGTTGGAGTTGAGGAGTTTTGTAACTCCTTGAGAGACCGGGTGAAGTGGCGGAAAGAGCATTGAATGAATGATTTGAATGTTTTCCACCATTAAAGTTGATGGTGATGACCCTTTAGAGGAGCTTTTGAAGCTTTTCTTGGTTCCTTTGAAATATGTGGCGGAGCTTGACTTTAACGCTTGCAAAGGGTTTGGAAGTTCCCTTACACTTCACCTTGTATTCAATTTCTCCATCTATGAGTCTTAGGGGTGTAAGCTCATAGTTTTTGAAGATGAAGCAACAGCGGGAGGCTGGCTTTCTTTAATCTCTTTTTTTTTTTTCAAGGACCTTCTTATCCTTCCCCATCTTCATATATTTAACACCTATTTTATGCTCATCGAACAAGGAGTGTAGACATTCACCATCCAAGATTTCCTCATCTAGCATTAGAGGCTTTCTATTCTTCATATTCACAACTTTGACTTCTTATTGTTGATCCTTCAAATTTATAGGCTCTTCCTTGGTTTCCTTCTTCAGTAGTGATTGTTCCATAAAACTTTGTAGAAGAAGGCTTGATTGAATAAGAGACCTTGGCATTCACGTGAAAAAGAGTCACTCTTTTTTTTGGAAAGTCGATGTTTGCTCTGACGGTGTCGAGAAAGAGAGTGCCTAGAATGAGAGGAAGCTTGTGTGTTTCTTTCATCTCCACCACCATTAAATATGTTCGGACTATGCAACCACCAACTTTGATTGGGTAATCTTCAATAATACCAAGTGGGGGTTTCGAAGAAATATCTCTAAACATGATTGAAAAAGAGTGTTGCTTCATATCATTGATCCCTAAGCTCTTTACCATCTCAAGTGATATCATATTTACGCTTGCACTTGAGTCACATAAAACATCATCAATCTCTAAATCACCAAGAGAGCAAGTTATTGAGAATTTACCTGGATTTCCAAGTTTGGGAATAGTCTTAGGCTTAAGTGATGTTGTGCTTGGCGATTCAAGTATTTCCAAAATCTCTTCTACCTTCTCCCAGTTTGCTAGAATGGCTTTGATGAACTATTTTTATTGGAGAACTTGAGACAAGTCTTTAACATGAGGCAATAGAGCTCCAACTATACTCATATTAGCATTAAAGATTGAAAATATCTTATTTTGAGCATTGGTGAAAACTCTACCGGGAAATAGGATTTGGAATCTCATAAGTAGGAGGTTCAATTTTTGTTGTTTCCTCCCTTTCCACTTGCTTATCTACCACATCATTTTCTCTATTGTTCTTCTCAATCTCCTTATTATTATTATTCGCCAAACTTTCAATTACAACCACAGAGAAGTTTATAAATATTTTCTATTGCCTTTTCATTCTCATCAACCCTACCATCTGTTCTTATTCGTTTGCAACTCACATTTTCAACCATATCTAAATCATTTGTGAAGATAGCATTACAAAACTCCTTGGGGTTAGCTTCGAATTTACCCAGTAATGTTCCCGATTGTCTACTAGAAAAAGATGCTCTTTGAGCTATTTGATGATCTATATGCTTCATCTTGGAGTTGGGAGCTTCAAACTTTGAATTAAGCTCATTGTATGAGCAATCCACCTTATTGTGTATCTCGACCATATTCCTCTTCGTTTCAGTGGTCTACTAACTTGCCCCGCTAACAATTGTTGAAGCATTTTCTTCAGATCAAAGTCTTGAAAAGAAGGTTGAATAGAAGAACTTTCTTGGTTGGTGAATTGAGGGTTAGTTTGGAAGTTCTCTTGTGGAAAGCCTTGTCCTTGAGACTTCATAGTTAGATAAGAGATATCTTGTTGGTTTCCCATATTGGTGCTTTGATAAGAGATATTTGGATGATTACGATAGTTTAGGTTGTAACCTCCTTAATAACTATAAACAAAGTTCACCTCACATTGACCCTCTTAAGAAGCTTCAATACCAATCTTTTGATGTACTTGGTTACCAACAAATTATCTTACATAATTAATCGGCTTTTGAGTAGCTTGCAAGACCTTATCCATCTTCTCATTCAAAGTCTTCTTCTCTTTTCTTCTTTGATTCTCATAATTAATCACCACTCCCCCTTGGAGCTCTATCATAGTCTTCACCAAAGAGACATCCATGCTTCCACATCTTTACCCAAGAAGTTCCCATTGCTTGTCGTGTCAAGAAGCATTCAAAACTTGGGTAGAACTCCTCTATATAGTGTGATCAAAAGAGATGCATTGGAAAACCCATGGTGAGGACACTTAGTTGTATATCCCTTAAACCGCTCTCAAGCTTCACTAAAACTCTCACCATTCCTTTGAGTAAAGCTTCAGATCTCATTCCTCAACCTAGCGGTTCTTGAAGTAGAGAAAAACTTGGCTAAAAAAGCCTTCTTGCATTCATCCCAAGAATTAATGGAATTACCAGGGAGGTTCTTCTCCCATTGGTGAGCCTTTTCCCCGAGTGAGAATGGGAATAGGCGACTTTAAACGCATCCTCGAACATTCCATTGATCTTAACCGTTCTGCTCAACATGTTAAAATGGTCTAGATGACACAAGGGATCTTCCATTGGTAGACCAAGGAACTTTGATCCTTGCACCATGTTGATTCGTCTCGCCCTGATATCAAAATTGTTGTTCTCAACCGACGGAAGCCTAATAAAGTTTCTATTACCATGCACATTTGAGGCATCATAAGCTCCGATAACCCTAGCGGGTCTAGGTGCGTGGTGAAAAACTTGCTCACCCATGTTTCCTTGGCTATTTCCATTATGACCATTGTTTCCATCAACAAAGGATGGGTCTTGATTCATCATACCCAACCGATCTAGATGTTCTAATCGTTCTCGCTCACGTCTTGATCTAGCGTTTTCTCTTTCCGACCAGCGAATGTCAACAACCAAATCAATCAAGTTTTCTTGACCTCAAATTCTCAAGTTCATGCACCTATAAGAAAGAAGAAAACCAAGCCAATAAAACCAAATAACAAAGAAACTAAAGCCCTAATCTCAAATAGATTACAAATCCTAACGGCTATTGCTAACTCCTCGGCAACGACGCCAAAAACTTGATAGAGAATAAGTTTTAACCCTATTGCAATTTAGCCATAAATATATGGCAAAGTCATTGAGATTTAAAGATCGAATCCACAGAGAGCTTAGAACAACACACTAAGAATGCAATATCTACTTAAAGCTAAGCTATTAAGATTTCTGGTTTTATGATGTCAAAAAAAAAAAAGATTTTTGGTTTTAATTCTAACAACCTAGCAATCCAAACAAAAAATGCAAGAAACAAAGTAAACCAAACTAAAACTAAGAAAGAACCAATGGAATACTAAACATTAAGTCCAACCAAATCAATAGATAAACAAAGCAACAGACAACTCAAATTCAAAACTAAACAAGCCAAATAAGTATTAATCAAGACTAAACGGTTCTTGAGCAATAATTAAACAATCGAATCCTTGGGAATGGTAATTGATTAAGGCATGCAAATCCAAACTAATCCACGATACTTATTCAACCTACCAATGTTAATCCGTAGGCCTTAGAACACTAAACTAAACTAATCCACTTCCATGGCACTAATCCCTTTACTTATCACCTAAGTGTCATAAACTCTTGTTCGTAATTTGGTAATCAATAAGCATTACTAACAAGTTTAACTAACCACCTAGCATCCTAATCATCTATTCTCATAGGTTAGGTGCACTAAGCATTCATTAGGTTCATTCAAATATTTTCATAAACACCTTGATATGCTCAAATATAATACCCTAAGAGTACTAAAGCAGTAGCTGCATTATATTAGGGGTCGAACCACAAAGACTCAAGAATTCACTCAATAGATATTAAGACTCGAATTAAGCTAAGCGAACAAAGTAATGCAAGAAATAAGCAGCATAATATAAAAGTTGTGTAATTCAATGGAGGAAAGCGCTAAGCCTAGAGAAATTCTCCGGTGAATTAGAATTGCAGATCAAATAGAATGTCAGGAGGATATTAAGCATTGTTCTTGAACTTGAAACACAAATGTAAAATCAACCAACCGTCGCTGCGAAGATTATCTATGTCTAAACCTAGAATTCCAAATTTCTTTGCAAATCCTATGAATTCAAACAAGCATTAATGATCAGGTTCAATTGTTCACAAAATCCTAAACCAAATTTCTTTGTGAATAGGTTTTTTGCTCATCTAACACTAGTTCAGGTAATCAATCACACTTTCGTGTCAATCAAACAACCTAAGATCAGATTCTTGGTCATGAAGCTAGAATAAGCAGTAATCACAAGTCTAGATGAAAAAACTCTATTGAATCTCTCCTATCAATTCAGATCAACCTAACAATTCATCAAACACCTTTGAATAACCCTAAACCTAACAAGGAATCTACTCAGACATGGTGAATGAAACAAACATCATGAATAAAATAGATTGCATAAAAGAGTAGAGTAAAGAGTAACAAGGGTTCGAAATCTTCTCTCTCAGAAACAGATTTTCTGATTTCTCTCCCTCTCTCAAAACCCAAATAATGAATAAAATCCAGTCTCTCCTAAAAGTGGCTAAAAACCCTAAATATAATGCTAAAACACGTTCTGGGCTTAATTGTAAATAATAGAATCTTCTGGGCCAAGTTGCAAACTCTTCAGACTTGTAAAATCACGTGTTTTCCTTTCATGCTGTCGGTATCGATCGATATCGGGTTGGTGTCGGTCGATACCAGGACTCTGTGCTCGCTAGACTGGACTTTCTTCACGAAAACTAGCATAACTTTTGATCACACCGTTAGAATGGCCTCAAACCACTTCCAAATGAAAGCTAATCCAAAGATCTGTTTTGTATCCAAATTTGAGCTCAATCCAACGGTGAGAAATTATTCAACGAATGCCAAAAAGCTCCAGAATGCTCCAATATCTCCAATTATGCTCCAAACGTGCCAAAACCTGAAAAGACTTAAAAAGACTACAAAAACACTAGAAGGACTCTAAAAACAAGACCTATATCATGGCTAAAAATGGGTAAAAACCATGATATATCACACTTTCCGGACATGAATCTACTTATAATCTAGACTAACTTTATCAAGGCTAATTTAGCTTTAAGAACACCTAAGGAACAAGGGTAATGAACAATCTAAACCTTAAGCATCATGGATCAACCTAAATCTACCTTAATCTACCATATCCAAAGATTCTAAAGGAACTACTCACTAATCATAGAATAAACACAAAGTTCCACTAAGATAGTGTGCTTAATCATTATGAAGATTAGAGAAACTTAAGCAGAAAAGGGAAGAAATTGCATTAAACACTCAAAATTCATTACAAGTGCTAAATGTGGCTAAGAGAAATTCATAAACAAAACATAATCTCATCAAAAATTAGGTGAAGTTCTTTTTATAGTGGAAGAGAGCGAACCGGATTAACCCGAAACAAATCGGGGTTTGACCCCAAAAACACTAAGTTTTCTGAGGATCTGCAGATGACACGCGTGGCAGCTGGGATAGGCCGCGCGACCGCATGTGGTCGCTACATTTGGCCGGTATAACATATCGACTGCGTATGGCCGCTACGTCTGGCTGATGGTCTTGCAAGAAGCATTCTAGAATTTTGAAGTCCAAGCTGTCCAAAGGCCATGTGAGACCACTTTAGATGGCCGTTGGGACGTATTGACTTCATGAGGCTTCTAGAGATGGCCGTAGAAGATTTATGCTTCTTCAACTTGTTTTTTGTTCCTTCTCATGCTTTTGCAACTCCAAGTCTCCTCAAATGCTTGGTTCTTGCTCTCCATTTCCTTGAATCCATCTCCTAAGTATCCAACTCCAAGAAACCTACAAAAAGGGACTAAATACAATGCAAAATGCATGATATATCTAAAGTCCTAAAATGCAAGAACATAAACACAAGAAACTAAAAACAATGCAAAAGGTGCCAAAATTATGCGAGAACTGAACTTAAACCTACGGAAAATGACCTAATGACCATGCAAATCTCACTAATATCAATGATGCATTTTGATATTATTCGTTTAAGTACTTACTGCATCTCAATGCTCTATTTAGATGAAATACTGTTTGTTTGTTTTGTAAATTTGCATATGTATATGGATGGATTTATTAAAAAAATGACTAAAATGGATTTGTTTTAATCTTAATGGCATTTATAGTTAAATAATGATAAATTTCATAAGATAGTTTAAGTTTTTAATTTTTATGGTTTTATAAATAATTTAAAACTTTTTTAAAAAAAAAATAGTTTCATTTCGTAATTTTCCCCATAATTCTTCCATTTCACGATTTTAACAGGGAGACTATATTCACAAACATCGTGATTTTACGAATATGGCGGAAAATGAAATTTCTGATTTTTGGGGAAAACACAAAAATTTCTCCAATTTTGCAGTTTTGGGGGGAGGGTGGGGAAAACCCTGTTGTTTTTTCGTAAAAATCATTGTTTTACGATTTTGGTGAAAGAACTTGTATTTTGTCAATTTTATTGTTTTGATAGAAAAATAAAATTTTGCAATTTTGGCGAGAAAACGTAATACTATGGTTTTGACGGGAAAAAGTAATAATCTATGATTTGCAGTTTTAGAAAAAAAAATTGAAATACAAATTCATAGTTTTCATAAATAAAAATAAAAATCAATAGAAAAATAACATCATTTGAGCTATGATTATAAATGAAAGTATTTAGACATCAATAATTTTTGGAAGAATCATTTTCGTATGAATGCACTATTTAAACTTATCCACATTTTTTTCTCGGGTGAGTTTTACAAATACATATAGCTAATTCATATAGATGATATGTTTATTTGCCCTAAAACGAACATAAACTGCATTTGAATGAATAAACAAACCGCACCAACATATTTTTAGTTGGGCTTCAAGCGACATATCTTGGACTCCAAGTTAGCTGGACTCGTCAGTCTTTGGTTGGTCAACGTCTATCCAGTCGGTCAACGGTATGTGTCGACCGTGATCTGGCCGATCTCACTTGGCAATTTCGTTCGGATCGACAATAGATTAACTCACGGATGGAACTATCGGATCCGCTCAGCAATTTTGAGCACGATAATCACTCGGTAGCCGATAGTTGCCTCGCGTACGTCTAGATGATCCATTCCGATCAGTAACTGATGTTGGATCAATTTTTTATTGATAAATTCTCTATCCGGTTTGAGGCTATTATCGGTCCATTTCAAGCTTAATACCACTCTAGAACCACTTATAAAACCTTTTGAATTATTCTATTTGTGTCAATAACCGATGTTTTAATATCATGTTAAATTTCATGAGATTTCAATCTAAAAGCAAATGGTAACGAATAGATTAATTCATATCTCTTAAATAGTAGTATTCGTCCCTCCAAATTTTTCATGGTAAAATTTTAACAGCTTTTATATAATTTTACAATATTCTTATTTGGTTTATTACGTTTTTATGAAGAATTGAGTTTTATGATTAAGAAAATGAATAAATAGAGACATGCGGATACTAATTAAATTACCATAGAAAAAAATATAGACTTAATTAATAAAATTGTATGATACTAATTGCACCCATTTCTCTAAAAAAAAAAACAGTATGTTTAAATGTTTTACACCACCAGTTACAGAAATTATGAATAACAGCTTTTGCATGTGGAAACGTCACTAGTCACCACATATTCAGCAAATTAATATTTTGAATGCATTCATTTCGAAAATTCTTATAAACTGCAGGATGAACAGTTTGTTGTATTTCCGTATGTTGTGGACAAAATTTTCTATTTAAGAATAGTTTCATCAGTTCATCCTAGATTGTAAATCATTATATGTAAAATATATTAAAAAAACAATTAATGGTTATAATGCTAAATGATGTAATGAACAAAAATATATATATTTATATACTAAATTAGGTCCCGCTTATACGCGGAACTATAATATAATATTTTAAAATTTATTAAAAATACTAAAATAGAGAATTTGGAAAATTAATATAAATCATTCATAAAATAAATATATAATAAAGTATTGAAGAAGCCTATACAAAATTATTCACCAATAAAAAATCAAACAAAGTTACAATTATTCATTTATTTTGATTATATATAGTTTGGTTTATTTTTATTTAAATAAAATTTATTAATTTTGAATCATATTTAAATATTTTTTTTCAAATCGACATAAAATAAATTAATTTTATTATTTTTAATCTCTTTGCTTATTTTCTTTTGGATGATAGAAATTTTCTTAAAAGTAACACATAAATCAACCAAAATTGGAGGAAAAAATCATAAATATATATATATATATATAAATATAACATGACCTCATACTAATAAATTAAAATAAAAAAATGAAAAGAAGAGAAGTTATACCAATTGAACTTGAAGCTAAGATGGTGTTTTTGAAGAAAATATTTTTGTTTGTCGAGAAAATATGAAACTATTTATTTGTGCATATAAAGTTTAATATTTACAATTATTTATTCTTTAAGATTAAAAATTATCTTAATAATTAAGTTTATTCTTTTTAAAAATTAGTAATTTGTACAATTTTTATACAATTGTCATTTTCCAAATAGTGGTAGTTAATTATATTTTTTAATAATTTATTAATAATAATCTTTGAAATTGTTTTCATTTGTAACACATGCTGAAATCTTCAATCTGTAAATATGACATGTGTCACGATCTTATAAGTTACTAACTTATAAAACCATATTTTCTATAGTATGATATATATATATAATCTACTTTATATATTTAACTCATCTTATATATTAAAAGAAAAGTACAGAATGTTCACATTCATCCTCAGAATTGTTGATTACAATATATATTTTAAAAATTTGAATAAATTAAGAAAAGATAAAAACAAATATTTTTTTTTAACATTTGAAAATACTAATTTTTTTGAAAAAGATAAATCACTAATAAAAACAATTATAAAAAAATCTATTTAGATAGTTTTAATTAAAAATTTTGTCATTTAATTTTTAAAAAAATAGTATTGTAAAAATTATTTAAAATATTTAAACTAAGAGAAGAAATAGTATTTAAAATATTTTTAAAATTTGAAAAAGTTAAGTTATTCAAAAAAATCAAAAAATTTAAACTACTAATAAAAATTAGAAAAAAAAAATACTATGTAAGTAGTTTTCTTATTGTGGAGAAAAAGTTTGTGACTTTTGTTACTTTAAATTGTATTAAAAGTTTTATATGATATGGAGGTTAAATGTATTTTAAATATCTATTTTCTAGATAAAAAATGTTACGATATATATGAAAGATTCTTTAAATATTTCGAATTAATCCAAATCTTAATTATGTTAATATTCAGCTCTATATAAACTTTATTAAACAATACAACTTTACAGAAATTTTATAAACCGATATTATTTCTTCCCACTCTGTCCTTAATGAATCCATTTATTTAAATATATTGTCATTTTGCACTAAAAAAATATTAAAAATCAAATGAAAAAAAATTATTTATAATTATTTTTTAATAATTTGGATATATTAAAAGAAAAGAATTACTCTTTAAAAATTTTAAACTTTTCAAAAAATCAAAAAAGTGAATTAGTCTTTAAAAATTAATAATTGTTTTTAAATTTACAAAAATTTGAAAAATTTGAACTTACTCTTTGAAATTCTTTTAAAAGATCAAGTAAGGTTTAAATTACTATAAAAAAAAAAATTTTAAATTTTGAATATATTAAAAGAAAAAAAATTAATATAAGAAAATTATATATAACTCATGATAATGTTTTCTTAAATGTCTATTTTGTATTAAAAAATGGTACAATATATATGAAAGATTTTTTGATAACTTTGAATTAATCCTAATCTAAAATTAAATTATTATTAAACTTTATATAAATTTATTAAACAATACCAGTTTTAAGAACATATTTTTGTTGATAATTTTTTCAATTATTTTTTCTAAACTATATTTTAATGTTATGAGAAACGATTCATCAAAAGATACACGTTGTTGGTGTATCAGAAATGAATTCTTCGTAAGGCATCACATGAACTTTACTGTGATTGATTACCACTCTATTTTTAATAAATTTATTTAACTAAAATTTTTTACCATTTAGGTTTTAAAACTAAATAAATATTTGTATAAAAGTTAAATTACTATAAAAATCACGAAATTTTGTTAATATCATGAAATTTTATTTTTCTTGGTTCAAATAAATTTTATTATATCATAGATATATTAATTTTTAAAATATTTTGAATTTATTGTAAGATAATTATTTAAGTTTAGAAAATTTATTGAAAATTTATATTTCTACATAAAAACAAAATAAGGAAAAAAAAATAATATTGTGATATAATATTTAAAAAAATCGTGTGATGCCTTACGAAGACTTATATATATATATATATATGATATAATGAACAAATTAAGATATATTGAAAAATTTATGAAATATTAGCTATTGTGTAAAGATAGTTGTAATGTATAGTTGTCGTTATCTTCTATTTATAATAGATTTAAAAATGTCAAGATAATAACATATAAAATATTCAATAAGGATTATACCATATATGAAGGATTTTGAACATCATTTGTTCTACGAAAATTAAACATAACACGCAAGAATTTGAATTAATAAATAATTGCTAACATTTTTTTATTTTTTATTAATTACGAATGAATTGTCAGCAATAAAATAAATTTAAAAACGTGAGATATCACATTTACTACTATCAAAAATAAAAATGTCATCATCTCTTGCTATTTTTTTCCGCGCGGGGAGCTCCCTAGTACCAATTAAAAACAAAGTCATATTATTAGGGTAGCCATTGGTTGATCATAAGACAATCAAAAGATTAATTACTTACATCAATCTTTGAGATTTCCATAAGGTAAAGAAAGAGTCAAAAGTATAGTGGAGCACAAAAATCTCACAGATGGGCAATCAAAAGAGAAGTCCATTAAATATATATATAAACCCTATTAAAGCATTTTTTAAGCAAACATATATATTCACACTCATATTATATAGATACACATAATCAATCACACATGAGAGATAGTCACATCACAACTAACAAATCTCTCTCTCTCTCTTAGAAGTTTGAATGGCGATTTAAGAGACCCGTAGTTCTCTGATCATCGTCCGGTTTCTACTCTCATCAAAACACAAACACAACGCTTATCTCTCACTCTCTTTACTCATTCTTCTCATTTGGATAAGATCTCTCTCTCTCTCTCTCTCTCTCTCTCTCTCTCTCTCTCTCTCTCTCAGCAGATTCAATCCAAACCCTAACCTCTTTGATTCCGATATTTTGAGAATATTTTCTCCTCAAAAACCCGTTATAAATACTTTTAACTAAACAAAAAAAAAAAGTTTTTACCATCTCTCTTTTTCCTTTTAACATAACTTACCCCATGCCATCGATGTCAAATTGTTCTATCTGTCCTTTGCTCTTAATTAGTCTCACCACCACCACCACCACTTCTTTACTACAAACCCTTCTCGTATTCTCTTAATTATCAATACGTACTTATTATACACATTACAAACACACACACACCAAGTCTCTCTCTATATATATAAAAGCCAAGAGAGAGAAGAAACAAGAGAAGTTATTTTCTTGATGGATTTATGTTGGAAGAGAGAAATAGAAGGTAAACTAGCACATGATTACTTGTGTAGCCACCACCTCGGCATGACGTCACCACGTCGAATCTGCGTCGTCACCGGACCGGTGATCGTAGGCGCTGGACCGTCGGGACTAGCCACGGCCGCATGTTTAAAGGAGAGAGGAATCACGTCCGTACTACTTGAGAGATCAAACTGTATAGCATCACTATGGCAGCTCAAGACCTACGATCGTCTTCATCTCCACCTTCCTAAACAATTCTGTGAACTTCCTATTATACCCTTCCCCGCCGACTTCCCAACCTACCCGACGAAGCAACAGTTCATAGAGTACCTTGAGGGCTACGCTCGGAGGTTTGACATAAAGCCGGAATTTAACCAGACGGTTGAGTCGGCTGAGTTTGATAAAAACCTTGGGATGTGGCGCGTGACGAGCGTGGGAGAAGAAGGCACGACGGAGTATGTTTGCCGGTGGTTAGTGGCGGCGACGGGGGAGAATGCGGAGCCGGTGGTGCCGGGGTTTGAGGGGATGGACAAGTTTGCCGCCACCGGGGTGGTTAAGCACACAAGTCATTATAAGACCGGTGGAGATTTCGCCGGAAAAAGGGTTCTTGTTGTCGGATGTGGTAACTCCGGTATGGAGGTTTGTTTGGATCTATGCAACTTCGGTGCTCAGCCTTCTCTCGTTGTCAGAGACGCTGTGAGTTTATTTCTTCTTTTTTTTTTTTTGTCTTTGCTTTTTTCTTGATTTTTAAAAGAGAAAGTATTGTGGAGATTAATAAATTACTTTTTCTTATGCGTTTTCGATATTTTGGCTCCTTTGATGTTTTGTGGAGTTTTTCTTAAGTCTATGCTAAAAACAAAATAATTGCTAAGAATTTTTGTTTTAACCATTATCAATAATAAGTAATTTTTCTGGATTTCATTGTAACATTTTCTTAAAGAAACCAAATTCTATACAAATTATTTCTAAACTAATTTCATTAAAATATATTTTTCTTTGGAATTTTTAATTATCGGGTACTCAATTGATTGGCAGATGATTTCAGAGAAATAATCTGTGCAACTTTATTTCCTATTTTGTGGTTTTATGGTAAAAACATTTCCTTAAATCATCATAATTTCTTTTGCTTTTCAGTTTGATATTCTTATTATTTAATCTGTTAAGAAAATTCAAAAATTTACGGGAAAATTCAAAGGCTGGTATTATCCTAATTTAAGAATTTATTCTGTCTTTTAGGCCCTTGTGACTTCAAGTTCCAACAATTTGTTAATATAGTTTTTTTTAATGAAAAAGAGGTTTACCTAATTTCTTTAATACAAAAATATCATTTTATAACATTTTCAAAGAATAAAACTATGAGTACAACAACTTTATTGGGATTGTCACGAGCACGCGCAAACATTCTCACAAAAAAAAAAAATACAGTCTCTTAGTATTATTCATCCGAACTATAAAATATGATTTTCTCATCCGAATTATATAGCTGCAGTATTTGCTAATTGTGTTAATATTAATATTTTTAACTGGTGAAGGTGCACGTCCTACCACGAGAGATGTTGGGTACTTCGACTTTTGGGCTGTCCATGTTCTTACTCAAATGGCTGCCCATCCGGCTTGTTGACCGTTTCCTCTTGGTTGTTTCCCGGTTCATCCTCGGGGATACCACACTGTTAGGTCTTAACCGGCCCCGGTTAGGCCCACTTGAGCTCAAAAATATATCCGGCAAAACTCCGGTTCTTGACGTCGGTACGCTCGCCAAGATCAAAACCGGAGATATCAAGGTACCGTATACGGTGTATCTAATCAAATATGATATATATATACATGCTAAAGACCTGTTTTAATGGTAAAAATAAAGGTGTGTTCCGGGATAAGAAGGTTAAAACGGCGTGAAGTTGAGTTCGATAACGGAGAAACGGAGAGATTTGACGCCATAATATTGGCAACTGGTTACAAAAGCAACGTACCCTCTTGGCTAAAGGTAGTCAATAATGATAATATTGTTATTTATTTACCTTTAATTTGTCCACCTTCTTATAATGAATATACTAAAAAAATAATGTTTCAGGAGAATAAAATGTTTAGTAAGAAAGATGGGTTTCCAATACAAGAGTTCCCAGAGGGATGGAGAGGGGAATGTGGGCTATACGCGGTCGGGTTCACAAAACGTGGGATTAGTGGAGCATCAATGGATGCAAAGAGAATAGCTGAAGACATACACAAGTGTTGGAAACAAGACGAGCAAGTCAAGAAAATATGATCAAACAACCTTTTAGACTAGACAGTCGAGAAAAATTGAGGTTTCCAATCAAGAAAACATACCTTGCCAAACACCGGTAGCGATCGAGAAATCGATGGTTTGGTTTCAATTAAAGGAGAATATGGGGAGAGGGTGATGTAAATTAAGACTTATCTCCAGCTGCAATGCAAATTGGGGAAAAGAATGAAAAGGAAATTAAGTGAGAGTGATTGTGGTGGGAATTGATGATCATCTGCCCAAAGGAGAGGAGGGGACCCTCTTCTCTTTGCATGCTTATAACCCCACTTTGTAAATCTTTCTATACCCTTCTTTCTTTGTTTCTAATTTTTCTTCTTTTTTTCTATTTTCTTTTTTTTTCCCTAGTTAGGTATGGCTCTTTGTTTTTCTTCCCTTTTTTGGTACAATTTTTTTGGCAGAGTATTGTGGTGAGGTATTTTGTTTATATACATAATATTTGTTTTAAGTAAACTCTTTTTTATTTTTTTAAAACGGGCATAAGTAATTGATTATATGTGTCCTACCAATGAGTGTGTCAATGAAATTTCGTTGTCGAAATGATTTCATTCCCTAGTAGAAGTGTGATATAAATAGGACCACTGCTTGTACATTCGTCAGAAATTAAGACCTGCACATTTATAATTCTGCTGACCGTTTTTTCCAATTATTGCTAGGTGTACGGCCTCCACATGATTCATATTTTCTTTTTTGGTCATATTTTTGTTAATTAATTTGCTATATTGAAATCTATACTAGATCTCTCTAAGCAGATAGATATCGTCCATTTTAGATTCCATTGTGGATCTCAGAATCAGGTTGTTTTACCTTGGCCGAATAAATAGGATCTCTACCATTCCATGCAAAATTGGTAAAACTTGTTACGAGTATTTGTATATATATCACTGGAAGTCTCCGCAGAAAAGAGCTTCATCAACCTATGATTCTCTGTCGCGTCTTTGGTATTTCTACTTTGTCTATGACAAAGTGAATTTTCGGACAGCGCAGCCTTTTTTTATTTGTTAAACACTTTTCTGGTTTTGTTCAAATTTGGGAGGTGTAATTATTTTACGAATATTTCTGTTTAGCAAAATGATAAAAATGTGAACTGTAAAGTATATTCAATTTTTCAAAAAGCGGTTTCATTGTGTTTAGATAGTATAGTTATAAATTATGGCATTTTAACTTTTAACCATTATGGCGATTTCTATTAGACACTGAAATTACTAATAAAACAGTTTTTTACTTACTGGAGTTATATATAGATTTATATGGATATTTTTTTCTAATTCTATTTCAGCGAGTCTTGTAGTTTTGATTTTTTTTTTCTTCAATTATCTAGTTTGATTTTTAGTTCTAATTTAGATATATATATAAAAGTTTTGTTATATAATTTATGAAACCATGATATATCATATATGCTATGTGTTTGGTAAATTTTCACTTAAAAACAAAACATATCCCAATTTAATCAATAATTCTCATGGTAAATCACAATATTCCATATATTCTTTTTTTGTTATTCATGATGGTTGTTTTAAGGGTTTTCGGTAATCAACCACTATCAAATACTAACATATCGTTTTTCTTTTTTCACCATAATATGTTAAAAAGGATAAAAATAAGAAAATGTTGAATGTCTACAATTACACAATCGACCACGTTTTTCGTTGATGTTTTTTTTTCGTTAACGAGAAAACTATTGAGGATTCCGTTAATACCAAAAGTTTCAATAATTATTTTCGTAGTTTGGAACCATCACAACCTAGAAGGTACATATGCAATCTATTAGCGTTGGATTTATTGAGTTCTCTACAAGCAAGGAAGCTTCTAATGCTGGGAGTTTAAAACCCAAATTATGATATCCTCTTTTTAATGATGCCTTGTTTTTAGCTAAATATGTACAACTTGTGTGCGTTATACACCTTCTTTTAAACTATATAAACAACTTAGTGAGATATAAGCTCTCAAAAGTGCACAACATGTTCTTAGGAGGTTTGAGTCTGTACATACGAATGATAAAAGTTGGATGTTGTGTAGGAGGCTGCCGACTGACTCAGTCTTCCGCGCTGTGGCGTAGTTGCGGTCGGAGAAAGGTTTGGTCTTCAGAGAGACCAAATGGTGCGCAAAAAGAGCGCCAATGTTGACCGCGAGTTTCAACTCGGGCCACTCATACATGTCCTCAGGGATAAAATCGCCAATGGCCTTGTACAGTAAGATCAGCTCTGAGATCCTCAGCTTGTTCGGCTCCATCTTGCAGAGAAGAGTGGTGCTCAGGATGCAGACGATGCAATGCCGAGTCGGATGGCGGACGTCTATCTGTGTCGTGGTCTTGTAATGGTAGGCTCCAAGACCGATGTGACGCCAAAAGACCTGTACGTTGGAAACTGGGTTGGAAGAGCTACCTGCTGAGGATAGGGATCGAACCCGTAGATGGCACAGAGGTCAGGGATAGGCAGCCTGTAACAAAAACCTCAGATAAAGAAAGTCAAGGTACCATCAAAAGCAGTGCGGTAGACCTCGTCTCTGTAATACACTCGAGCTGTGGCGAGGAACTGGCGAACGAGGTCGGGATAGAGGTCATACTGCCGTGGGTACAATGTCCCCAGACCAATCTTCTCGAGCATGTCTGAGAGCTCCACGTCAATACCCAAACGGCGCATAGTGTGCAGATCGATGAAGCGTGTAAGGAGGATGACAACGCGCAACCACTCGTTGTAGAACAGGGTATCGTAATCGTCCCACTCTTCGGCTATGGGCCTATAGATGTAGGCCTCACTCTCGGTCTCCTCCTTAGGCAAACCTGCCCAATCGCGTCGTGGAATGATTCTCTTCCCCTCCAACTTAGGCCAGGGAGGCCTAGCAACAGGAGCAGGGGCAGAAGGGGATGGCGATGCCGTGGTGCAGCCCGCAGGTCACTAATGTGAACCTCAATGAAGCTCTGAGGGCCTGTGTTGTCTGTGAAACCACCCTTCAGGGGCTGTAGCGATCCCCTGTTAGAACAGCCGTGACAACTCCGGCATGCCAGAACAAACCGTAGATTGCTTCCACCTCGTCCTGAAGACTGAACTCGCGGCGTGGAGGGTTGGAACCGGATGCGTCGTCCTGTCGTGCCTTCTTACGAGGAGCCATCTGAGAATAAATCAAGATAAAAACAGAAAGCAGATCTGACGTGTATCAAACAGGTCGGGTATCGATTGAAACCAAGGGGGTATCGATCGATACTCGAGATATAAACACAGAGGTTCATCACAGAGGCATCGCAATTCCAACTCTATCAACCGAAAAATGAATTCTTCAAAGTACTCTATCCCTATCATATCTATTCTAATCCTAATACATCAATTCCATTCCCCCAAAGCTAAAGATGACAGCAAAAGTTTCAAAACAGAGGATACCCAGACCGAATCTGTCAATGTGCCTAAAAGGAGTGATTTCGAGTACATTACCTTGCAGATCGAAGGAATGAACAATGAAATGATAATGAGGACAAAAATCCGAGCGGAATAGAATGCAAAATCGAGTAAAACGATAAAGAATCGAAAAAATTGTGAGAGAGTGAGAGAGTGAGAAAGGGGCGGCGTAGAGCGATATGATTATGATGGAGTGAAGGATAAAACCCGAGGGTTTTATAGAAAACTTACCTGGGTGCTGGGTATCGATCGATACAATAAGTGGTATCGATCGATGCTTGCATTATAACAGCACAAGTCTCCTTTGGATTCGGTATCGATCGATACTCCAAGGGTGTCGATCGATGCTCGTCGTCTGGACCTAGTTCACGTGAAGACACAAGACAAAAACAAAAAAAAAAAAAAAAAAAAAAAACATATGTACAGACTCACCAGTGGGTTGCCTCCCACCAAGCGCTTGTTTAATGTCTTTAGCTCGACATGGAGATCAGTCATGCAGCTGGTGGTTCAGCCAGAGGCAATATGTGGCCATCTGGAATGGTGGCTTTTGCCCAATAGTGTTTCACCCGCTGTCCATTGACAGTGAACTCCTTTCCTTCAGCACTCAGCAACACAACCGCGCTATGAGGTCGGACTTCCTTGATTGTGAAAGGACCTGACCAACGAGAACGCGAGTTCCCAGGAAACAATTGTAAACGAGAGTTGTACAGAAGTACCTGGTCATTTGGTTCAAAGTGGCGAGAAAGGATTTTCTTGTCGTGATAGGCTTTGGTCCTTCCTTGTACAGTTTGGAGTTCGCATAGGCAAAGTGTCTGATCTCATCCAACTCATTCAATTGAACCAATCGGTTTTGAGCAGCAGACTTGATGTCAAAATTCATAAGTTTGGTGGCCCAAGTTGCCTTGTGTTCTATCTCAACCGGAAGATGACATGCTTTCCCATACAGCAAATGGGATGGTGTGGTGCCAAGTGGTGTTTTGAACGAGGTTCTATAGGCCCAAAGAGCGTCGTAGAGTTTCAGTGCCCAATCCTTCCGTGTAGCGCCAACTGTTATCTCCAAGATCTCCTTGATCTGTCTGTTGGAAACTTCTACTTGTCCACTGGTTTGAGGATGATATGGCGTGGCGACGCGGTGGTGTACACCATAATTTCTCAGCAGCTTCTCGAAGATCTTGTTGATGAAGTGAGTGCCACCGTCACTTATAACAACTCTGGGTCCTCCAAATCGAGGGAAGATGATGGTCTTGAACAGTTTCAAAACTACGGTAGAATCGTTGGTAGGACTAGCAATTGCTTCTACCCACTTAGAGACGTAATCGACGGTGACCAATATGTATCTCTTCTGTCGTGATGGAGGGAATGGTCCCATGAAATCAATACCCCAGCAGTCAAAGACTTCGACTTCAAGTATGAATTTCTGTGGCATTTCGTGTCGTTTGCTGATCTTCCCTCTTCTCTGACACACATCACAATGAGAGATGAAAGCGTGAGCATCCTTAAACATTGTAGGCCACCAGAAACCCGCTTGCAGAACCTTAGAAACTGTTTTGAATGTGGCGAAATGCCCAGCATACTCAGACCCATGGCAGTGAAATAGAATTTCTGGCACCTCAGATTCAGCTATACACCTTCTGTAAATCCCATCAGAACAATGCTTGTACATATACGGTTCATCCCAAAAGTAACGTCTGACATCTCGCATGAATTTCTTCTTTATATACTTTTGAGATGCCTTGGTTCGTAGTCAGCAGCAAGGTAATTTGCTATGTCGGCGTACCAAGGTTCAACAGGAGAAGTGACAGCTAAAGATTCCTCAAATTTAGACTGATCTGCAGACGTTTCAGCTATGGATGATAGCTGGTATCAATCGATACCAAGTTGGTGTCGGTCGATGCTCGCATGTTGATACGACTTTAGCAAATTATGAGGGTATCGATTGATACCTAGGGGGTGTCGATCGATGCTTGCTGTCTGAAATGGCAAAATCGAACCAGAGCTGTGTCGACAACGAGTCTCAATAAAGTAGATGTTTTCCTCAGGCAAGGAATCGTCAATAGGAACTTCATCACTGATCTTCATTCGTGAGAGATGGTCTGCAACCCCGTTTTCCACTCCTTTCTTATCTCTGATCTCTATGTCAAAACCTTGGAGCAGTAGAACCCAACGACAAAAACAAGGATTAAAATCCTTATTCTGCAACAGATACTTGAGAGCAGCATGATCAGTATGAACGATCAACTTACTACCAATCAGATAAGAACGAAATTTCTCAAAGGAGAACACAACAGCAAGTAACTCCTTCTCTGTGGTACTGTAATTCTTTTGGGCGTCATCTAGTGTTCTGATGGCATAATATATGACATGAAGCTTCTTGTCTTTCCTCTGTCCCAAGACTGATCCAACCGCGAAGTCGCTTGCATCACACAAGATCTCAAAAGGGAGGTTCCAATCTGGTGGCTGAACAATAGGGGTAGTAACAAACGCCTTCTTGATCATTTCGAACGCAGCGAGACACTCTGGCGTAAAATCAAAGGTGACATCCTTGCACAGAAGAGCAGTAAGTAGACGAGCTAACTTGGAGAAATCCTGAATGAATCTGCGATAGAACCCGGCGTGACCAAGGAAACTTCGAATGTCTTTCACATATCTAGGTGGTAAGAGGCTTGTCATGACCTTAATCTTAGCCTTATCAACTTCAATCCAAGCCTTAGAAACCTTATGTCCCAGAACGATGCCGTCTTGAACCATAAAGTGGCACTTCTCCTAGTTCAGAACCAGATGTTTCTCTTTGCAGCGCTGAAGTACCTTCCATAAGTTATCCAGACATCCCTTAAATGAAGACCCATAAACAGAAAAATCATCCATAAAGACCTCCATGAACTCTTCGATCATATCTGAGAAAATCGACATCATACATCTCTGAAATGTAGCTGGAGCATTACACAGTCCAAAAGGCATCATCCTGTAAGCAAAGGTGCCATAGGGACAAGTGAAAGTCGTCTTATCCTGATCATCCAGATGTATAGGAAACTGGAAAAAGCCTGAGTATCCATCCAGAAAGCAGTAATATGGGTGACTTGCTAACCTCTCCAGCATTTTATCAATGAAAGGCAATGGTAAATGATCTTTCCTAGTCGCCGCATTCAGCTTCTTGTAATCGATACACATGCGATGCCCGATGATCGTTCTAGTCGAAATCAGCTCATCTTTCTCATTCTTCACCACTGTGAAACCTCCTTTCTTAGGAACAACATGAACCGGACTGACCCAACTGCTGTCAAAGATGGCATAGATGACTCCTGCTTCCAGAAGTTTCAAGATCTCTTTCTTTACCACTTCTTTCAAATTCGGGTTAAGCCTCCTCTGATGCTCGATCGAAGCTTTTGATTCGTCCTCCAGATGAATACGATGCATGCACAGATCTGGTGAGATACCTGAAATGTCATCAAGAGAATAGTCGAGAGCTTTGCGATACTTGCGCAGCTTGCTCAGCAGTAAGGCGACCTCTGCGTTGTTCAAAGAAGAATTAACAATCACTGGGTAAGTAGAGTTAGGGCCAAGGAAAACATACCTCAAACTAGCTGGGAGTGGCTTAAGATCGAGCCTAGGAGCTCTCTCTTCACTCCAATCGCTCAACAAATCAGATCTGGTACGAGAAATAACCAGCTCCTCGAGAAGAAAAGGTGGGTATCGATCGATACCTCCTATGGTATCGATCGATGCTTCAGCGTTTTGGTCAAGGATTGTGGCATAACCAGCAGCAACCTCTGTGGGAACTATTTCTGTCTCAGCTGAGCAAACCAACGCTCTCTCTAAGAGATTCTCAGGGTACCTCATGAAATACTCATCTGATAGTTCACCAAAAGTGTCGATGAAGAATGTCTGGCTATCTATGGTTGGTTTCTTCATCATCTTCTCCATGTTGAAGGTCATAATCAGATCACCAATGTTGAGGGATATTCTCCCATTCTTGCAGTCGATTAGGGCCCCAGCTGTAGCGAGGAAATGTCTGCCCAAGATCAGTGGATCCCTTGGTTCAGCATCATACTCGAGGACTCTGAAATCAGTTGGAACTAAACAGTCTCCAATAGTAATCAGAACGTCCTCAAGTAATCCTTCGGGGAATCGAACAGATCGATCAGCAAGGATTAGGGAGATCCTAGTTGGTGTGAAGTCTGTCATCCCCATTCTCCTAGCTACTGAATATGGCATGAGGTTCACACTGGAACCAAGATCGCAAAGTGAACGCTTGAATCTCTTAGTGAAGATTGTGCAATCCAAGACAAAACTCCCAGGGTCTGGTAGTTTCTCTGGAATCTTGTTGAGAAGGATTACACTGCACTCGTGGGTGATTCTCCCCTTCCTCAAGATTCACATTGCTCGAAACCATCCTCTTGATGTATCTTCTGAAAGCTGGTGCAGTCCTGATAGCATCTACGAACGGGAGTTCAACAACCAATTTGTCTAGCATTGCTCTGCATCTGGCCTCTTCTATTTCTTTCTTAGACTTAGCAGGGAGTCGAGGGAAAGGAATCTTTGGTACATAGATTCTCCTAACATGTCCGGTAGTCTGCTTTTGGTCATCCTTTGGACTGGTATCGATCGATACAGGGGGGTGTCGATCGATACTTGTGGTTTTGCAAGTGGTCCTGTAGAATTCTGAACAGGCAATGATCGATGTTGAGGGGTATCGACCGATACTGGGTGAGTATCGATCGTTACTGGAGGAATTTCAGTAATCTCATCATCGTCATCGTCGTCTCCAGCAAGATCGACGAGCTGCTTAGGCGAGTAAGTCTTCTTCAACTTTGGAGCGACCTCTCTTCCACTTCTCAAAGTAATAACATGAACGTGCTCCCTTGGATTCACCGTTTTTCCCGGCAGGAAACCATCCTGTCTCTTTACAGTTTCTGCAGTCTGAGCAACCTGAGTTTCCAACTTCTTCTGATGGATGTTCAGAGCTTTGATTTTTCCATTCAGATCAGTGTACAAAGCATCCATCTTTCCATTGAAATCAACCGTCATCTTTTCCTGCCCCTCAAGAATCTGTTCAAGCATAGTCTCAACTTTGCTTTCCTGAGTCTTGGGTGGTGGTGTCTGATAAGATGAATTCCCATAGGTGCGAGTGTACCCACTGTTCTGAAATGGCTTCTGAGCAAAGGTGTTTGCTCTGAAATTCGCAGACTTGAAATCAGATTTGAATCCTCCTCTCTGAGAGTTGTTATTGAAGCCACGGTTGTATGACGAATTCTGAAAACCATTACCACCTATGTAGTTGACATCTTCTGCTTCACCTTCATCGATGTTCTCTACTTCTCAGCAAAATGCACTGCCTTCTGCTGCTTACCCATCAACAGATTGTGAACCGAATCCAGCTTAGCATGTACCTCAGCAATCTGCAACCCATCAACATTTCTATTATGCTTTTTCCTCTCAAAATCTGCATTCTTAGTACTGTTGCTAGATGCCAAGTTTTCAATCAACACATAAGCGTCCTCGGGATACCTGGTGTTGAAATTACCATTGCTTGCAGCGTCCAAGGCCATCTGATACCTCCAATCGATTCCTCTGAAGAAAATTCCCAATAACTAAACCTGAGAGAAACCGTGGTGAGGGCAATCCATCTGATAAGACCGAAATCGAACCCAGACAGCCTTAAATACCTCTGCCGCTCCTCGAGAAAACTGGGAGATCTTGTTCCGGAGCTCTTCTGATCTCGCATCATCATAAAAATTGTTCACAAAAGCAGTCTTAGTCTCCTCCCAAGTAGTCAAAGAACCAGGAGGTAACTGCTTCAACCAGTAAGCTGCATCTCCACTAAGAGAGTATGGGAAGAGCTTACAGAAGAGGAACTCATTGGACACTCCATTGTGTTTGATGCTGGTGACCAAATCTTCGAACCTCTCGATATGATCCATGGGATGCTCATGAGAAAGACCATGAAAAGGGTGCTGGCCTATAAGAGTGTAGTATGCAGGCTTCAGCTCAAAGTGATTTCTCTGAAAAGTTGGAATACGAATCGCATACCGATTTGCATAGAACTGGTCTGGTCTGTTGTACTCCCCAAGTGTTCTGGCGCGATTAACCAGAGCATTCCCAACATTACCACGCACATCTGGTGGGATAACCTCATTAGCTACCGGTGCAGGGGCAACAACGTTTCCTTCTGCATCAAGCTTCTCTCCTTGCGCGTCACACAGGTGACCTTCCTGATCTCTCAAAAGCCCAGCCTCATCACGAGCAAGCACAATCGGAATGTTCATCTCTGCTTGTTTCTTTTGCTTTCTGATCGTGCGCTCTAAATTGAGCTAGCTCTTTGTTAGATAGATTGGTCAACTGCTTGTTCTTGCTTCGTCTGGTCTCTCGATATTGCATACACCTGAAACACAGAAATCAAACCGTGTAAGTGACGAAATTTAAACCGAGTATCGATCGATACCTGAAGGGTGTCGATCGATGCTCAACAACTTAGTCAAAATTCGAAACCGTAATCTAATGGTGAAATTAGAGTCCCCGGCAACGGCGCCAAAATTTGATATGCTCAAATCTAATACCCTAAAGTATCTAAGCAGTAGCTGTAGTATTCTAGGGGTCGAACCACAAAGACTCAAGATGTTCACTCAATAGATTTCAGAATGTGAATTAAGCTAAGCAAAATAAATGTAATCAACGGCAACAAAGCGATTAAAAACGGAGTAATGAATCAATAGGGAAAACGCTAGGCTTAGGGAAGTTTGCAGACAAATCAGAATTATCAATCAAATCAAATGTCAGGAATGAAATAAGCTCCGCTCTTGAACTTGAAACACATATATAAAGTAAACCAACTGTCGTTGCGAAGACTATCTATGTCTAAACCTAGAATTCCAAATTTCTTTGCAAATTCTATAAATTCAAACAAGCATTAACGATCAAGTTCAATTGTTCACAAAATTCTAAACCAAATTTCTTTGCGAATAGATCTTTTGCTCACCAAACACTAGTTCAAGAAAATAATCACACTTTCGTGCCAATTAATCAACCTAACATCATATTCTAGTTCGCGAGGCTAGAATAAGCATTAATTTCAAGTCTAGGTGAAAAGCTCTATGAATATTCCTTAACGAGTTAATCAGATCTAGTAATTCATCAAATACCTTTTAAACTACCCTAAACCTAACAGGAAATCATAGAATAAGAATACAAAGAGGGTGAATGAGACAAACATCATGAATAAAATAGATATCATAAGTAAAATAGAGTAAGAATACAAAGAGGGTTCAAGGTTCTTCTCCCAAAAACTCAATTGCAGAATACTCTATCTCCAGAAATCACCAGTGTCCCCTTCTGGAGGCTGAAAAACCTAATTATATATCTAAAACACGTTTAGGAGTCTAATCGAAAATAAGGAAAGCTACTGGTTTATCTTCGGGTCTTGATGTACGCTCTGATCACTGTATCGACCGATACTGTAAGTGGTATCGATCGATACTGGGATCTTTAATCGTGTTTCTTCCAAACGAATGGTGTCGATCGATGCTTCTCAGGTGTCGATCGATGCTGAGCTTCAGTTCCCCGAACTGCTTCAACTCCATATTGCTTCAAAAGCTTCCAATAATCCAATTTAGCTCTATATGTGTCTATATCCTGAAAAGAACTTGAAAGACTCTAAAACTACTGAAAAGACTCGGAAAAATGACTTATATCATGGTTAAAAGTGGGTAAAAACCATGATATATCAGTTGTATCTCTTAATATGTCATTGTGATGGAACAAAAACATGTATTTATAGAAAAAGAAAGGACCAACTTCCTCGTTAGCTCCATGATCAAGTTTTAATTTTAACCTTCCATCAAAGTAGAGATGAAACTTGGTGTCAAGTTTTTATCTCAACCACTTATCATTTTTTTTGTCCCCAAGTTTTAATTTCAACCATTTATTTTGTTTATGCCAAGTTTTGATCTTAACATTTCATCAAGATAGAGATCAAAATTATAATAAAGTAGTATAAATCAGAAAATAACAATCTTAAAAGAAAACTATTAACAATAAAATCACGTAATGGGTATAAATTTATTTCTTACACTTCTTAGTACGTATTCTAGTTGTCCATCCCTTTGAGAATGTATTCTAGTTTGGGTTTTGAGAATGTCCCTCCCCCCCCACCCCCCTCTCTTAACGCCAAATTTGTTTGGTAAATTTATGTGGATCTAACCATTAGATACAAATTTTATACAACAAGAAAAAAACACGTGACAGTCCAAAAATTCTGAAAATAATTTTGCAAAAACTCTCTAGGCTTTAATCCAGTAAAGCAAGCTAGGGGACTTGGTTAAAAAAAAAAAAACTAACTCTCGGAGTCTCAAAGAGTTCTAATGTCAATGACTGACATACATATTCTCAACTTTTTCACTCAGAAATATACCTATTCAAATCCTGAAGTTTTAGTTGATCATAAAATATTTATACATGAAATAAAGAGCAAATTATGACAAGTATAATGGAAAAGGAAAAAGGGAACAAGGATCTTACAGAAATTTACTTTTGTAAAAGGCACATAAGTAACAAGCTGGAGCCCTACACTTTTGCCAAGCTGTTGGGGAAATTTTGGGAAACAAAATCAGATACTCAGATCCCAAATCAAATCTTTCAATTTATTATTGTCAACATCGAATCTTTAATTCGAAACTTCACCTTTTCATTCCAATTAAATTTGGTTGAAGTAATTAGTAGTGGCTGACTCCAAATAGGCCAACAGATTTAGTTATCATTACAGTTACTAGTCCCACATTTTTAACACAAGAAGCACTTACTTTTTTCAAATAATGTTTCTGCTTTTTCTGAAGTTTTTTTTCTTTAATTTTTGCCTTTTTTAGTTTATGCTTTTTCTTGGCTCTGAATTATATAGTTGGCTTGTCAACCAAATTGTGTTGGAAATGGGTGCTCTTTGACATCAAAGGTATCAGAATATTGTTTCACTATATTTTGTTTCATCATATACATACGACTGAAATATCAGAATATTGTTTTACTATACTTTCATGCACTATACCAAAAAAAAAAGTTCTTTTAAAAATAATTAAACACTTGATTATCTTATCACTGTACAAACGAGTGCATGTACTTAGCTCAGCTGCTTAACTAAATAACAAAATATGACCTCAAATGTCTAAGCTTGAACGATCAAACAACAAAAAAGATCATTAATATTCTGAATAAAAATCAGTTAAATCCATGTTTATTAAGAGACTCATGAAGGTGGAAGGGGAAATGGTGTTTTACAAGAAATAGAAAATGACATTACAAGGATCTTTTTGGCTAATGGCCTACACCTATTAGACAGAAAGACAGTAAAATGTGAGCTGTGTCAATTTTAAACCGAAAAGGGTACATATATCATCAATATGACATAGTGGACTTGGTAACATGTGCATTTAATAAGCTATTTGTGTCTTTCTGGAAAGAGCATCCTTAAAAATGATGGAGATATTGAATTTTGTGTACACTTTGTCATACAGTAAACAATGTGACCTCTATTTTGTGAACATTTTGTCATGATGACTATTTAGATGACTATTTAGGTACCCATGATCTTATTTTATTCATATCAAAGATGACACATTTGCTAAATTTTGTGAAAAAAGAACTTCGTAAATATAAATAAAGTTTAAAGCTTGACACTGAAAATAGATTGGAGTCTATGGCTTCGATTGGTAACTTGCAGAATGGCGGAATTGTGTTTTCTAATGCGATTCCGCAGGAATTTTACCAATCAAATAAAAATGTGTAATGTGTCAGAAAACGCAAAAACGCAGGATTTTCGTTTTTGCTGAAAAAAATACAAATAAATGGCCATTAAGCAATTAAGTGAGGATATAGTTGCTTATTTGTGTAATAGCAAAATATATTGTTTATTTTTATTTTTCTATGGCAAAAAATTCAATTTTGAACATGGATAATACGGTTGCATGAATATTAATATGGTTGCATGAATATTAATTTATTTTTTGGATCTATTCTTTATAATTTTAAAATTCTAAGTGCTTAAAAAATATTTTTAAGCTTTAATTTTTTCTTTTGGTCACTAATATTTTTAAGCTTTATATATATATATATATATATATTATGAATGTATTATACAAAATAAGTGTTTGAGTAATATTTTAAATTTTATTTTACTCTAATATATTTATAATGTTTTATTTCTTTCTAATTTTAAATATATGTTTAACAATTTATGATTGTTAAACATATATTTAAATATGGTTAGATTTTATATTAAATAACTAAACTTTTTAAGTAATTATATTTTTCTCAAAAAAAAATTATATTCCGCGTTCCGCAAGATTTATCCAATCACACAATTTTAGTTTTTCCGTAACTTTTTATTCAGCAGATTAAATCATTCCGCAGCTTAATTTTATTTTCCGTCATTCCGCCATTACGCAGTGTTACCAATCGAAACCTATGAATTAATTATAGTCCACTAATTGTGTAATAAAAATGGCATAGAAAGGCATAAGACCCTCTGTTGTGCAATTTCTTTTGTGAATTTAAACCAAGTATTGTGGTTCTTTTTCTAATTTGAGTATCAGAAAAGGCGGATTGTCCTTCAAAAAAAACATAACCGGTGATTCAGAAATTTTCAAATGTTTACCACTTGTGCATAAGATTTGTCGCATAAATCTTGAATCTGCTTGAATTTATTATAACAAGAGACATCATACTTCATGGATATTATTTGGACAAGAGAGTAAAGAGACACTGATGTGTCAAAAAATTTGTCATGCACACGAATAAAATTTGTCAAAAATTCTGAAAACACTGATGTGTTGTTTTCGAAACACACTAACATTTTAAAAAAAAATGACAACAACGACTAGTTTTTATGTTCAGAAAATCATTGAGTTTACAGTAGTTTAGTTCTAAGCCATGTTAAGGTCAATCTTGATATTGTTTAATGTATTGTGAACAACTTAATTATAAACAAAGAGATCAGTTTTCTTATGCATAGTAGATTAATTCCTTATTGAACCATAAATGAGATCGTATTTGTAGAATTGTTTCACACATACATCGTATCCCAAAAATTTGGGTCAAACTCTTGAATCATCAATCGGTTTTAGGTATATCGGGACGTGGTTATTATAGTCTTATAAAGCATGAACTCAACTATTGAGTTTGTATGTGCCCAACCATGAAGTGTGTATTAGTGTATGTGTTAGGTTAATGATAGAAAATAGGTCTTTGAACCCTATGTATACTCAACCACAAACATATGGTTAGTCATTGTAGTATTAAGGAGTCGATTCCACGGATAATTTAGAATGACTACACTACGAATACAAGTCTATCTAGTCTAAGTAATTAAGGATTAAGAGTTCAATTCTAGCGACCTAATTAATTCAAACAAAAGAGACAAAAAGCAAGACAACCCAAACTAGAACTAAACAAAAACCAAATCAAAACTAAACTTTAGAACTAACCAAGGCAAAACATACACAGTGCAAGACAAAACTCAAATTCAAGACTAAATAAGACAAGCAAGCACTAATCAAGATTAAACGGTTCTTAAAACAATAATCTTGAATCAACTCCTGATCACCCTAATCTACTAAACCCAAAGACCCTAAAAGAACTACTCACTAATCATGACATAAACACTAAGATTTATAAAGATTAAGTGCTTAATCATGATGAAACTTCAAAATACTTAAAGAAATTTTAGATGAAAAGAAAGGAAATTATATTAAATTTAAGAGATCATTATAAGGTTCTAAATGTGGCTAAGAGAGTTCAAAAACAAAGCATAAGTCTCTACAAATTAGGTATAAAAAGTATAAATAGTAAGAGGAGCGAAACGGGTCAACCCGAAACAAACTGGGTTTTCTGCACAGTTCCAGCGGGTAAGTGAGGTCGATGTAGGAGGCCGATGGGCAATATCGACCAGGTGAGGTCGCTAAGAATTATCGCTATTAGCCTCTGAAACTTTCTGTTTTCGCAGGTCGAGTCTCCATCGGGCAGGTGAGGTCGCTACAAGAGACCGTTGGCTACCAACGGTTGCATGTGGTCGATTTTTCTCTGTGGACATCTATCTCTTTCTTTGATTCCGTTCTCGAGGTCCTCCGCATCTCCAAGTCCCTCAAGTGCTTAACTCTTGCCTCCAATTCATCTGAATTCATCTCGTAAACCTCAAAACTCCAAGAATCCTACAAAAATGGAAAAAATGCAAAACAATTAACCTAAACTCCTAAAATGCAAAACCAAGACCAAATGACACATAACTAATGTAAATGTGCTATAACTAGTTAAGAAATGAGACAAAAGCTAAGATAATGATACCGAAAACTATGCAAAACTTACACACATCAACTCCCCCAAACTTACCATTTGCTTGTCCGCAAGCAAACAACAAAAAATAAAACCAAAAAAAAAGTTTGAAAGCGGGGATTTAAAGCTGCAACTATCAATGAAAGGATTCTACTCAAAGTCTTTGAAGAGAGTTAAACGTTGCAAGGACAATCATCATATTATTCATACTTCTCCATATTCATCGCAATACAATTTCTTAATTCAACTTCTTTACTCAAACAAATACTCACAATCAAACCGAAGCAACTCTTTAACATTCATTAAAGTATCAAGTGCGGTCTCACGAATCTCACGAAGGAGGTATCAATAATTCTCTTTTTTTTTTTTTTTAATTCAATGCCCATTATGGTTGTTTTGGAAGTGATTAAGTGGGTGACTCTCAAACAAAACAGAATGTTAGACATTATGCAAAATTTGTCTTAAAAAGGGAACAATTTATGCATACAAGATCTAACTCTCATTTTTCTACCCATACCTATCAAGATAATCGCTTAAGTCTACCCAAGATCGCTCATACTTTCTTTTTCTTTCTACTTCACCCAACAAACTCTTAATTAGCTAAATAATATCATGAAGAACAACCACGTCAACTACATCTCTTTATACTTTTACAATCTCTTAGGGGATTTTCTTTTACTTTTCACTTTGACTCTTTCTTAACTTTTACTTTTATTTTTCTTTGATATTAAGCTCTTTCCTTTTGAATTAAAGAAGTTATAAGACATTTTTTTTTCTTTTGAAGCACTTAGAGTCATTCTTTATACTTTTATAACTTGATCATTTTCTAAGAGACTTCTTTCTTTTGATTCCAAACATTTTTCTTCTTTTATTTTCAACCATCTCATCCTTTTCTTTTTCTTTTCTCCCAATCCACTATCCCAATCAAACTCATCTCCACACCAACAATCCAAATCATGCCTTAGATCAAACCACCTAGTTCTAAAACATTCCCAACCTAAAGGCTAGCTATCAAGGCTCAAGAACTAGTTAACTTGAGAATTAGACCTTCTCGTTCCCGATACTCTCAAGTTTTTGCACATGAATAACATTATCAAGAAAATGCCTAACTCAACAAATCAATTTGGGATAGAAAGAATGACTTGGGTTAAGGGTAGTGGAACCATTTTCAAAGATGAAAAATGGCCAGTCGGGTTAGCAAAGGGTGGTAAAGTGACAAAGATAACTTGAGTGTGAACCATGAGAATGCATTTCAAGCCCCTAAGCGAGAGAATTAAGTCCATTCAAATTCAAGTTCTAAGAGTTGTTTTGATAATCATGCAAGTTTCCATAAGAGAAAGGGTTGAGTTTCGAAAAATGCAATGGTCTAAACATGGATTTTTCATATTTCCGACAAGTTCAAGCAACAATCAACTATGACCAAAGGCTTTAAGTTTAATCAGAACGTTGAATTTCTACAAGGCAATGTCATCATCATCTCCTATGCATATGCAAATGCAACCTATATGCTACTACACACAATCCTAAAAGCAAGAAATATAATGCAAAACTACATGGATTTTCTTTTTGGCTTTTCTAATTTTTCTAATTTTTTTACATTTTCTCGAAACTTAGCTATTAACAATGAATGACTCAACAAAAAAAAATCAAAACAAAACACAACGGTAGTAGCACGTCCCTCTCCCGAGCTTAATTCACACTGTCTTAGTGTGAAAGAAAACCCGAGAGAAAAACTAACCAAAAACGCAACAACCAAAACAAAAAGAAACAAAACAAAAGTATGTAAAAGGTGGAGTTGATACCTTTAAAGGTTTTATTATGAGTAGGATTCATCAATAGAATAGGACTTGTTGCTCGAGTAGTCAACCGATGTCGAAAAACGAACCAATCTCTTCTTCCTCCTTAGGCGTCTCTCATAAGACGAAGCACGGTGAGGGTCAACGGTAGTAATCGCCAAGCTTGAAGAACCGTGGTAGGAGTTCCTTCTCTCAACACTCTCCTCCATGTTAATTGGTGTCTTCTTCCGCCACCAAGTCAACCACTTCTTCACGAGAGGGGTGAAAACAACTCGCCTCGGGGAATCGCGCCTCTAAGTGCTTCACCTTCTTCTTCAAACTCTTCACTTGCTTCATAAATTTCTTGAGTGACCTTCCTTGCCACTTAATGAAACGTTGGAGAGTGTTGATGTGCTCGTGAGCTTGCCGAAGAACCGGTTTGTGGATTGGTACAACAAAGGGCATGGTGGCGGTGATGAAGTGCCTCTATGAGATGGTTTGTCTCCACTCCGTGCTTGTGATTTCTCCCATTTCCCTGGTGCACGGATATTCTCAAGGATACCTTGCCTTCTCGCGTCATATAGGTGCTTTTCCCTATGATCAAAAGCTACATTCCCGCTTATGGCAAGGTTTGTGAGCTTAGGTTGTGGGAGTAGGATTATCTTCGTCTTCTCCCGCAAAACAAGATATTGGTAGGCGCATGAAGCATTGAGAGTCCCTTCCAAGTAGGAAATGCGCCTAAGATAAAAGATATCCATCCTTGTGCTTTCCAACACCGGCCCGCGTAACTCAATCCCTTTATAAAGGAAAAGCGAAGTCAAGAGTCCACTGAAGCTAAATTGGGGATAGGCGTCCATAGTAGACCACATCCATGTTCTAAAATGGTGGAGTTTCTTGGTGAAGAAAGTTGTCATGCTCATGTCATCGCGGTTAGCATGAAGTCCACGTCTGTCATTAAGAAATGGGAGAAATGGTTTGAGGCCTATGGTGATCAAATCCATCTCATCTACCAGGATCGCTCCTGTTTCTTTCCTCGCAAACAATGTGTGGGCTAGGGCCTTATGAACGTATCGGATGGTAGGATATCGAATATTAGAAGCATTCATTGACTCATCCTTGTAACAATCAACTATGATAATGTCCCAAACCTTGACCAATTCGGTATATGTGGGAGACCATATATGTGGATTATCTCTCCGAGTGTCACCACATACTTTGTTCCATCAATCGTGAACTTAATATACCCTGTCTTCTCGGTCTCATTCATGTGAGGATCATGGTTCTTGATCTTAAGGGAGGCGAAGAACTCACAACATAACACCACATAAGTGGTCACAAACTCTCATCATGAATTGAAACAGTCCCATGTTGGCGAGCCTAGCGTCAACTTCTTGATATAATTCCACCGGGGTGAGGAACTAGATATCGGGGAAGCGACTTAGCAAGAACTTTATCACCTTGAACTTTGCATACTATTTTTCTCATGTTGGTGGTGCCTTCAATTAAGCTCGTCATGTGTTGGTGGTTTAGACCGAGGCTCTCGCACCGTATGTATCCCATCACTCTCACTCTCGGATGCACTACTTTCTACTGTTATGTTCTTCTCTTTGCAGTTGGACGATTGTGCTTGAGAGCGTTGTGGTGGTGGTGGATGAGAGGCTTGAGCTTTTGATTGCTTAGCGCTATGTTGCGGTTGCTTTCTCCGACTAGCTTTCTCAACTGTTTGGTTTGGTTTTCCTATTTTATGATTTATGATATGCTCAAATATAATACCCTAAAAGTACATAAGCAGTAGCTGTAGTATATTAGGGGTCAAACCACAAAGACTCAAGATTATCACTCAATAAATTTCAAAATATGAATTATGTTAAGTAAAATAAATGTAATTGAAAATAGCAAAACGATTAAAAACAGGTAGTAAGATCAATGAGGAAAGCGCTAAGCCTAGGGAAATTCGCAGGTAAATCAGAATTGTATATCAAATAAAATGTCAGGAATATAATAAGCACCGTACCTGAACTTGAAACACAGATATAAAATCAACCAACCGTCGCTGCGAAGATTATCTATGTCTAAACCTAGAATTCCAAATTTCTTTGCAAATCCTATGAATTCAAACAAGCATTAATGATCAGTTTCAATTGTTCACAAAATCTTAAGCCAAATTTCTTTGCGAATAGGTCTTATGCTCACCAAACACTAGTTCAGGAAATTAATCATACTTTCGTGCCAATTAATCAACCTAATATCAGATTCTAGGTCGCGTAGAATAAGCAGTAATCTCAAGTCTAGGTGAAGAACTCTATAGATTTTCCTAACAATTCAATCCAATTTAACAAACCATCAAATACCTTTGAATAACCCTAAACCTAACAAGGAATCTACTCAGACATGGTAAATGAAACAAATATCATGAATAAAATAGATTTCATAAAGTAAAATAGAGTAAGAATACAAAGAGGGTTCAAGGTTCTTCTCCCAAAACTCTATTGCAAAATCTCTATCTCCAAGTATCAGTTGTTAGTCTCAAGGTGGCTGAAAAACCTAATTATAAAGCTAAAAACACGTCTTCGGCTAAATCGTGAATAAGGAAATCTTCAGTTTTTTCTTCAAACTTGCTGAGGATTGTGCGTTCTCTCTCTTGGCTATCGGTGTCGATCGACACATTGTGGTGTCGGTCGATACTGAGCTTCAGTTTCCAAACTACTTCAGCTCCAAAATGCTCCAGAAACTTCGATAAATCCAATTTGGCTCCAATCGTGCCTAATTCTTGAAAAGACTCTGAAAGACTCTAAAAATACTCAAAAGACTCAATAAAAGGACTTATATCATTGTTAAAAACCGGGTAAAAACCTTGATATATCAACTCCCCCAGACTTAGTCTTTGCTTGCCCTCAAGCAAACAGAAAACCAAACCAGAGGAAGAGGTTTGAAAACACGGAGACTCACCTGTTCTTGAAGCGTTGCAATAACCCTTTTCTCAAGCTTTTCAGATATCACCTAACGAGTTTCGAATCTAACCACCATGTACTTCTCTGTAGACATTCGCAACTCCCCAGATTCCACACATCATCTCACAACATCATCATACTGAACCCTTCATCGCTAATTTCATTACTGCAGCTAATGTTCAAGAACCTTCTAGACTCTTCCTCATACGATATCGTGACTAAAGAACTACCCAAATTATACACTTTTGGTATTGTTTCCTCTCCCCCAGACTTATCTCTTTTTATGTTTTCTTTAATTTGGATTTTGCTTCACATATACAAATCAAGGTTTGAGACGCGAGTATTGATGTTGATTGCCACTGAATCCCCAGTTCTCCCCTCTCAATGAATCAAAGGCCTTAGACGAATAATGGGGTCTCAGGAAATGTTCCTACCCCTTGCTTCAGACCTTTGTGTGATCATTCCTTTTCCAAGTAGAATAATGGGATATAGGAAGTGTTCCTAGCCCTCTATGGCAGAAATCATCTCATCTTTTATGCATTTTATGTACCAACGTGTGTCAAGGGAGAGATATATCATTATTTTCAAACACATGGGTTCCTTTGTCATATATGAATGATGAATCAAGCTCAATAAACACTAACCACAGAGATGAAGTGCAAATAATTTGGCTCAGGGTTTAGAAGAAATCTGCTGGAGACATGGGAGGCTTCTAGTTGATTGGTCAGTCTTTGGATTTTTCATTAGTCGATCTAGAACTGATTATATAAAACTGGTCACTTAAAAGCAAAGTCAGAGCAATGGATTCAAGCAAAAGTTCATAATCTCCAACAGGTTTTGACTCAATAAAACAAATTTTGACTCAAAAATGACTAACTCTAAGAAAAACAAACACCATGTCAGTAACTACCTCCCCCAGACTAAAACAACATTGTCCTCAGTGTTATCAAGCCCAGAGATGGCAAAAGAAAGCAAAAGAACAGAGTGGCTGAAGGATTGCACAAAGGTTACCCGTTTGTGATAATGGGTATCGACCGATATTCTAACCGGTATCGACCGATACTGTCGAGTATCGACCGATACTAAGAGTATATCGATTGATACAGAGACCTTTTGTCGTGAATTTGATGCCCAAATTCGTGCCCAGGGAACCAAATGTTAGATCGAAGCACTGTTAGATCACTGGAGCAGGAGTTAGAAGCAACAAGATCATAATAAAGCCACAAGTTCAACTTAAATAGAGTACAGACATGAGACATAAGAGTTCAAATGAAAACACAAGAAAAAGGAAAAGAACAGGAAAAGAAATAACGTGAAACTAAGGAAACAGAGAGTCTAATCATCTGAATCATCGTTGTTGGAGAGATCGAACCGAGAGGAGGGGCCGGGTGTTGATGAACGGGCATCCGTAGAAGACTTGCAGCTGCAACGAGAGGCAGCGGCCTAAATGCTCTGTAACCTCTCCACTACGTACCTCTGAAAGGAAATGAAGGTGCAGGAGCAGGCATAGGCCGGCGTCGTGAACGGCGGGGCTGACTTCCAGTAAAGTCAAGAGTGGGTGCGGCATCAGCATCTGTTGGAATCGAGGGGATGCGTGGCGGAGCGCGTACGCGTGTAGCCGGAGCAACCGAGAGCAAGCTGGGATCTGGATCGAATCGTAGCTGCGAGGCATCATCGCTAATAGTGGTCAGAGCTTGGTTGGGGAGCTGCACAAAGAGCTCGCCCTCTGTCGTGGGAAGACACCAACGCCGAGTTGGCTTCAGCCAACGCATGTGCAACAGATGCTGCTTATCCATGAGAGAGTGAGCTGTGACAATCGAGCACTCTGAAGTGGAGATGCCAAAATGCTCGAAGATGGGAGTGAGGAGGCTGCTGATCGACTCGGTCTTCTGTGCAGCGGCGTAGTTGCGTCCGGAGAAAGGCTTGGTCTTCAGAGAGACCAAGTGGTGCACGAAGATGGCACCCATGTTGACCGCAAGGTTCAACTCGGGAAACTCATATCGATCCTCCGGAATGAGAATCAGCTCAGTATCGCCGACGGCCTTGTAGAGGAGAATCAGCTCCAAGACCGATGTGTCCCCAGAAGACCTAGACATCATGAAACTGAGTAGGCAGAGCTACCTGCCTGAGGTCGCGGTCGAAACCGTAGATGTCGCAGAGGTCAGGTATCGGCAGTCTGTAGTGGACGCCCCGAATCAAGAAGGTTAGAGTGCCCTCCAGTGCGTCACGGTGGACCTCGTCTCTGTAGTAGACACGTGCCGTCGCAAGAAACTGGCAGACAAGGTCGGGGTAGACGTCGTACTGCCTAGTGTGCAACGTCCCCAAGCCAATCATGTCGAACATGGCTGAGAACTCCACATTGATGCCCAGACGGCGCATAGTGTAAGGATTAATGAAGCGCGTAGGAACCACATCGATGCGCAGCCACTCGTTGTAGAATAACATATCATAGTCGTCCCACTTTTCGGCGATAGGCCGATATATGCAGGCCTCGCTCTCGGTCTCCTCCTTAGACAAACTGCCCAAGCTCTCCATGGAATGATCCTCTTCCCTTCTAACTTAGGCCAGGGAGGCCTAGCAGCAACAACGGGTGCGGAAGGAGAAGGTGTGCGGCGTGGTGCAGCTCGCAGGTCGCTGGAGTGGACCACAAGAAAGCTCTGAGGGCCCGTGTCGTTGGTGAACCCTCCTTTTAGGACCTTGTAACGGTCGTTGGTGAGGCAAGCTGTCACAACGCCGGCGTGCCAGAACGACCCATCGAAAGCCTCCACTGGGTCCTGCAGACTGTACTCGTGTCGTGGTGGGTTGGAGTCGGAAGCTTCCGAGTGTCGTGGCTTCTTTCGGTGTGCCATCTGCAAACAAAAATAAGCCAGCAACAAGTCATACCAATGTATCTATCTCCGGTTCCATGACAGTAAACAACACAGCAGCAATAGTCGATTGTATACCACTAATTCGACACTAATTCAAAATCACAACCGTTTTCCACATTATCAGGAATCGAATATCTCATAAAATCAACATGCAAATCAAGCCAATTCAATCCTATGGAGGGTGTCGTCATGCCTCCAAAACTATCCAGGAAGTAAGAACTATGAAAGAAAGTAAAACAGAGGAGGCAAAATCGAGTTTTTTTCAAACCTGGCAACGAATCCATAGATTGAGATTTCGAGTTTCATACCCTGCAGATCGAAAGAATGAATGCTAGAATGACAATGAGGATGAAATTCCGATCGGAATAGGCTTTGGAATCAATCAGATCGGTGAAAAAATGAAAACGTTGTGAGAGAATTTGGAGATGGAGTGCGGCGTCGAGCGATGGTGAACTGAAAAAGAAGAAGAAAAACCCGAGGGTTTTATAGAGAAACTTACCTGAGCGACGGGTATCGACCGATACCGTAAGTGGTGTCGATCGATACTCGTGACATAATAGTACAGCATTTCCCTGGTCGTGGTATCGATCGATACTGACGGGTGTCGATCGATACTGCTCATCTGAACCAGGTTCACGTGAAGACACAAGACATAAAAAATGAAAATGAAAACGAAAGAAAAGAACTATGTACCGACCCACCAATGGGTTTCCTACCACCAAGCGCTTGTTTAATGTCATTAGCTTGACATTGGGATCTTTCAGGCAACCGGTGGTTCAGCCAGAGGCATTATGTGGCCATCTGGGATAGTAGCTTTCGCCCAATAATGTTTTACTCGCTGTCCATTGACAGTGAACTCCTTTCCCTCAGTATTCATCAACATAACTGCGCCATGAGGGCGGATTTCCTTGATTGTGAAGGGACCTGACCAACGAGAAACGCAATTTCCCAGGAAATAACTCCAAGCGAGAGTTATACAGAAGTACTTTGTCATTCGGTTCGAAGTGGCGAGAAAGGATCTTATTGTTGGGATATGCCTTAGTCTTTTCCTTGTACAGCTTGGAGTTTTCATAGGCGAGGTGTCTGATCTCATCCAGCTCATTCAGTTAAACCAATCGCCTTTGGGCAGTAGACTTGATATCGAAATTCATCAATTTGGTAGCCCAGGCTGCTTTGCGCTCGAACTCAACTGGAAGATGACACACTTTCTCGTACAGCAAGTGAAATGGTGTGGTGCCAAGTGGCGTCTTGAAAGCGGTCTGGTAAGCCCAAAGTGCATCGTCTAGCTTCGTGGCCCAGTCGTTCCGTGTAGCACCAACTTTCTTTTCCAGAATCTCCTTGATTTGTCTGTTGGAGACCTCAACTTGTCCCCTCGTCTGAGGATGATAAGGTGTAGCTACGCGATGATGCACACCATATTTCCTTAGCAGCTTTTCGAAAATCTTGTTGATAAAGTGAGTGCCACCATCACTTATAACAATCCGAGGTACTCCAAATCGAGGAAAGATAATGGTCTTGAACAACTTCAGGACTACTGAAGAATCATTGGAAGGACTAGCAATCGCTTCCACCCACGTGGAGACTTAATCCACAGCAACCAAGATGTACTTATTCTGTCGTGACGGAGGAAATTGTCCCATAAAATTGATGCCCCAACAGTCAAAAACTTCGACCTCGAGGATGAAGTTTTGTGGCATCTCATGTCGCTTACTAATCTTCCCTCTCCTCTGGCAGACATCGCAATGTGAGATAAGAGCGTGAGCATCCTTGAACAGTGTAGGCCACCAGAAACCAGCTTGAAGAACTTTGGAGACCGTCTTGAACGTGGCAAAGTGCCCAACATACTCAGATCCATGACAGTGATATAGAACCTCTGGTACCTCAGTCTCAGCGATACATCTTCTGTACATCCCGTCAGAACAGTGCTTGTACAAGTAAGGTTCATACCAAAAGAACCGTCTGAAATCCCGCATAGACTTCTTCCTTTCATACTTCTTGAGATGCTATGGTTCGTACTCCGCGGCAAGATAATTGGCTATGTCGGCATACCATGGTTTAGCAGGAGTAGTTACAGGAGCTAGAGATTCCTCAGCAGAAGAGTGGTCTGTAGCCGAAACAGCATTGGCAGATAACGGATGTCGATCGATACTAGAGTTCTGGACACGGGGAGATTTCAGAATCTTGTGAGAGTATCAACAGACACTGGGTGAGTGATGATCGATATTGGTGCTCTGCACTGGCAAAATCTCAGCAGGATTATGTCGAATCTCAATTTCGATGAAATAGATTTTCTCCTCAGGTAGAGAATCATCAATAGGCACAGTTTCATCGATCCTCATTCGCGAGAGGTGGTCTGCAACTCCATTTTCTACACCTTTCTTGTCCTTAATCTCAATATCATAACCTTGGAGCAGTAGAACCCAATAGCAGAGGCGAGGCCTTAGATCCTCGTTCTGCAGCAGATACTTGAGAGCAACATAGTCGGTATGAACGGTCACCTTACTCCCAATCAGATAAGAACGAAACTTCTCAAAAGAGAACACAACGGCAAGTAACTCTTTCTCTGTAGTGCTGTAATTCTTCTGAGCATCATCTAACGTCCTGCTTGCATAGTAAATGACATGGAGTTTCTTGTCCTTCCTCTGACCCAGAACTGACCCAACTGCTAAGTCACTCGCATCGCACATAATCTTGAAAGGGAGGTTCCAATCTGGTGGTTGAACAATAGGAGCAGAAACCAATGCCTCCTTGATCTGTTCGAATGCGACAAGACACTCGGGTGTAAAATCGAAGGTGACATCCTTACAGAGAAGAGCAGTAAGTAGGCGAGCCAGCTTGGAGAAATCCTTGATGAATCGTTGATAGAATCCGGCATGACCAAGGAAACTCCGAATGTCCTTCACAGATGTTGGTGGCAGAAGGCTTGTCATAATCTTAATCTTAGCCTTGTCAGCTTCGATCCCAACCTTAGAAACTTTGGGTCCCAGAACAATGCCTTCCTGAACCATAAAGTGACACTTCTCCCTGTTCAAGACCAGATGTTTCTCTTCACCCCTCTATAGTACCTTGTATAAGTTGTCGTGGCAGCCCTTAAATGAGGATCGTAAACTGAAAAGTCATCCATAAACACCTCCATAAACTCCTCGATTATATCTGAGAAAAATGACATTATACATCTCTGGAAATTGGCTGGAGCGTTACTGATATGCTCAAATCTAATACCCTAAAGTATCTAAGCAGTCGCTATAGTATTTTAGGGGTCAATCCACAAGGACTCAAGATAACACTCAACAGATTCAGGAATATGAATTAAGCTAAGCAAAATAGATGAAATTAAGAACAACAAAACAATTAAAACAAGTAGTAATTCAGTGGAGGAAAACGCTAGGCTTAGGGAAACTTGCAGGCAAATCAGAATTATCAAATCAAATCAATTTTTCAGGAATATATTAAGCTCCGCTTTCAAACTTGAAACACAGATGTAAAGTAAACTAAATTTCTTTGAATTTAAACATGCATTAAAGTTCAAGTTCAATTGTTCACAAATCCCTAAACCAAATTTCTTTGCGAATAGGGCTTTTGCTCACCAAACACTAGATCAGGCAATCAATCACACTTTCGTGCCAATCAAACAACCTAAAATCAGATTCTAGTTCGCGAGGCTAGAATAATCATTAATCTCAAGTCTAGGTGAAAAGCTCTATAGATTATTCCCTAACAATTAATTCAGATCTAATAATTCATCAAATACCTTTAAGCAACCCTAATCCTAACAGGGAATCTACTCAGACATGGTGAATGCAATAAACATCATGAATAGAATAGATATCATATAAAATAACGAAATAGAGTAAGAATACAAAGAGGTTCTAGAATTCTTCTCCAAAAACTCAATTGCAGAAATTCTTTATCTCCAGAAGTCACAAGGTATCTTTCTGGAGGTTCAAAAACCTGATTAAATAGCTCATCAAAACGTTTTGGAGTTATCTCGAAAAATAAGGAAAACTTCTGGATAATCTTGGGGTTTGTTTCTCGTTCTGGTCACTGGCATCGACCAATGCTGTAAGTGGTATCAATCGATGCTAGGTTCTTTGGTCGTGGTTCTCCCAAATGAATGGTGTCGATCGATGCTCCTCAGTGTCGATCGATGCTGGGCTTGTTCCCGAACGGCTTCAACTCCAGATTGCTTCAAAAGCTTCCAAATCCTCCAATTAGCTCCATATGCGCCTATAGCTTGAAAAGAACTTGAAAGACTCTAAAACTAAAGAAAAGATTCAACAAAAAGGACTTATATCATGGTTAAAAACGGGTAAAAACCATGATATATCAACTCCCCCACACTTAGTCTTTGCTTGCCCTCAAGCAAACAGAAAACTAAACAGAGAAAGAGGTTTGAAAACATGGAGACTCACCTTTTTCTTGAGACATAGTAATGACCCTCTTTCCAAGCTCCCACTTGTCACCTAAACAGTTTCAGATCGGACCACCATGTACTTCTCCTTAGACCATTGTAGTTTCCCATTATCCACTCATTATCTCACAGCATCAATCATACTAAATCCTTCATTGCCGTTTCATCACTGATGTTGATATTCAAGAACCTTCTAGATTCTTCCTCATTCGATATCATGACTAAGGAACCACCCAGATTTTATACTTTGGTATTGTTATCCTCTCCCCCAGACTTATCTCTTTTTATGTTTCAGATTTTAAGTTAAGCTTCGCATACACAAATCAAGGTTCGAGACGCGAGTATTGATGGTGATGGCCACCTAATCCCCGGTTCTCCCCTTTCAAAGTGTCAAAAGTCTTAGGCGAATAATGGGGTCTCAGGAAATGTTCCTACCCCTCGTTTCAGACATTTGTGTGATCATTCCTTATCCAAGTAGAACAATGGGGTCACAGAAAATATTCCTAGCCCTCTACTCGGCGGAAATCATCTACTCTTTTATGCATTTTATGTATTATTATGTGTTAGGGGAGAGGTCTACCATATTTATCAAACGCATGGGTTCCTTTGCCAGATATGAATGATGAATCAAGTTCAGTGAATACCAACCTCAGGAGTGAAGTGCAAAATTGGCTCAGGATTAGAAGAAATTTGCTAGAGACATGGGTGTTTCCTGGTCAACTGGTTAGCCTTTGGATTTTTCATTAGTCGATCTTAGCTGGTTCTGTGACAATGGTTACTCAAAAATAAAGTCAGAACACTGAAATCAAGCAAATGTTCATAATCTCCAACAAATTTGACTCAATAAAACAAAAAATTTGACTCAAAAAGACTCAAAAATAGACTGACTCTAAAAAAAACAAACGCAATGTCAGTAATCACCTCCCCCAGACTTAAACAACAATGTCCCCAGTGTTATCTAGCCTAGAGGAAGCAAAAGAAAGCACATGAACAAAATGGCTTAAAAATGTTCAAAGGTACCGTGGGAAATAGTGGGTATCGATCGATACTAAAGACTGGTATCGATCGATACTGATGGAGTATCGACCGATGCTTGTCAAGTATCGATCGATACTGAGGTCCTTTGTTGCGATTCTGAAACTCGAAACCGTGTCCTACTGAAGTCAAAAGTTAGGTGAAGTAACTGTCAGATCAGAAAGCACAGTTAGAAGCAACAGAAGCAATAGATAGCCATAAGTTCAACAAAGACTGACAAAGACAAAGATAAGTTCAGAAAAGCAAACACAACAAAAGAAAAGAAAATGAAAAGAAAAAGGGAAAGAAAACGTGAAACCCAGGAGCAGAAGCTAGTCTGAATCCTCATCATTATCATCGGAGTCTGAAACAGCGTAGCGCGAGGAAGGACCGGGAGCGGAGTGATCGGCGTCAGTGGATGAAATGCAGCGGCAGCAAGAAACAGCAGACCAGATGCTCTGAAGACTCTCCACGACGTATCTCTGAAAGGTAGCTGTCTCCATTGGAAGCTCTGGTGGTGGAGGAAATGAAGGAGCAGGAGCAGACGTCTGGCGACGCTGTGAACAGCGAGGCTGACTCCCAGCAGAGTCAGCGGCTGGTGTCTCAGCAGCAGCTACAGGAGTGGATATAAGCTGGCGTGGTGCGCGGACACGAGAGGATGGGGCGACCAAAAGCAGACTCGGGTCTGGATCAAAGTGTAGCCGAGAAGGGTGCGTGCCGATGGAGGTCAGATCGCGGTTGGGGAGCTGCACAAAGAGCTCTCCATCTGTCGTAGGCAGGCACCAGTGGCGAGTGGCCTTCAACCAACGCATATGCTGCATGTGCTGCTCATCCATGAGTGAGCGAGTAGTGACGATCGAGCATGTTACAGTGGAGATGCCAAAGTGCTCGAAGATAGGGGTAAAAAGGCTGGCAACTGACTCAGTCTTCCGTGCTGTGGCAAAGTTGCGACCAGAGAAGGGCTTGGTCTTCAGAGAGACCAGATGGCGCACAAAGATAGCACCAATGTTGACCGCGAGGTTCAACTCGGGCTACTCAAACCTATCCTCAGGAATTATGTCACCAACTGCCTTGTACAATAACAACAGCTCTAAGATCCTCAACTTGTTCGGCTCCATCTTGCAGAGGAGAGTGGTGCTCAGAATGCGAGCAATGCAACGCAGAGTCGGGTGGCGGATATCAATCTGGGTAGAGGTCTTGGAGCTGTAGACGCCAAGACCAATGTGTAGACAAAAGTTCTGCAGATCCTGAAACTGGGAAGGGAGAGCTATCTGATAAGGATAAGGGTCGAACCCGTAGATAGCGCAGAGGTCAGGGATAGGCAGCCTGTAGCGAACCCCTCTGATCAGGAAAGTCAACATGCCCTCTAAAGCAGTGCGGTGGACCTCGTCTCTGTAATACACTCGAGCTGTGGCGAGGAACTGACGCACGAGGTCTGGGTAAAGATCATAATGCCGAGAGTAAAGAGTGCCCAATCCAATCTTATCGAGCATGGAAGAAAAATCAAAGTCGATGCCTAGACGACGCATGGTGTGAGGATCGATAAAGCGCGTAGACGACGCCTAGACGACGCAGGATAACAACGCGTAGCCACTCATTGTAGAACAGAGTGTCGTAGTCATCCCACTCCTCAGCTATGGGCCTGTAAACGCAAGCCTCACTCTCAATCTCCTCCTTAAGCAAACCTGCCCAATCGCGTCGCGGAATGATCCTCTTCCCCTCCAACTTAGGCTAGCGAGGCCTAGCAACATGGGCAGGGGTAGAAGGAAATGGAGAACGTCGCGGCGCAAGCCTCAGATTACTGATGTGAGCGTCGATGAAGCTCTGACGACTTGTGTCCTCTGTGAAACCGCCCTTCCAAACTCTGTAGCGATCGCCGGTTAGAATGGCGCTGATGACTCCGGCGTGCCAATGTGAGTCATAGAATGCCTCCACCTTGTCTTGGATACTGTACTCGTGGCGTGGGGGATTGGAACCGGAAGCGTCATCCTGTCGTGCCTTCTTGCGGGGAGCCATCTGAGAAGAAATCAAAAGGGAAAACAGAAGTCAAAATAGCTCGTGCGTCGAGTAAGTGCAGGCATCGATCGATACCAAGGGGTATCGATCGATACTCGGAGATTAGGCACAAAGTCCCGACAGATTGCATCACAAAATACATTTTGGTACAGGTCGGGTATCGATCGATACCAATGGGTATCGATCGATGCTTGAGACAGAATCGCAAAACTCATCACAGATGGTATCCAATTTTCATTCTATCACCCTAAATTCGAATCCCTAAATCTACTCCATCCCTATCATATCCATTATCATCCTAATATGGCAATTTCATTCACCTATAGCTAATGATGACAAGAAACAGAACTAAAGCTTCTCAGCAAAGAAAACCCCAAATCGAATCTACCAACACATCTAAAAGGATGAAATCGAGTACATTACCTAGTAGATCGAAGGTATGATAAATGGAATGACAATGTGCTCAAAAATCTGAGTGAATAGGATTTGAAATCGAAGAAAACGATCAAGAATCGAGAAAGATGTGAGAGGGTGAGAGAAGCAAGGGGCGGCGTCGAGTGATAAAAGAGATTGAGAGATTTAGCAAAAGACTCGAGGGTTTAATAGAAAAACTTACTTGGGTGCTGAGTATCGATCGATACCGTAAGTGGTATCGATCAATGCTCAGCGTATAGCATAACTCCGTTTAGGCCAATGGTATCGATCGATACTCCTCAGTGTCGATCGATGCTCGTCTTCTGGACCTGGTTCCACGTGAAAACACAACACAAAAACAAAACTAACAAATCAAAATAAAGACTATGTACAGACTCACCAGTGGGTTGCCTCCCACTAAGCGCTTGTTTAATGTCATTAGCTTGACATGGAGATCAGTCAGGCAGCGGGTGGCTCAGCCAGAGGCACAATGTGCCCATCTGGAATGGTGGCTTTCGCCCAATAGTGTTTCACCCTCTGTCCTTGCCTTCAGCACTCAGCAACACTACAACACCATGAGGGCGGACTTCTTTGATCGTGAAGGGACCTGACCAACGAGAACGCAATTTCTCAGGGAACAATTGCAAACGAGAGTTGTATAGAAGTACCTAGTCATTTGGTTCAAAGTGTCGGGAAATGTCATGATATGCTTTGGTCCTTTCCTTGTACAACTTGGAGTTCTCATAGGCGGAGTGTCTGATCTCATCCAACTCATTCAACTGAACCAGTTGCCTTTGTGCAGCAGTCTTGATGTCAAAATTCAGTAGTTTTGTAGCCCAGGCTGCTTTGTGCTCTATCTCAACAGGAAGATGGTATGCTTTTCCATACAGCAAATGGAGTGGTGTTGTACCGAGTGGCGTCTTGAACGCTGTTCTGTAGGCCCAAAGAGCGTCGTCGAGTTTCAGCGCCCAATCCTTCCGTGTAGCACCAACTGTCTTCTCTAGGATCTCTTTGATCTATCTGTTGGAGACCTCTACTTGTCCACTGGTCTGAGGATAATATGGCGTGGCAACGCGGTGGTGTACACCATACTTCCTCAGCAGCTTCTCGAAGATCTTGTTGATGAAGTGAGTACCTCCATCACTGATGACAACTCTGGGTACTCCAAATCGTGGGAAGATAATAGTCTTGAACAGCTTTAGGACCACAGCAGAATCGTTGGTAAGACTACCAATTGCTTCTACCCACTTAGAGACATAGTCGACGGCGACTAAGATGTAGTGGTTCTGTCGCGATGGAGGGAATGGTCCCATGAAGTCAATACCCCAGCAATCAAAAACCTCAACCTCCAGGATGAAGTTCTGCGGCATCTCATGGCGTTTGCTGATCTTACCTCGTCTTTGACACACATCACAATGAGAAATGAAAGTGTGAGCATCCTTAAACATGGTAGGCCACCAGAAACCGGCTTGCAGAACCTTAGAGACCGTCTTGAATGTAGCAAAGTGCCCAGCATACTCAGAACCATGGCAATGAAACAGGATTTCTGGCACTTCAGATTCAGCTATACACCTTTTGTAAATCCCATCAGAACAGTGCTTGTACAAATATGGCTCATCCCAGAAATAGTGTCTGACATCTCTCATGAACTTCTTCTTCACATACTTCTTTAGGTGCTTTGGTTCTAGATCAGCAGCAAGGTAGTTGGCGATGTCGGCGTACCAAGGTTCAGCAGGAGAAATGACTGCCAAAGATTCCTCAAATTCAGACTGATCTGCAGACAATTCGGTAGTGGAAAGTCTCCGGTATCGATCGATACAATGAGGGTATCGATCGATGCTGGAATCGTGAACGGAAGGTAGCAACGCTTGAGGGTATCGATCGATACTCCATGGGAGTCAATCGATGCTCGTCTTCTTAAGCGACAAAATCGAAGCAGAACCAGTCTCAATGAAGTATATCTTCTCCTCGGGCAAAGAATCATCAATGGGAACCTCTTCACTGATCCTCATGCGCGAGAGATGATCTGCAACGCCATTCTCTACTCCTTTCTTGTCCTTGATTTCTATGTCAAAACCTTGGAGCAGCAAAACCCATCGACATAACCGAGGCTTCATATCCTTATTCTGCAGTAGATACCTAAGAGCAGCATGGTTAGTGTGCACAATCACCTTACTTCCTATCAGATAGGAACGAAATTTCTCAAAGGAGAACACAACAGCAAGCAATTCCTTCTCAGTGGTGCTGTAGTTCCTTTGGGCGTCATCTAGTGTTCTGCTAGCATAATAGATCACATGCAGTTTCTTGTCTTTCCTCTGTCCCAGAACAGAACCAATCAACTCCCCCACATCTTAGCTTTGCTGCCCTCAAGCAACAGAAAACTAAAAGAGAAAGAGGTGAAAAACATGGAGACTCACCTTTTTCTTGAGACATAGTAATGACCCTCTTTCCAAGCTCCACTTGCACCTAAACAGTTTTCAGATCGGGACCACATGTACTCCTCCCTTAACCATTGTAGTTTCCCATTATCCACTCATTATCTCACGCATCAATCATGACTAAATCCTCATTGCCGTTCATCACTGATGTTGATATTCCAAGAACCTTCTAGAATTCTTCCTCATTCTGATTCATGACTAAGGAACACCCCCAGAATTTTTATACTTTGGTATTGTTATCCTCTCCCCCAGACTTATCTCTTTTTTATGTTTCAGATTTATAGTTAGCTTCGCATACACAAATCAAGGTTCAGAGACGCGAGTATTGATGGTGATGGCCAACTAAATCCCCGTTCTCGCCCTTCAAAGTGTCAAAAAGTCTAGGCGAATAATGGGGTCTCAGGAAATGTTCCTACCCTTACGTTTCAGACATTTGGTGTGATCATTTCCTTATCCAAGTAGAACAATGGGGTCAGAAAATATTCCTAGCTCCTCTACTTCGCGGAAATCTCTATCTTTTATGCATTTTATGTATTATTCTGTTTAGGGGAGAGGTCTGAGTCCATATTTATGCAACGCATGGGTTCCTTTGCCAGAATAAATGATGATGAAATCAAGTTCAGTGAATACCAACCTTCAGGAGTGAGTGCAAAATTGCTCAGGATTAGAAGAAGATTTGCTAGAAGATCATGGGTGTTTCCTGTCACTGGGTTAGGCCTTTTTGGATTTTTTCCATGTAGTCGATCTTAGCTGGTTCTGTGACAATGTTACTCAAAATAAAGTCAGAACACTGAAGTCAAGGCAAATGTTCATAAATCTCCCATACAATTTGACTCAATAAAACAAAACAGTTTTTGACTTTCAAAAAGACTCAGAAATAGACTGACTCTACAAAAAAAACAACGCCATGGTCAGTGAATGTCAGATCGTCTCCCTCCCCCAGACTAAACAAATCAATTCCCCAGTGTTATCTAGCCTAGAGGGAAGCAAAAGAAAGCACATGAACAAAAATGGCTTAAAAATGTTCAAAGGTACCAGTGGGAAATAGTGGGTATCGATCGATACTAAGACTGGTATCGATCGATACCTGATGGGAGTATCGACGATGGCTTGTCAAGTACGATCGATACTGAGGTCCTTTGTTGCGATTCGAAACTCGAAACCGTGTCCCTACTGAGTCAAAAAGTTAGGGGTGAAGTATGTCAGATTCAGATAGCACAGTTAGAAGCAACAGAAGCAATAGATAGACATAAGTTCAACAAAGACTGACAAAGACAAAGATAAGTTCAGAAAAGGCAAACACGAACAAAGAAAAGAAATGAAAAGAAAAAGGGAAAGAAAAGACGTGAAACCCAGGAGCAGAAGCAGTCTGAATCCTCATCATTATATCGGAGTCTGAAACAGCGTAGCGCGAGGAAGGACCGGGAGCGGAGTGATCGGCGTCATGATTGAAATGCAGTTTCGGCAGCAAGAAACAGCAGACGCAGATGCTCTGAGAACTCTCACGACGGTATCTCTGAAGGTATGCTGTCTCCATTGGGTAGCTCTGGTGGTGGAGGAAATGAAAGGAGCAGGAGCAGACCGTGTCTGGCGACGCTGTTGAACAGCGAGGACTGACTCCCCAGAGTCAGCGGCTGGTGTCTCAAGCAGCAGCTACAGGAGTGGATATCAGCTGGCCGTGGTGCGCGACAACGAGAGAATGGGGCGACCCAAAAGCAGACTACGGGTCTGGATGCAAAGTGTAGCCGAGAAGGGTGCGTGCCGAATGGAGGTCAGATCGCGGTTCGGGGAGCTGCACAAAGAGCTCTTCCATTCTGTCGTAAGGCAGGCACCAGTGGCAGTGGCCCCTCAACAACGCATATGCTGCATGTGCTGCTCACCATGAGTGAGCGAGTAGTGACGATCCGAGCATGTTACAGTAGGAGATGCCAAAGTGCTCGAAGATAGGGGTAAAAAAGGCTGGGCAACTGACTCAGTCTTCCGTGCTGTGGCACGTTGCGACCAGAGAAGGGCTTGGTCTTCAAGAGAGACAGATGGCGCACAAGACGATAGCACCATGTTGACCGCGAGGTCAACTCGGGTACTCAAAACCTATCCTCGGAATTTATGTACAACTGCCATTGTACAATAACAACAGCTCTAAGATCCTCTAACTTGTTCGGCTCCATCTTGCCGAGGAGAGTGGTGGCTTCAGATGCGAGCAATGCAACGCCAGATCGGGTGGCGGATATCAACTGGGTAGAGGTCTTGATGCTGTAGGCGCCAAACCAATGTGTGTCAAAAGTTCTGCAGATCCTGGGCTGGAAGGGAGAGCAATCTGTTAAGGATAGGGTCGAACCCGTAGATAGCGCAGAGGTCAGGGATAGGCAGCTCTGTAGCGAACCCTCTGATCAGGAAAGTCAAACATGCCCGTCTAAAGCAGTGCGGTGGGATCCTCGTCTCTGTAATACACTCGAGCTGTGGCGAGGCAACTGACGCACGCGTCTGGGTAAAAGATCTATAAGCCGTGAGTAAAGAGTGCCCACCAACATCTTTGTCGAGCATGCAGAAACATCAACGTCGATGCCTAGGACGACGCATGTGTGAGGATCGATAAAGCGCGTAGACGGACGCCTAGCGACGCAGGATAACAACGGACAACTGCATTGTAGAACAGAGTGTCGTGTCATCCCACCCCTCCCAAGCATGGGCTGTAAACGCAAGCCTCACTCTCAATCTCCTCCTTAAAGCAAACCCTGCCCAATGTCGCGTCGCGGAACTGAATCCTCTTCCCCTCCAACTTAGGCTGAGCGAGGCTAGCAACATGGGCAGGGGTAGAAGGAAATGGAGAACGTCGCGGCGCAAAGCCTCAGATTATCTGATGTGAGCGTCGATGAAGGCCTCTGACGACTTGTGTCCTCTGTGAAACCGCCCCTTACCAAACTCTGTAGCATCGCACGGTTAGAATGGCGCTGATTGAACTCCGCGTGCCAATGTGAGTCATAGATCCTCCCCCCTTGCTTGGATACTGTACTCAGTGCCGTGGGGATTGGGAACCGGAAGCGTCATCCACTGTGTGCCTTCTTGCGGGGAGCCATCCCTGAGAGAAATCAAAAGGGAAAACAGAAGTCAAAAAATAGCTCGTGCGTCCGAGTAAGTGCAGGCATACGATCGACTACAAGGGGTAAACGATCGATACTCGGAGATTAGGCACAAAGTCCCGACAGATTGCATGCACAAAATAACATTTTGGTACAGGTCGGTTTATCGAGTCGATACCAATCGGGTATCGATCGATGCTTTGAGACAGAATCGCAAAAACTCATCACAGAATGGTGATCTCAATTTCATTCTATCACCCTATAATTCGAATCCCCTAATCTAGCTCCATCCCTATCATAGTCCATTATCATCCCTAAATATGGCCAATTCATCACTATAGCTAATGAATGACAAGAAAACAGACTAAAGCTTCTCAGCAAAGAAACCCCAAAATAGATCTACGCAACACATCTAAAAGGATGAAATCGAGTACATTACCTAGTAGATCGAAGGTATGATAAATGGAATGACACAATGTGCTCAAAATCTGAGTGGAATAGATTTGAAATCGAAGAAAACGAATCAGAATCGATGAAAGATGTGAGAGGGTGAGAGAAGCAAGGGGCGGCGTCGAGTGATAAAAGAGATTGAGAGATTTAGCAGAAAGACTCGAGGGTTTAATAGAAAAACTTATTGGGGTGCTGAGTATGTGATATGCTCAAATCTAGTACCCTAAAGTATCTAAGCAGTCGCTATAGTATTTTAGGGGTCAATCCACAAAGACTCAAGATAACACTCAATAGATTCAGGAATATGAATTAAGCTAAGCAAAATAGATGAATTAAGAACAGCAAAAAATAATTAAAACAGGTAGTAATTCAGTGGAGGAAAACGCTAAGCCTAGGAAAACTTGCAGGCAAATCAGAATTATCAAATCAAATCAATTTTTCAGGAATATATTAAGCTCCGCTTTCAAACTTGAAACACAGATGTAAAGTAAACTAACTTTCGTTGCGAAAACTATCTATGCCTAAACCTAGAATTCCAAATTTCTTTGCAAATTCTATGAATATAAGAAGCATTAAAGTTCAAGTTCAATTGTTCATAAAATCCCTAAACCAAATTTCTTTGCGAATAGGGCTTTTGCTCACCAAACACTAGATCAGGCAATCAATCACACTTTCGTGCCAATTAAAAAACCTAAAATCATATTCTAGTTCGCGAGGCTAGAATAAGCATTAATCTCAAGTCTAGGTGAAAAGCTCTATAGATTATTCCCTAACAATTAATTCAGATCTAATAATTCATCAAATACCTTTAAGCAACCCTAATCCTAACAGGGAATCTACTCAGACATGGTGAATGCAATTAAACATCATGAATAGAATAAATATCATATAAAATAATGAAATAGAATTAGAAAACAAAGAGGTTCTAGAATTCTTCTCCAAAAACTCAATTGTAGAAATTCTCTATCTCCAGAAGTCACAAGGTATCTTTCTGGAGGTTCAAAAACCTAATTAAATAGCTCATCAAAACGTTTTGGAGTTATCTCGAAAAATAAGGAAACTTCTGGATAATCTTGGGGTTTGATTCGCGTTCTGGTCACTGGCATCGACCGATGTTGTAAGTGGTATCGATCGATGCTAGGTTCTTTGGTCATGGTTCTCCCAAACAAATGGTGTCGATCGATGCTCCTCAGTGTCGATCGATGCTGGGTTTGTTCCCGAACGGCTTCAACTCCAGATTGCTTCAAAAGCTTCCAAATCCTCCAATCAGCTCCATATGCGCCTATAGCTTGAAAAGAACCTGAAAGACTCTAAAACTAAAGAAAAGACTCAGCAAAAAGGACTTATATCATGGTTAAAAACGGGTAAAAACCATGATATATCAGTTACATAACCCAAAACGGCATTCTCCAGAAGTTTCATTATCTCCTTTTTCACAACTTCTTTCAGATTCGGGTTAAGTCTCCTCTGATGTTCGATTAAAGCTTTTGACTCGTCCTCCAGATGAATCTGATGCATGGACAGATCCGGTGATATACCTGAAATGTCATCAACAGAATAGCCAACAACTTTGCGATACTTGCGCAGCTTGCTCAGCAGTAAGGAGACCTCTGCGTTGTTTAAAGAAGAATTAACAATCACAGGATAAGTGGTTTAAGATCGATTTTAGGAGCTCTCTCCTCACTCTAGTCGCCAAACGAATCAGATCGTGTAGGAGTGACGACCAATTCCTCGGGCAAAAATGGCTGGTGTCGATCGATGCTCTCAGTGGTGTCGATCGATACCTCATGGTTGTTGTCAAGCATCTTGGTGTACCCATCAGTTACCTCACTTGAATTCATCTCTGAATCAGCTGAACAGACCAGTGCTCTCTCCAACGGGATCTCAGGATGTAACCTCATGAAGTACTCGTCTGATATATCACTGAAGGTGTCGATGAAGAATGTCTGCCCATCAATGGTTGGCTTTTTCATCATATTCTCCATGTTAAAAGTCATGATCAGATCACCAATGTTAAGGGATATACTACCATTCTTGCAGTCAATCAGAGCGCCTGCTGTGGCTAGAAAGGGTCTGCCCAAAATCAGTGGATCTCTTGGTTCTGCGTCGTACTCCAGGACTATGAAATCAGTTGGGACCAAACAGTCTCCGATCGTTATTGGGACGCCCTCGAGTAATCCTTCGAGAAATCAAACTGAGCGGTCAGCAAGAATTAGAGAGATTCGAGTGGGTGTGAAGTCTGTCATCCCTATTCTCTTATCCACTGAATATGGCATAAGGTTGACATGGGAACCAAGATCGCAGCGGGAGCGTTCGAGCCTTTCAGTAAAGATTGTGCAGTCCAAGACGAAACTGCCAGGGTCTGGTAGCTATTCTGGAATCTTGTTGAGCAGGATGGCACTGCACTAGTGAGTGATCCTCAGCACTCCCTCCTCAAGGTTCACATTACTCGATACCATTCGCTTGATATACCTTCTGAAAGTTGGTGAAGTCATGATAGCATCGACGAAGGGAAGTTCAACAACCAACTTTTCTAGCATTGCTTTGCATCTCGCTTCTTCCACTTCCTTCTTAGTCTTGGTAGGAGGTCAAGGGAAAGGTATCTTAGGCACGTAAATCCTTCCAGTGTTCACCGCAGCTTGCTTTTTTCGATATCTAGACTAGTATCAGTCGATACTCGTGGTCGTGCGACTGCCTCTACAGAAAATTGAACTAGTATATATCGATGTGGGTTGGTATCGGTCGACACTGGGTGAGTGTTGATCGATGCTGGAGTAATCTCAGGAACCTCATCGTCGTCGTCTCCAACAAGATCGACGAGCTGCTTTGCAGAATAAGTTTTCTTCATTCCTAGACTGACTTCCTTTCCACTTCTCAAGGTGATAGCGTGAACGTGTTCCCTTGGATTCACCGTCTTCCCGGGAAGGAAACCATCCTATCTCTTAACTGTTTCTGCAGTCTGGGCAAATAGAGTTTCCAGATTCTTCTGATGAATGTTAAGAGCTTCGATTTTCCCGTTCAGGTCAGTGTACAAAGCATCCATCTTCCCATTGAAATCAACAGTCATCTTCTGCTGCCCCTCAAGAATCTGCTCAGGCATGGATTCAACCTTGCTTTCCTGAGTCTTGGGAGGTGGTGTCTGGTAGGATGAATTTCCATATGTGCGAGTGTATCCGCTGTTCTGGAACGGTTTCTGAGCAAAAGAGTTCGCTCTAAAACTTGTGGGTTTGATGTCAGACTTGAATCCTCCTCTCTAAAATCCATTACCACTGCGGTTGTACGACGAATTCTGAAATCCATTACCACCAATGTAGTTAACATCCTCTGCTTCAACTTCATCTACGTTCTAGACATCTTCAACAAAATAAAATGACATCTGCTGCTTGCCCATCAACAAATTGTGTACTGAATCCAGCTTCGCATGTACCTCAGCAATCTACAATAAGTAGACGTTCCCATTCTGCTTCTTCAGCTCATAGTCGGCATTCTTGGTGATATTGCTAGACGCCAAGTTCTCAATCAGCACATAAGCATCTTCAGGATACCTCGTGTTGAAACTCCCATTGCTCGCAGCATCCAGAGCCATCTGATATCTCCAATCGATCCCTCGGAAGAAAATACCCAGCAATTGACCTTGCAAGAAACCGTGATGAGGACAATCCCTCTGATAAGATCGAATCTCACCCAAGCAGCCTTGAATGCCTCAGTTGCTCACTGAGAAAACTGGGAGATCTTGTTCCTGAGCTCTTTGGATCTTGCATCATCATAGAAATTGTTCAGGAACGCATTCTTAGTCTCCTCCCAAGTAGTCAGAAAACCAGGAGGCAACTGCTTCAGCCAGTAAGTTGCATCCCCACTAAGAGAGTATGGGAAAAGCTTACAGAAGAGGAACTCATTGGGCACTCCATTGTACTTGATACTAGTGACCAAATCTTCGAACCTCTCGATGTGATCCATGGGGTGCTCGTGAGAAAGACCATGAAAAGGATGCTGGCCCACGAGAGTGTAGTATGCAGGCTTCAGCTCGAAGTCATTCCTCTGAAAGGTGGGATTACGAATCGCAGACCGATTGACATAGAACTGATCGGCTCTATTGTACTCCCCAAGCGTCTTGGCGCGATTAACCAGAGCATTCCCAACATTTCCACGAACAGCTAGTGGGATAACTTCGTTGGCTACCGGTGCAGGGACAGCGATGTTTCCTTCTGCATCAAGCCTCTGTCCTTGCTCGTTACACAGATGACCTTCCTGATCTCTCAAAATTCCAGCTTCATCACGAGCGAGCACAATTAGATTGTTCATCTCTGTTTGCTTCTTTTGCCTTCTGATCGTGTGCACTAAATCAGTTAATTCTTTGTTAGATAGATTAATCAACTGCTTGTTCTTGCTTTTTCTGGTCTCGCGATTGTGCATACACCTGAAACACAGAAATTCACGCACGTAAGTAACAGGGATTAAGACGAGTGTCAATCGATACCTGAAGGGTGTCGATCGATGCTCGACAACTTAGTCGAAGTTCTAAATAAATCTAATGGCAAAATTAGAGTCTCCGGCAACGGCGCCAAAATTTGATATGCTCAAATATAATACTCTAAAAGTACCTAAGTAGTAGTTGTAGTATATTAGGGGTCGAACCACAAAGACTCAAGATTATCACTCAATAAATTTCAGAATATAAATTAAGCTAAGTAAATTAAACGATTAAAAACAGGTAGTAAGATCAATGAGGAAAGCGCTAAGCCTAGAAAAATTCGCAGGTAAATCAGAATTGTATATCAAATAAAATGTCAGGAATATAATAAGCACCGTACTTGAACTTGAAACACATATGTAACATCAACCAATCGTCGTTGCGAAGATTATCTATGTCTAAACCTAGAATTCCAAATTTCTTTGCAAATCCTATGAATTCAAACAAGCATTAATGATCAGGCTCAATTGTTTACAAAATCTTAAGCCAAATTTCTTTGCGAATAGCTCTTTTGCTCACCAAACACTAGTTCAGGAAATTAATCACACTTTCGTGCCAATTAATCAACCTAATATCAGATTCTAGGTCGCGAAGCTAGAATAAGCAGTAATCTCAAGTCTAGGTGAAGAACTGTATAGATTTTCCTAACAATTCAATCCAATTTTACAAACCATCAAATACTTTTGATAACCTTAAACCTAATAAGGAATCTACTCAGACATGGTAAATGAAACAAACATCATGAATAAAATAGATTTCATAAAGTAAAATAGAGTAAGAATACAAAGAGGGTTCAAGGTTCTTCTCCCAAAACTCTATTGCAAAATCTCTATCTCCAAGTATCAGTTGTTAGTCTCAAGGTGGCTGAAAAACCTAATTATAAAGCTAAAAACACGTCTTGGGCTAAATCGCGAGTAAGAAAATCTTCTGTTTCTTCTTCGAACTTGTTGAAGATTGCGCGTTCTCTCTATTGGCTGTCGGTATCGACCGATACCATAAATGGTATCGATCGATAAAGGAATGCTGAGTTACACAACAATGGTTGAATTCTTAAAGCTTGAAAGAGTAGCTGAATACATACCTTTGTTTCGGGTGGATAGAGACAGGAAATCGAGGAATGAAACTATGATAATGCATATGGAGCAAAAAATTCAAGTTTGGGGAACTTGGAATCGTGTAAATCGAGTGAAAAAATGAGGGAGATAGAGTTGTTTTGTGATTTTGAAATGTAAAAATCATGTAAGTGTAAAGGACAGAGAGAGAGAGAAATCAAGTTTTGGAGAAGGAGAAAGGAGACAACCGGCCAAAATCTGTGTAAAATCGGGATAGTTCAATAATCCAAAACGGATTAAACCGCTCAACAGAGATTGAAAGACTTACTTGGCGATTGTAGCGACCATGCGAGGCCGATGGAAGTGCATGATGGTGCATATCGACCACTGAGGTTGATGGAAACGATCGCTTTTAAGCTCAGAAACCTTATGATCTTTGCAGACCTTGAGAGCTACAAGCCACGCGAGTCCGATGATGGTTGAAGGCTCATATCGACCATATGTCGTTGATGAAAGTGAACGCTGTTAAGCGCAGGAAATTTTCTGGACTTTGCATATTACCATGTGGATTGCGCATGTGAGGTCGTTGCAACTGCACGATAGCCCATACCGACCTCATGTAACCGATACATGAACCCGTTGGAGCTCTGTACTCTCCAAATTATTTTTTTATCAAACCAAATAACTCAATTGATGAAGCCCTACAACCAATAACAACTAAAACACAAGGATAAGCATAAAACACAAAAAAAAAAAAAAAAATGATAAAGAAAAAGATATATACAAGAATACCATGGAATTGCCTCCCAAGCACGGTTGTTTTAGGTCACAAAGGTTTGACGGTTTATTGCTTTAAGCGGTTGTAGGGTCTGAGAGAGTAACCGTATTCCTTTCCACTATGAGCTCATCAGCTAAGTAGGGTTTGAGACGTTGCCCATTAACAATGAAGTCTCCACCAAACTTGTTCCAAAGAACCACCGCACCATAAGACCTTACTTTTTTGATCTTAAACGGTTCCGACCATCTCGACTTGAGTTTCCGCGAAATAACTTCAATAGAGAATTGAATAAAAGCACGTTGTCATCAACCTTAAAGTCTCTCAAAATGATTTTCTTGTCATGAAACTCCTTAGTCTTCTCTTTGTAGATCCATGAGTTTTCATAGGCTTCAAGACGGATTTCATCCAACTCATTCAATTGAATCAAGCACTTCTTTGCCGTTGTCTTGATGTCAAAATTGAGGAGTTTCCACAGCCCACATTGCTTTGTACTCAAGCTCAACCAGAAGATGACACGACTTCCCAAAAAGAAGATTGAATGGAGTTGTCCCGATAGGCGTCTTGAAAGCGTTCCTATAAGTCCAAAGTGCATTATCTAGCTTCATAGATCAATCCTTTCTTGTTGTACCTACCGTCTTCTCAAGGATTGCTTTGATTTTCCGGTTATAAATCTTTACTTGCCCGTTTGTTTGAGGGTGATACGGTGTTGCAACTTTGTGTTTGATCCCATGCTTCTTGAGTAAACTCTCAAAGACTTTGTTGATGAAATGAGATCCACCATCACTAATCACTACCCTCGGAATATCAAATCTTGGAAAGATGATAATCTTCCAGATTGACTTTCTCTTTTAAAGTTGTTATCACACGTCATTGATAGGAAAATCAGAAGGGTTTCTCGATTGGTTTCTTCATGAATACAAAAGCAAATTCAAGACGAAAATGATAACTACACAACAACAATGAATGAAATTAGATATCTCAACTTCATTCTCCTTATGAGTGTTCAATTTTACTCAATATACTCTTTTCAGAACACGTTGGATTCAGATAGTCTTGATGGCAAGAGCACGACTCCTTTGTAAGACGAATCACCTTGTTGTAGCTCCCCCGCCCGAGTGCCTTGAGTGCCTTTATAAAAAGAACGAGATTGTTTTGATATTAATTAGAAAATTTATTTACTTTATTTTTGGAAATGAGTTAGATCCGATAGAGATGGGTTGTTGGATAATATCAAAATATAAACTGTAATTTTTCTAACTTGTCTAGGATAAATAAGTAATATACTGGTTTTTGTAATTAAAAATAATTTTAAAAAATTGATTTGAGATCTGGGGGCATTCGAGACGAAAACTTCTCTATTTCATCGTCGTGTTAGGATGATTGCTACATGTTACATCATGATTCGTTCTTTCTTGATTATATGACAAACTAAGCATTGCATCATTAAGTATTGGTATTAATTTTACTTTCAGTAAACATGGTAAAGTTTTACATAATTTTTTTTGTTCAAAAAAAAAAAAGTTGTACATAATTTTCAAAATATTGACTTTTATAAGCAAATAAATTTTCATGTAGTTAATGGATAAAAACTATCTACAAATTTTTTTGATAATATTGTAAACTAGGTAGTTGCCCACGCGTTGCGTGGGTTATGTGTTTAGTTGAATTTGATCGTTAATATATTAAAAAGAATGTTTTTGTTATTGATAAGACTTTCCTACAGTTTTTATCTTTAATTTTATTAAAATTGTTAGAATACATATTTTCATATTTAGTTGTATAGGTTGGAGGAAAACGGCAAAAATCAATTTGAACAATTTGCAGAATAAAATTTCATACTCAAATTACGATACAATGTATTTTTCAACCTAAATCGTCATTAATTTCAAATTTTATACCCGAATTATTACACATTAGCGAAAACCAACTTTGGCTTAGACAATATTAGTCAACTGTTAAGTTTTGATGACTAAGGCGCTTTTTTATTTTTATAATTTTTTAACTAAAATCAATTTTATTAAATATATTTTTTAAAGTATTAAAATTGTTAAAACGGTGTTATTTTGAGTCTACGTATGCACCACGACCATAACGACGACGTTTTGGATAGAAATCATTTCATAATTATTTTAGTAAACTGCTTATTTTGTTATGAGTAAAATATTGATATATTCGCTTGAAAATCTTTTTGTCACTGATTATTCTTTATATTTTTTTCCTTAAATTAAGTTTTATTTTAAAAAGTTTATCCTAGTTTTTATTTATATGATTGAGCTAAAAAAATATATTTGTGGCTGTAACAAAAAGTTAAATGAACATGTTACAACTATGAAGGTGGAATAATAGGCTAAACAACAACATAATAATCATTTTAAGGTGGAAGAGTATGCGACATTATATTGTTTCCATTCGATTAAATAGCTTGGAGAGAAATAACCATATCAAAAATACTAAGAAAATGAAATAATGAAAAGATCACCATTAGGAAAATAAAATAATTAAAATATATTTTTTAGTGTTTTGATGCTTTATAAAGTATTAGTGAAGACTTTATTTCATTGGTCTTCCAAGTTTATGGGGTAAATTTTATGATTTGAAAAGTAGTAAGTGAAAAAACTTTAAATGTGATTATATTTATATCATGTTAATGAAAAATATTTGCAAATTATTTTTTTTAATGTTATTTGAAATTTTAATAATATTGCATTTTCTGATTTGGATTAATAATAATATTTCATTTTGGTACAAATCTACCGTCTTTCTATTGTGAGACTTTTCCCTAACAGCTTTCTCACCCAAATGATGTTGGATATATGATTTTGTTTAATAATATTGCAAGTTTTTAGTTTGGCAAACGGTTAAAAGATATGGAGTAAATAAATAACTTACTTATCTAAAAGAATGTATAAAGTAATTTTATTTTGGAAGAGATGTCATCTAGATTGGATCCTTGAATCTTTGTGTGTTCTGCAACGATATCAACAAACATTGGTAGGAACAGATTAAGCATATAAATCTTAAATATGGTGACTGTATTGATCATGAATGGAAAACTATTAAAATAGTACAGCTTACGGATTGTGAGACTTTGTTCTCATATTACTACACATCACAGTTACACATTGTCCCATGGTATTCATTTAGTTAGATAGAGTGGGTTGAAGAGGAATGAGAAAGTGTTTGAATTTTGAGAATGAAATAAAAAGAAGAAACATGGAAACATATATAGAGGGTATGATTTTGGTTATATGATTTTGAATCAATACTAATTAATATTTGTATGTTATGGAATCATGAGTTAGTGCATTTGAATTAGTGGAGCGTTAATTACACAATTTTGTGGGTGGGAGTTACGGAATCTGCTAATTGGAGAGATGGGAGACTAATGTATTGAAATAGACAATTATTAGTTTTAAATCCAAAATATTTTAAGGGGAGACTAATGCATTTAAATAGTCAATTATTGTATTTAAGTTGGCAATTATTGTATGTTTTAACTTGGGAGACTAATGCATTTAAATGGTCAATTATTGTATTTAAGTGGGCAATTATTGCATTTTTTAACTTCTTCTAAAATGTAACTTTCTCCATATTTTTAATATTGCTTTTCTTTATATGGACATGTGGCGCATTCTCGTTAAACAAACTCTACTTTATTATAATAGATAATAGTACTTATGAGCATTAAAAGTTTATGATGTATAGTTTTGGTAGTTATGCAAATCTCAAATAAATCATGTATAGTTTTTGTAGTAGTTTTATTTAATCCTTTATAGTTCAACTTTTTTGGAAAAGTAACCACGTCTGTCACGCTAACGTATCGATCTCATAACATATATATCTAACAGTAGAAATCTTATGTGTTGATATCAAAACGATTGTACATTTGAAAATCTTCCATATCGATCTTAAAACGTGTATAGCTCCAAAAATCATACATATTATGATGAATGGTTTTCATATTCAAAAAAAAAAATTGTTCTTAAAAGAATATAAATTCCATGGGAAATAACTCATGTTCTAAAAATTTCTGATTAGACCCGATTACACTCCGTTTAGTCACTACGCTCACTTCATCTGCCTCGATTAATAACTAATTCTTTTAAAAATTCACTAATCCGATGACTCTCCACCAAACTCGATTAATTTGCATCTAATCCGAATAATTTGCGTCTAATCTTACATATTTCGATTATTTTTGGATTATAAGTATAAAAATCATTTAGTCTTCGAGCGTCCCGCTATATTTTAAACATGAGACTTAGTAGAAGAGGGAAAATATATTAGAAACTTCAATTAAAATGGCAAGTATTAATGGTCCATAATGAGACCACGAACCAGCCGCTGTCGTACATTTGGCTCCAAAGGGTCCCAAATCTTTCTGAACCATCCAATTCCAAAATGCTTTAAACTCTCACTGGTCCCTTCGCATTCATTGTCTTAACGGTCTCAACTGGACCATTTCAGTTTTCCCGTTAATTTATTTAATCAATTGGGAAAAGAAGATCGGACGGTGAGATTAGCAGCCAAATGTTACTGGTCCTATCATCCCACGGCTGTAATTTGATGATTGTGATTCGTTTGGTTATGAATCTCATTGATTAATGATTAATAAACGAATAATCTCGGAATTTAAAAATCTGTCAGAAGATTTGACGTGACGATGCATCTCTTCATAATTACTCACGAGGATTTTTACTAATAAAAGCCACACCAAACTTTACCAATATTTTTGTTTTGTTTTTCCTTTTTTTTTTCCTTTTTTAAGAAGAAAACTGGTTTCTTCTAATACACTCATACTAATTTCAATTCGGTATTTGCGTTTTGCACCAAAGTTTCAGTTTTTACAAAGATGGTTATACAAATTAGGTTCGTTTTTAATTTTAGGCTAGGACTTGAAACTCAAACGTTGGCCAAAAACATCACGAGTGGTGTATTGGAGTATCTTAATATCATAACATGCTTCTTTGCAACTCAATACATAAAGATTAAAAACATACAAGTATTTAAGTTATTTTTGAAGTTTGCTTTTAATTTTATCTAGCTATGTGCTTATAATTCAATTGCTCACGAAAGACACAATAACTAACAAAATTCATAGCGTATTATCATGTAGTAACCCAACAAAAAAAAATGATATGAAGGTCCTATGTAATCATGACTCATACGTACTTATAATTTCGCATATGTTGAAAACAATCACTACTGATGAGATATATGAATGGTATAAACCTTTACGATATGATGGTCCAATGTAATTATGACTCATCCGTGTTATTTGCTTGATATATGCTGAAAAAAATTCACTAATTGATGAGATACATGAAGGGTATACAAATAATGCAATTGCTACTTTAGCATCTTAGACCTTTGCCTTGCTTTTGCAAACATTTTTTGGCGATACATTGCGTTTGATCTTCAAAACCCAACTAAAATATCAGTGTATGTTATAATGAACGTCTCTTTTCTAACATAGAGATATACGTGTTTAACAAAAAAAATCATGTAAATAAGGAAACGAAAGCCAAACAATCTGATCAAGTAATCATGCGAAAAGCATATGATCCTTCTCTTTTAAGATTATGTGAAGGCGAAGTAGAAACAAAAAAAAAATCAGAAACAAATATTAAAGACATTCATGAAATAGTTTTTTTTTTTAACTAGAAGACAAAGTGGAAACTATTACCTATGAGTTTGACAATGTGGGAAACAGTAGTCAAATTGCAGACAAACTCAAACTTATAGGTCAAAATAGTCTGTAGACTAATTGTTAGAAGAATACAAAAATATAAAAACAAATTAGAAGTTGCTAACGTATCTACTGGTTTTTGGGCTTTTACCGATTTATTGCGATAAGTTTTACTTGTCCAATAACCACTTGAATTTACAATCAACCCAACCTGGTTATCGGTTTGGTTAACATGGTTATAAATTTGATCCGACCAGCCCGGTCCGAATAAAAAAATTAAAAAAAAAACATGGCGAATAAGCAATTTATGACATGTCAAAGTTCAATATTATGTTTTTTCCATAGAGAGGTTTAATATTTGGAAAAATATATTCTCTTATTGTTTTTAAATGGAAACATATACCGACATATTAAATATACATCTAGGGTTACATATCTATCTGTTGGAAAAAAACTTGGCATAAAGGAAATATTACATAGTTTCATACATGACAATGTTGATTAAACAGTCCAACGTAGAGTTTTTCGAATAATCATTCTTACAAAAAAAAATTGATAAACATGTCATATTGAAGAATATTGTATCTATAAACGGATACATGTGTGAAAAATCAGATGATTTACACACAAATCATATCTCTCTCTCTCTCTCTCTCTCTCTCTCTCTCTCTCTCTCTCTCTTCTCTCTCTTCTCTCTCTCCACTCCTCTCCTCTCTCTTCTGCTCTCTCTCTCTCTCTTCTCTCTCTCTCTCCTCTCTCTCCTCATCTCTCTCTCTTCTCTACTCCTATCTCACATGCTCTCTGTTCCTGCTCATCTGTCTCCTCATCCTCTCTCTCTCTCGTACTCCCTCCTCTCTGTCCTCTCTTCCAGTCCTCATCGCCTTACTTCTCTCCTCTCTCTCTCTCTCTCTTCTCTCTCTCTCTCTCTCTCTCTCTCTCTCTCTCTCTCTCTCTCTCTCTCTCTCTCTCTCTCTCTCTCTCTCTCTCTCTCTCTCTCTCTCTCTCTGACTCTCTCTCTCTCTCTCTCTCTCTCTCTCTTATCCTCTCTCTCTCTCTCTCTCTCTCTTCTCTCTCTCTCCCTCTCTCTCTCTCTCTCTCTCTCTCTCTCTTCTCTCCATCTCTCTCTTATCTCCCTCTTCCTTTCTCCACTCTCCTCATCTCTCTCTCTCTCTCTCTCTCTCTCTCTCTCTCGCACATGTGAAGAGATGAGACAAATATTCTAAAGTGGAAGTAAATGTGGAAATGAGGTGCAAAAGAGTGGTCCTAAGTAAAAGGTCTCAGAAGATACTAATGCCTTCCCGGTGAAATGCAAACGATTTAAGATTACAAAAGTGATGTCTCTTCACTTTAGGGTCCACTCTTCTTCTCTCTTTTTTTTCCCTTTTATAGCTGAATCGAAGAAGACGGATCATGATCGTGCATGCTCATTATTAGATACTTGTGTTCTCTCTTCTGTTTTTTTCTTTCTTAGCTTTTATTACAAGAGAAAGAATAAAGTGCAGTTAGATTCCAATGCATATATACTTAGTCTTGATAACGAATATTCCATTTTATTCATTCGTTATATATATGATACTCTTATTGTTGTTGTTCTGTATCATCACTAAGCCGTTTTTCTTTTCAACGTATCACTAAGCCGTATAAACAAGACAAATTATTATATTTATTATCACCAGTTAATCTACTGATTATATCCATTGTCACTCTCCCCCCCCCCCCCATTTACCCTAAATTCTCACTTCTTAATGTTTTTTTTTTTCAATTTCCGTTTCTTTTACTACTTAATTAGATAGCAAAAAAATATATCTCAACGTGTGTGTGCGTGTGTTTCTATTACCAAGCCTCTTTTGTTCTGTTGAATGTTTAAATTCCCTATTTGATGCTAGCAAATCTTTATAAAAGTAATTACATGGTTTGTGTTATTCCTATACTATATGAAATTTTCACTAGTAAAAAAAAATCTTATAGTTACGTTCTTGCCACAAAAATTCGTGGCTAAATTTATTCTAGCGACGAAATAGCCACAAATAGTCACGAAAATAAAACTAGAAAAACCGTAGCTATTTCGTGGCATTATCGTAACTACATAGCCACGAACTAGTCACATTAACAATTTGTGACAATATTGTCACGTAATAGCCACGTAACATTAGTGGCAAATATTGCCACGAATTTTGAAGAAGCAAAATCGTGACTATAATTTAGTCACGATACGAATATGTGGCTATGTCGTGGCTTATCCACCGATTTAGGCATCCCATCGAATGAAGTATTGATGTGATTGAGGGACTTTTAGTCACAAACATAGATGTGGCTATTCCGTGGCAAATATTGCCACGAAACTGCAACGAAATGATTGTGACTACCTAGCCACGAAATCTTAAGTAGCTAGACCATGACTATAAGGTAGTCACGAAATTTTTGTGCGGCTAGATCGTGGGTTATCTACCGATTTAGGCATCCAAACGAAAAAAACACTGATGTGATTGAGATATTTTTAGTCACGAATACAAAATGTGGCTATTTCGTAGCAAATCCACCGAATTTTTTTAGTCACGAAATTTAAATGTGGCTATTCAGTGGCATATCCAATGTATACATGTCCTCTCAGCACTTTTTGAGACAGCCCACTGTCGGAGAATATATTCGAAAATTAGCCAAGGAATATAGTTGTGACAAAATTGTGGCTATATATAGTCACAAAGCCGTTTTGGTGACAAATTTGTGGCTATAAGTAGTCACCGAAATAGGTCGTTACTATTTCGTGGCTTTATTAGCCACGAAACTTGTCGTCACTAATCCGTGGCTGCATTTTCCTATAAAACAAACGCGAACTTCTTCATTCCTCATCACTTCTCCACTCTTCATCAAATCATAAAAAGAGCACACACGTTTTCTCATCAAGCCAAAGTGTGACTTCACTATTTGAGCGTTTATATTAGCTTTTTTTTTCAAATTTGAGATTTTTAATGTCATTTTCAAATGTCTTATTTTTTTCAATCTCGAGAATGGATGGATCGTCGTATTGATCCAGTAAAAATTTGTGTTTCAGAAGAGTTCATTGAGGGGATCAACGTGTTTATTGCATTTGCTTGTAATCAAACGTCTTTTCAAGAGACCAACACTATATTGTGTCCTTGTGCAAGGTGTAAGAATGGAAAGCAGCGTGATGCAAAAACAGTAATTAAACATTTTTATCGAGTGGGATTTAAGGGAAATTACTATTTTTGGCTCAATCANAATCGTGACTATAATTTAGTCACGATACGAATATGTGGCTATGTCGTGGCTTATCCACCGATTTAGGCATCCCATCGAATGAAGTATTGATGTGATTGAGGGACTTTTAGTCACAAACATAGATGTGGCTATTCCGTGGCAAATATTGCCACGAAACTGCAACGAAATGATTGTGACTACCTAGCCACGAAATCTTAAGTAGCTAGACCATGACTATAAGGTAGTCACGAAATTTTTGTGCGGCTAGATCGTGGGTTATCTACCGATTTAGGCATCCAAACGAAAAAAACACTGATGTGATTGAGATATTTTTAGTCACGAATACAAAATGTGGCTATTTCGTAGCAAATCCACCGAATTTTTTTAGTCACGAAATTTAAATGTGGCTATTCAGTGGCATATCCAATGTATACATGTCCTCTCAGCACTTTTTGAGACAGCCCACTGTCGGAGAATATATTCGAAAATTAGCCAAGGAATATAGTTGTGACAAAATTGTGGCTATATATAGTCACAAAGCCGTTTTGGTGACAAATTTGTGGCTATAAGTAGTCACCGAAATAGGTCGTTACTATTTCGTGGCTTTATTAGCCACGAAACTTGTCGTCACTAATCCGTGGCTGCATTTTCCTATAAAACAAACGCGAACTTCTTCATTCCTCATCACTTCTCCACTCTTCATCAAATCATAAAAAGAGCACACACGTTTTCTCATCAAGCCAAAGTGTGACTTCACTATTTGAGCGTTTATATTAGCTTTTTTTTTCAAATTTGAGATTTTTAATGTCATTTTCAAATGTCTTATTTTTTTCAATCTCGAGAATGGATGGATCGTCGTATTGATCCAGTAAAAATTTGTGTTTCAGAAGAGTTCATTGAGGGGATCAACGTGTTTATTGCATTTGCTTGTAATCAAACGTCTTTTCAAGAGACCAACACTATATTGTGTCCTTGTGCAAGGTGTAAGAATGGAAAGCAGCGTGATGCAAAAACAGTAATTAAACATTTTTATCGAGTGGGATTTAAGGGAAATTACTATTTTTGGCTCAATCATGGAGAACATTACTAACACGTTGGAGAATCCTCGGGGACGAGTCATTTTACCGGTGAAGAAGCAGCGTTCCCACCAATGGCAACAAATTTTGGAGTTCTAAGAAGTACATACGAGTATCCATACGCAGATGCTAACATTGAACCACCGGGGATGGCTCCTTCCGTATTGGAGAATATGATGGAAACAACAAACGAAGAGCCATATCATGATAGTGTATTTGAAGCTTTTGAAGCCGCTAAGGAACCACTTTACGATGGGTGTCCTGAAGGAATATCTCAGTTGTATTTGGCTTCGCGTATGTTGAAAGCTAAGTCCAATTACAATATGGTGGAGGAATGCGTGGATGAGCAATCACAGACTTTCAAAGATGTTTTGCCCACACCAAATAAAGCTCCTGCATCATATTATGAGACAAAGAAGTTGACACGAGCGCTTGGACAACCAGTATATAAGATTGATGTTTGCGAGAATAATTGCATGCTATTTTGGAAAGGGGAAGATAGAGAATTGTTGCAGTGTCGGTTTTGTGATAAAGATAGATACCACTTGAATAATGGAAAAGGAAAAAATAGACCTAAGCAGGGAATGTTTTATATGCCGTTTACGGATCGGTTGAAGCGGTTATACCAGTTAGAGACGACAGCAGCGGCTATGCGATGACATGCAGAACATATGTCTCCTGAAGGAGAAATGCATCATCCGTCCGATGGAGCTGCATGGAAACATTTTAACGAGGTATATCCCAATTTTGCTGCTAAAAATCGCAATATTTATCTAGGTTTATCTAGTGATGGATTTAATCCTGTTGGTATGAATGGTGAGGCACACTCTGTTAGGCCTGTGATTGTAACTCCATAATTTTCCCCCCGGCATGTGCATGAAAAGAGAATTTTTTTTTTCTCTCTGTACTCGTTCCTGGGCCAAAGCATCCAAAAAAAAGTCTCGATATTTATCTGCAGCCATTGATCGAAGAATTACAGAATCTGTGGATTGACGGTGTTGAAGCGTATGATATATCAAGAAAACAAAAATTCACGATGCGAGCTGCTTTGATGTGGACAATCAGCGACTTCCCGGCGTATGTCATGTTATCTGGTTGGATGACGCATGGTCGTTTATCGTGTCCATATTGTCTAGATGAGCAAAATCTTTTTGGTTAACAAATGGAAGGAAGCATAATTGGTACGACTGCCACAGAATGTTTTTATCTCAAGGTCATCCATACAGACGGAATGTTCAAGCCTTTCGACGAGGTAAAGAAATAACAGATGATCCTCCACCGTGGTTGAGTGGAGAGGAAATTCTTCACGAAAGAATAAACAACATTACCGGGTTGTTTAGAACAGTCGATTGTGGAGGGACACGAGAAACCTGCTCGAACGATCAATGGATATGGGGTTGATCATAATTGGGTGAAAAAGAGTATATTTTGGGAGTTGCCATACTGGGAAAATCTTCTTCTTCGACATAACCTTGACTTCATGCACATCGAGAAGAATTTCTTCGATAATCTCATCAACCTAGTTTTAAATGTTCCTGGGAAGACGAAAGATAACGTTAAATCAAAGATGGATCTTGCTGCGTTATGTGGAAGACGGGAGTTACATCTTAGACAAGATGGAACAATGCCAGTGCCAATTTTTAGGTTGTCAAACGAAGGAAAAAGACAATTTCTGCTATGGCTGAAAAATGATATAAGGTTTCCTGATGGATACTCGTCAAAGTTTAGCCGTTGCATTGACGAAAACAATTGGAAGTTATCGGTTCTTAAAAGCCATGATTGTCATGTCATAAGGCAACGACTTCTCTCTTTTGCGTTTGCGGAACTTCTTCTAAAAACAGTTCACACGGCAATTTCTGGTAATTTATTTATTATCTAATTTTTACATATTGTTTATACTTATATTGATAAATTAATGATGAAAATTAATGTATATATGTGTAGATATTGCACTTTTCTTTCGGGATATCTCATCAAAGACTTTACGCAACGATGATGTTGCTTTGTTGAAAGAAAATCTCGCCCAAAAAAATTACAATTTGGAGAAGATATTTCCTCCATCGTTCTTCGATGTTATGGAACATTTACCCGTACACCTACCAGACGAAGCTGCTTTAGGAGGTCCAGTACAATATCGGTGGATGTATCCGTTTGAAAGATACATGTACCATCTGAAGAAGAAAGTTAAGAACAAGGCACATATTGCTGGTTTGATTATTGCACAATGTGTGAATGAGGAGATATCAAATGCATCTGCAAATTATTTTGGGCATCCGGAAGTTAGAGATAGTGATGTTTTTCCTGGAGAAATTCGATTTACATACTTTTATCCAGATGTGCCAAGCTTATTCTACCATGAGGGTCGTGTTAGTGGGAAAGCCACAACTAGATGGTTTAATGATCATGACTTAACAGTTCTCCAAACGTTTATGCTGCTCAACTGTGACAAATTTAAACCGTATGAAAGGTATAATATTTTTATTATTTTGTGATGTTTATATATATTCATAAGTTCTCTTAATTCTGTTATAGGATGTTCGAAAAATTTATGACGGAGGGTTCCCCACAAATTACTAGTCAAGAAATCGAAAAAGTGAAAGACAACTATTTTGCAGAATGGTGTAAAAACTATGTAAGTTTAATTATGCAATCAATTTTGTTAATACTTAAATTATAAATTTTAATTTCTAATTGCAATATAATATGTAATTTGCAGATTAACGACGCCACTAAGTCATATGATTTTCCATTGTGGATGTTGGATTTCATACAAGGGCCCAACCGCAATTATACATCTTGGCCTATATACTACTCACGGAGATACTGTTTCCACACGCATAACCATGGGCGACATAAGTAAACCCAAAATTACGATGTTTATGTTCTGATTAAACCCAAAATTTTGGGTTTAAGTAAACCCAAAATTACTGTTTCCACTAACACGGGTTATTATGGGCTGATTGAAGATATAATAATGATCCAGTACAATGGTGTTGTTGGGTTGAAGGCCATGGTTTTCAAATGCAAGTGGTTCGACACAACAATAGGTTGTGGAGTGCGGAAACATCCATCAGGTATCACCGATGTGGCATCGCGCAGACAATATCAAAAATACGATCCATTTATATTATCTAGTAATTGTGATCAAGTATGTTACATTCCTTATCCACGAGTGCGTCATACAGTAGCAAATGATTGATAGGCATGTACGAAAGTTATGCTTCGAGGGGTTCGTGAGACTGCAGAAGATGCCCTAATTGCCCTTCAAGACGATACACAAAATCAAATTGTCGCACCAAGTTCAATTGTTTGAATTGTATCACATGTCGTGGAAGATGATGCCGATTATGATGTTTTGCATGTGTCTCCTCCTAATGACGAATACATTTCTGAAGAAGAGTTAGAAGATTCGTGTAACGATTTTGATTCTGATTCTGTTTCTGACTCTGATTCCTGTTCAGAATAAATTTTATTTTATTTCCAATGTATTACACTAAATAAGTTATCATGTTTTAATTATGTTATATATGTTTAGTAATATATCATAAGATTAAGTATTTTTTAATAAGTAATTTATTTGTTGTATTTTATTTTTAATATCAGTTTCTAAACTAAATAAATATGAAAATTTATCATAATATACTATAATATTCTTTATATCAATTGTACACTAATTTTAATTTACAAAATATAAAAGCTTTTGAATTGAGTTTTTTAAAACAATATAAAATATTTTTTAAAACAAAAAAAAACAAATTAAAAAAAACTCCCAAAATTTTGGTTTAAGGGGACAAAAATATTGAGTTTCCCGGGTGAAGTTTTGGCCTAAATGAAAACCTAATTTACACTAATCTTCACACTTACACGATTTCACAGTTCTCTTTCTCATCTCTCGTTCTCTCTTTGATTTCCTTGCACACAGTTCTTCTCTCTTTGATTTCTTTCTCGTCCTCTCTTCATCTCCCAATCACCATGCCTCCCGTCAGTAACCATGCCCTCCGCAGTCGCTCCCGACCTACCCATCCAAGTCGGACAAACCCTCTTGATCTCATATGCGAATTAGGTCTCTCACTGACTCTATCTCTTCTTTCCTTTGTCTCCTTGTTCTATTAGCTCTATCTCTTTGCTCTATCTCTTCTTCTCGTTGTCTCTTTGTATGAATGATTTTGATTGGAGGGTTTCATTCGGTTGCTAGGATCTCGGTTGTTTGGGTTTTGGTTACTAGGGTCTCGGGATCTAGGGTCTCAGTTGTTTGGGTTTTGGTTGCTAGGGTATCGGGATCTAGGGTCTAAGTTGTTAGCATCATGTTTGTAGTCAATCTGTTTTATGTTGCTCTGCTTTAGACTTTGATATGTCTCCATGACTTTGAAGTGTGCTTGTTTAAGTTCGAGACTTTGATGTTCTTCTTGTTTAAGTTCGAGCCTTGTTTTATTTATCCTCATACAACAACAACATACATCTAACATTCACAACAGAACTCAAAACTTTACATAAGCCAAATGGAAAAGAAAACATAATAAGGACCGAAAGAAACAAAACAAAGGGTTTCATATTGGTTCAAGTCTGTGCAGTTTCTGATTATCTCTTCTAATAGTTCCCTACATATACAAAATAGCAAAAGAAATCACATCAACAAATTGATATGTGTGACAATGTTGCTTTGTTTCCATTAGATCCTTAGCAGACACTCCATTTTTGGTCTCACTTTATCTCTTGTTTTCTCCATCTGAATGTTGTATGTGATGCTGTTGTGTTGTGGTTACGTCTTAAGAGGTTTGTTTATCTTGGTTCCTAGGCATACATGTGTTGTGGTTACATCTAAAGCTTGCTTCATGTACTTGTGTCTCTCCTTTACATCATCAATTATCTTCATTCCATCCTCGCTTGTTCTGTTCATCTTAGAGCCCGAAAAAATCAAAACTAGTGTCATCACCTATTATGTTTCTTGACTTTAGTGTTTCAGCTGATTCATTGTTACCATTTTCACTAGCTTGCTTTAGGTACTTGCGTATCTTGTTTATCAAATCCTTAGCTCTCTTCATATAATTCACTTGTTGCATTCATCTTAGATCTGGAAGGAACAAAACTGTTATCCACACATTCATTATACGTAAGATATGTTATGAGTATGAGTATGCTAGATTGTTCCTTGTTCTGTTAAGAGTATGTTAGCTTGTAAGATATGTCTATGATTGATCTGTTATTGATCTAACATTGTTTGTTATATGTTTTATGTATAGCTTTACAAGATGACCAACAGAAAAGGGTACAAGAGATGCAACAAAGAAGGGTACCAGAGCAGCATCAGAGAAGGGTACCAGAGGAGGAACAGAGAAGGATATCAGAGGAGCAACAGAGAAGGATACCACCAGGAGCCACAAGAACCACTCGTTCAACAAGCGCAACAACTTAACACGCAAACAACTACAGACAAAAAACCCTTGATGCATTACTTAGAGCTCCTGCAAGAGAATCCCAGCCACACCTCCACACAAGAAAACTCAATGGAGCTTTATGGTAAGTTTTCAAAAACTATATTTGTGTTTGTTTGTTCTGATTATTCTTATAATAACTATGTTCTCTTATCTCAGGTTTGGTGTTGACCCAGAGGTCCACAGATTCATTCGGACAACATGGCAAGGCTTTTCATGGGACCATGGAGAAGCTGGAAACATGTTCCTCAGGAGAGGATAGATAACTGGTGGCAAACTTTTGTGGTTAGTGTTTCTTTTCAAGAAGTTAACTAACCTTTTAACTAACTTACAACTACTAATCTCTTTTTTATTTTGTAGCAACAATACTACTGGGAAGAGAAGTTTCATGACACAGTCCACCATCATTGGAAATAGGAGACAATGAGATCAATATCTGACCGCATCAGCAAAAAAAAAGGAATAATACGAAACCAAAGTACATTGGCGAAGAGGATTGGATTTTTTTGATGGAGTACTGGGATACAGAACCAGCACAAAAGAGGAGCAAGTCAGCTGCTGAAAGCCGTTTATCGAATTCTGATGGCAAAGGGATTCACAAGCATTGTGCATGCCCTCGATCATTATTACAAATTGAGCATCAGATGGTAAGTATTCATCTACTTTTCCTATGTGATTATTTACTTTGTCATCTAAGTACTAATGTTTCATTTTTCTCTTTGTAGATGGTTGAGACTGGTGGAGAAGAACCACCAGCCTTCACAGAACTGGTACGGAAGACACACACACGCAAAGATGGAACCTTTATTGACACTCGTGCTGAGTCCCTTGTTGTTGAAGTAGAAGAAGCAGCTACACAGTGTACAGCAGAGGATGATTCCCCTAGTGGCCTTGACCAAACTGCCTCATCTGCTGCTATTCCTTCTCGTATTGTGCTGAACCAAGAGTATATCAAGGTATGAAATGATGATGATCTGTTTTGGTAGAGTGAAATGTTTTGATCTGTTTTGGTAGATTAAAATGATGATAATCTGTTTTGGTATGTTAGCTCGTAAGATGGACTGGCTCTTGTAGCTGCTTTGATGTTACATACGTTTGACTGGTTCTGTTTGATTGGTTTGTTTGATTAATGATTTCTATTTTAGTTTTGGTTCATTGGTTCTGTTTTTTATATTTGCAGATACTGTTTGAATTTCATTGTGTGTTGATGTTCATTTGTTATGTTTGAATGGTTCTGAAGGATATTTGCAGATTTTGTTTGATTTTGAATTTGTGTTGATGTTCATTTGTTTTGTTTCTTTCACAGCGTGGTCAGAATAGTAAAGGGCATATCTATGGAATAGGAAGCGTTCAGTATCGGGAGATCGATGCATCCGAGAAAGCCTCCACTTCTGTTTCTCGGAACTTGGACTTGGAAATGCGCATCTCAGGATTGGAGACAACCTCTGAGACCATCAGCAGCAGTGTTGGAGAGTTGAAGGCAGAGTTGAAGGCAGAGTTGAAGTCTGGCATGGAAATTGTCCAGAACGAGTTAGCTGCACAACGGGTTGCTCTTGCTGCGATCTTGCATACTTTCGGAGTCCCGATGCCAACAACTCAAGCCACAACCACTGACCCAATTGTTGCCACTACGAATAATCCGACTATTACCACTAGGAATAACCCAACCACTGCCACCACTACTAACCCAACAGCTCCGACACCATCACCGAACCAAGGTGACTTAGATGAATGGTGTGCATCTCTTGGTATTTAAGATTTTCTGTTTTTATTATTAGGTTATCTTTGTTAAACACTTATTCTTTGGTTAAGAACTTAGTAATGTAAGAACATAATAGCTTTTGTATAACTATTGTATGTTTTTGTGCTAATGTACGATAAGATTAAGTAAAAATTATTAATTAGATTGCAGTTTTTTAGTTTTTAATTTAGAAATTTTTTTTTCAATAATACACAATTAGCCACGGAATTGTCACTATGAGTGAGGCAAAATTCGTGGCTATGTAGCCATAAATTTGCCACAACATAAACGTGGCTACAAAACCTAGCCACGAATTGGGTGTTTGTGGCTAAGCTTGTCACAAAATTATTGTGACAAAATCGTGGCTATAGTTGTCACCAAATAAGTGTGACAAAAATCGTGGCTAAGTAGCCACAAACACTAAAGTGATCATTTCGTCGCTAAATTTACCACAAAACATAAAGTGACAAAGTCGTGACTAAATAGCCACTAAACATACAATGACTATTTCGTGGCTACGTTTGCCACGAAAATGCGGAGTCACATATTCGTGGCTACACAACCACGAAAAGCCACGAAATAAAATAGCTACGACGCTATAGCCACGATATTTTTTCGTGGTTATTCGTGGCTATTTCGTCATATAGCCACGAAATTTCAGGGTCAACCACAAACATTTTTGTGGCTATACATGTTTTTTTTACTAGTGTTTAGGGAATGCTGGAATAAGTACATAATACAATAAATAAATTAAACATAGCTAACATAAAATATTTGTTCTGATTATATAGCATAGTGCTTTGTAGTAATTATGTTGATGCATCGTTATGATCACCGCTCGGATCAGATCCAGCATCATGTTGTTGACATCATATTAATTTGCTTAATTCGTGTTACTGATAAAAAACACACGTCTAGTGCTACATATAAGTAACTATGAAATGCTGTCAAAAAAAAAATTAACTATGAAATCATATACTATACATAAAAACTGAGGGACTTACACTAAATCCGTTATGTTATATTGTCACCTAACCATTCGGCCCTGTTTATTGTCGGGACATTCATCATTCCATGTTTTGTTTGAGCTGATAAACATGTGACAAAGAATGTACCGTTACCTTTGAAAGCATAGATTTTTAAAATAGATAAATAATTTAATTCGATCAATCAAAACGGTGATAAGAGGATTGTTGCCAAAGGAAGATGTTAATGGTTTAGTTCACGTTTAATTTCGGGCCTCCTGTGTAAGGCCCATTGTTTCGTTTATATATTTGCAACATTCTTTTTCTTTCCTCATCTGATTTTTCACTCGTAAAGGAAGGAATATACAATGAAAAACTTTGCCTTCATGCAAAAATCCCATAGGGAAGAGATAATATCTATCTACTTCCCGATCCAAAAAAATATGTTCTAACAGTAGAAACAAAAAGATCATATAGCCAATTAGAGAATCCTATAGCTACATAAGATTGCACCAATAAATTCATAGTGACACTTTGAGCAATGAGAGAAACTCCTTTGTTTGAGCCTAGTTTCTCTAGAAGTATTCTCCACTTTTGAAGTCTAGCTAAACTTAACACCATTTTAGATTGTTGGTACGCCAAAGATGGCCATGCCTTTGGTCGTAACATCCCACCCACCAATTCAATCGATTTAGAAGCAAAAATTACCTTATCAAGTTTATAGATATGCATACTATCAACCGCCCAGAGAAAGTAATGAAGAGCAGCCTCTTCTTTCTTCACAATTCCACCAAAGGCTTTCCTGCTATGCATCGCAACATTTCCTTGATCATCTCTAAGGACCCAAGCACCCCCACACAATTTTCCTTTTTGGTACTTAGAGATTCCTATGTTGCATTTCAGCCAACCTCGAGGGGGAGGTTCCTATTTAATTGCATTGACTTCCAGGTTATCAAGTTCTATGGATTCAGCTTCTAATTCCACTTGGTGAGAGAGTGTCCAGAACTCTGCATCTTTTTTAATCTTTGAAACGGAATCCAAAGGATCAAACCTCTTTTCCTAAAAAATGGTGTTTCTGTTTTTCCAGAACCTCCATAGTACGCAAGGGAATAGTCTTCTGATTTTCAATGGTATATTGACCATCTTTCCCATTGAGTAAAGAAAGTGCATATTAGAATGAACAGATTATTTATCATATCCATTTTGTGGAGTAGGAAAGTTCGTCAGTGCCCAGATTTAACTAGCCAAAGTGCAAGTAAACATCACATGATTTATAGACTCACCCCCCCCCCATTCCTCAAACTTGACATTGAAAGTCTAATTTTATTCCTCTCCTTGATATCAAATCAGTCACTGGTACTGCATCACTACATATTCGCCACAAGAAAGCTTTGATCTTAGTGACTGTTTTTAAGGACCAAACCTGATGTTAAAGGTCATTCAACAATGGTTGCCTACTTGCGTACTGGATTGCTTCTGAATTTTTTATTGTACTAGCCAGACTTTACTGTGTATTCTCCATTTCTTGTGTGTTCCCAGCACCAAAATTCCTCTTTAGTTACCACTAGTTTATGTTTTATAATGATATTTATATCATTAGGTAAGAAAAGAATATCCAGAATCTTTTTATTCCACGTTCTTAAGGCTACATCAATCAAGTCTGTCACCCTTAAGTTCAAATTAAAGAAATTATTCTTCCTATAGGGTGCCCTTTATCCTTCATCAAAGATCCAATGATCCCTCCAAACTCTGAAGGATTTTCTATTTCGAATCCGTTTTTGCAATCCCTTTGTAAGTCGGTTTCTCCCATGAACAATGCTTCTACATCCAAAAGAAGACTTATTATCAATTCCTTCTTCTAAGAATTCCTCTGTAGCCCAATATCTACTCTTCATAACTTGAGCGAATAAGCAGTTAGGTTCTTGAATGATTCTCCAAGGTTGTATGGCAAGGGAGACCTGATTGAACCCTTCCAAATCTCCAAATCCCAAGCCTCCATGTAGTTTGGATAAACACATATTTTCCCAGCTAACCCAGTGGATCTTCCTTCTATGATCCACAACATTCCACCAAAAATCAGACATTGCACTTGTCAGGTTTTCTAGAGATGTTTTTGGTAACATGAAACAGGACATGCCGTACACCAACATAGCCATTGCAACAACCTTCAACAAAATCTCTTTTCCACCCTATGATAAGGATCTTGCAAACCATCCTGAGAATCTGAGTTTTAATTTCTCTTTTATGTAATCCAGTAACTTCACTTTTGAGCCACTAAAACACTCAGGAAGCCCCATGTATATACTGCTCCCCTTTCTGCAAAAATGCCCATCTGGTTATGAAAGTCAGCCTTCTTCACATTCTTCACTTTTTTCCCTAAAATTATTGAGGATTTGATCAGGTTCACCCTCTAGCCTCATGCTTCCACATATATCTTCATGATAGATTTTAAAATCTCACATCGATCCATTTGAGCCTTGCACAAGATGAGGCTGTCATATGCAAAAAGTAAGTGATGGATGGATGGTCTTTCTTCTGTAAACTTGATTCCATTTATGCTTCCATTTGCTTCTGATTTATTCAACATATGTGTGAGACCTTCTGTGCAAAAAAAAAACATAAAAGGTGACAGCGGATCACCTTGACTCATGCATCTACTTGGAGTGATCATTTCAATAGACTGGTCATTTATCAAGACAGCATAGGTCACAGTAGTTACACATCTCATAATCCAACAGGTCCATTTTTGATCAAAGCCTAAAGCTTTCATAAGCACCTCTAGATACTTCCACTCCACCATATCGTAAGCTTTAGACATGTCTGATTTTATAGCCATGAATTCCTTAGGTATTGTCTGATGTTCTCAAGCCATGAACTAGTTCATGTGCTATCATGATGTTGTCATAAATCAATCTGTTAACCACAAAAGCAGATTGATTAGGTGATACCAGATCCTGTAGAATAGGCTTGAGTCTTCCCATCAGAATTTTGGATATGATCTTATCCAAAATAGAGCATAAACTAATTGTTCTCAGGTATGACATGTGCTCCACATTCTCTATCTTTGGGATCTAACACAGCTGAGTGTAGTTCCACTCTCCAGGGAAACAACCAGAACTAAAGAACCCTTGGATCTCTGATGTTACTTATTATCCTAAGATGTTCTTGTATTTTTGAAAGAAGAAGCATGTGAAACCATCTACCCCTGGTGCACTAGTTCGTTTAATTGCAAACATTGCTTCCTTCACTTCCTCTTTAGTTACAACCCTGCAAAACTGCTCATTCATGTTGTTTGTGCCCTCTGCTGGAACCTCTAAAAAAGCTCTTCAAACTTATCTGGTTTAGTTAAACAAAACAGATCCTGGAAGTATGTTGTAGCTACTGCTCCCTTAGAAGCATGTGCTTTCAGTACATTTTCATTTATATCAACCAATCTATTTAGCATTTTCCTTCTTCTATTTGATTTGACTGAAACATGGAAGAACTTGGTAAATCTGTCTCCTTCTCTAATCCACTTCTCTTGAGCTTTATGTCTCCAAAAAATATCTTCTTCACTATAAGCTTTACACAAATCTCTCTTCAACCCTTGTACTCTATTTATGCTTGGGAAATTACAAGACTGTTCCAGCTCTAGACTATCTTGAAGTTAAGAAATCCGGTTTAGGGAGTTTGATGTTATTCTCCCTTTTCCATCTACATAGGCCTTTCTACAATTCTTCAGCCTAGCTGATACAAATCCTTTATTCTTTGCCAGATTTTAGTTCCAAACCTGATAGATAGCCTCTTTAACATTTGGTTTATTGAAGAGCCTCTTGTCAAACCTGCAATTCCCCCTATAGGCTTCCTTCATTGATGTTAACTTCACCAAGACTAGCCTGTGATCTGACCCTCTCTTCTCCAAAAAGGTTTGATTGGACACCGGGAACTTTTTGAACCATTATTTGTTCCCAAAACACCGATCTAACTTGCTTTGAAAATTTGGTAATTCAGAAACCTGAAAATTTGTAAGCATGTCCTTGAAAGGAGTAAAAGAGGCATCCCCTCTCCTTGGACCACCTCGTTTTTCACCATTATGGAGGATCTCATTAAAATCCCCCATCATAAACCAACAATCTCTTTTCTGAATCCCAAATCTTGATATTCTTTCCCAGACCTTAGCTCTCTCACTAACCATTGGGTCTCAATAAACACAAGATATATAAAAAACTCCACAGCTCCAAACTGCACTTTAAAGTCTACCAGATTCTTATCAAAAACATGATCTCTACACTAACTCCTTGCATCCAAAACAGTGTCAAACCTACTGGATTAACAGTAAACCCCTTCTTATACCCTAGCCAACCCTACAAATCTACAACCACATCACTCTAATTCTTAGTCTCCATGAGAAACAAGACTTGAGAGGAATGTTCTTTACATATTTCCTTTAGTCTGGGAATTTTCAGATGTTGAGACTGTCCCATGCCCTGATAATTCCAACTGTTTATGCTCATTAGACTTTGGACAGCCCCTCCTTTGAGGCTATCTCATTTTTCCGCTTAGCAACTTTTGATGGTAGGTTGGCTTCATCTGCAGCTTTTCGTTTGTGCAAATCAGCTTCTGATTCTTTGCTACTTTCCTCATGAATCAAGCTTGAGAGCTTTCTCTGAACCCTATAGATATGGTCTTCTTCTTTGATTTTGTTTTCTTAGAACAGTCCTGAATTAATCGGCTTCAAAGTAGCACTCATACCAGCTTGTATAGCTGCACTTATAAGTTTCTTACTTGCATCGCTTTTGGCTATAATGATGTTAATTCGGACTCACTTGAATAACCAAAAACTAAACATTTGCCTTTATTGATGTCCATACAAACAACAGGAAGAGGTTCAAGTCTTAAAATAGAATTACCTCCTAGAGGATCATTCTTTAAAGACTCTAGAGAAGCTTTGATTTTGTCAATCCTGTTTAATCTCTCTGCTCTTTCTGATCCTCTCATGTACTTCCTCATTTCTTCAATCACTTCAGCAGCCATCATGTGCCTACCTGTCATTGGGTCAATCCCAACTTGATCCTCTCTAATCACTCCATACAGAGGGTCTGACTAAGATTTAACTAGACTAGGCTTGACCACTTCTTTATTTTTCTTTTGGCTTTTCACCAAGCTCAAATCATGAATCTCTTTCAGCTTAATTGGGCATTTACTTTGCTCGTGAGTCAATCTCTGACATGTGAAGCACCTCTTTTGTACTCTTTCAAAATCAAAGAGTATATTTACAGGACCTCCTTTGAAGATAAGTACCTTTGACCTACGCAGAGGTTTAGAGACATCGAATTTTACCTTTACTCTCACAAAATCATTTATATGAGGCTTGTCCGGGTTAAAGGCTACTTCTAGAACCTGGCCTATAATCTCCCTTAGCGTTGTGATAGCTTGCGTAGTGTAGTGATTCACTGGATACTCCTTATATGAATCCATATAAGGATGAACTGCAAGTAATCTTCAGGTGGATTCTCCACCCATCTCTCAATCTCAAGCGCCCATTCATTGTAGGTGTGGACTTCTTATTCCAAAATACTCTCCAAATCATGATCAAATTGGAAAATAAATTGGAAATTTTCTTGAGTTAAGGCAACACCCCTCACTCTATGGTACAATTGTCATTTCCTTGGCAAATCTCTAATCAGATTTGACATTGGTTGGCAATCTGGATTAAGCATCCTTTCTACCGAACTCCAAATACTTTTCTCACTGGAACTGAATTCTGGCAGATCTGGCATTTGAAAGGGAGCCTCTGAATATTCCATTGATAACTCCATAAAAGCTTTATCAAAGCTTAGTGCCATCGATAATCTGAAACCTTCCTCTCTGAATTCCATCGCCACACTGACGAGCACTGAGTCCGAAGCTCCAAGTTCGATAAACCTCAATCTTCCACTACCCAACTGAAACCTAAGGACATGCGAAGCCCGAAGAAGAAAAGAAGAAGTCTACCTAAGATTTAACCAACAAAAAAAACGTCCAACCCTCCCTTTGAGCTTCACACTAGTCGTTGGAATTATGTTACCAATGTCAGACAAACAATACCCACAAACTCTGAAATCTCACTAAGCCTTGACAAAACAAGAATCACGAAGACGAAACGAAGAACCTTATCCTTTTCTAAAGACAACTGATTACAGTAGATCTAATTTCACCCAACTTTGGTTAGAATGTTACTAAACAGGATCGATTTTCACTAAGGAGGAACGGTTCCCGAGACAAAGCTCAAGTGTTCTGCTAAATGAAAAACTCTTTTAGAACTAGAGACTCGTAAGCCTAAAAAAGAAAAGCTGAATTTATTGATATATTTATTCAAGTGCTTGGATTTTATATATCATATTTGCAACATCTCCTACTCGTAAGACTTCGTAACATCCCAGCTAACTACTACACATTGGAAACGATGAACCGAATCGGTTCGGCGATTGGCAAAGTGAAGGAGATAGCTTTTGATCCAAAAGTATCTCAAACGAAGGACTACGTGAGGGTGAAAGTGCACCTTGATATCTCAGCCCCTCTCCGTGACGCTAAGATGTTGGCTTTCAAGGATGGTTCAACTGTGGTGAATTTTGAATACGAAAAAATTAGGAAAAAATGCTTCCACTGCTACAGGCTCTCCCATGAGAAGAACAATTGCCCTCTCCTGAAATCTTCACGACCAGGTTATCAAGCAAGCAACCAACAAATTTCTAAGTCTGAAGACAATCGGCATGGTGGACATCAACTTGCAACTCCCACTGTGCCTCCAGGTTTCTCTCCTCTCTTCGCCTCCCTATCCAGAGAGGAACAACAAGCCACTCTGCAATATGTGGTACATCATGATGAAACTGAAAAGAAGGCCAGAATGGTAAGGGTACAACAATCCCTCGAAGATACAGCAGATTCATCTACCTACCGACCAAGAATCACCAATGACGTAGACAAAGGAAAAGGTCATATTTTTGATTTTGTGGACAACAACAACCTGGTGCAGAGAAGCAAACTCCTCAATGATGTTCCCATAGCCTTTGAACCCTCCAGTCTGCCTACCTCTTCCCAGACTAAATCCCTCATATCTTCTGCAAGTACAACGGTATTCCAGGTGAGCTCTTTTGAGTCTACCTTTCCCGGTCACTTGGCAAAAGACAAAAAGATGAGAAAACGTCCACAAGCTTGGAAAAGATACACCAGAAAACCAAATGGAAGCTCGGTACCTAAATCTCAACTGCAGGAACCAGATCCCAACATAACCGAGTTTGCATCTACACCAAAACCTGGTGACAAAGGAAACAACACAGGAAATATTCAAATCTCCTTCACTGACATGGGAATGAAGAGCAACTTTGAAGTACCAAATGGATATGGCACAGTCCCAGGAATAAAAACCAAAGAGCCAGAACCAAGCTCCAAACGCAAGGCGATCCAACCAGTTGAAGAATCGGTCAACAAGGCCCTGAAAACCAAAGAACATACGGTGGCTTCCGATTTGAAGCCGCTGCCAATCCAATGAGCATATGGAGCTGGAACTGTCAAGGAGCAGGAAGCTCGGAGACAGTTCGTCGTTTACGGGAAATGCGTAAACAACATTTTCCGGATTTTGTTTTTCTTATGGAAACTAAACAAAAATTTGAATTTATGAATAATATGAGGAAGAGTTTGGGTTATGATGAGTTTGTCACAGTAGAGCCAATTGGTATGAGTGGAGGATTGGCCTTACTATGGAAAAACAGTTTCAACGTTTCTGTATTATCAACCGACAAAAGATTGATAGATGTCAAAGTGCAGCTTGGATCTATATCTTTCTTCTTATCCTGCGTCTATGGTGATCCAGTTAAGGCTATGAGAAAGTTTGTCTGGGACCAACTGTGTGACATTGGCCTTACAGAAACGAAGCTTGGATTCTAACGGGCGACTTCAACGAACTGCTTAACAATAAGGAAAAACTAGGGGGACCACAGAGACCTGCATCATCATTCTGGGACTTCCAAACCATGGTAGAGAATTGTAAATTGAAGGAAATCAGATTTACAGGGAATTGGTTCTCTTGGGCAGCATAGAGACACAACATATGGGTTCAATGTCGCCTGGCCAGAAGTTTTGGGAATGCAGAATGGTTTTGACTCTTCCCACGATCTCAGACAACATACATGGATATGTGGGCTTCAGATCATAGACCGCTACTAATAAAATTTGCCCTCGAAGGAGAAGAGAAAGGATGTGGTAGATTCTATTTTGACAAAAGATTGCTACATAAAGCTGGCATTGAAAAACTAATCAGAGACAGTTGGTACTCAGATGAACAACTAGAAGAAACCACGTTCCTGGACAAGATCAAAAAAGTCAGAACCCAACTATCGAGATTCAAGAAAGCCTCAAACCTCAACTCTAAAGATAAAATCCTCATTCTACACTCAGAATGGGAGCAAGAGTTAGCTAAAGCAAACCCAAGCCGTGACAAGATGAAGCAGCTCAATCTCAACCTTAAAGAAGCCTACCGAGAAGAAGAGCAATTCTGGAAACAGAAGACGCAAGAGAATTGGATAAAATCTGGGGATAGGAACACACGATACTTCCACAACGTGGTGAAAGGGCAAAAAATCAAAAACCGAATAATGATGTTGAAAGATGAACGAGGCTGTGAAAATTATCACGAGGGCTCTAAAGGGGAAGTTGCCACTAGCTGCTTTAGGAACTTATTCACCAGCTCAAACCCTACTGAAATAGAATCAGCACTACAGGGCATGACAACAAGAGTATCCTCTCTGATGAATAGTATCCTAACCAGGTCAGTAACTAATGGCGAGATTCGCAAAGCAGTCATGGGAATCAAAGGTGATAGTGCACCAGGTGAAGACGGCTTTACCGGCAGCTTCTACCACAGATTTTGGCATATCGTTGGCCCTTCAATCTCTCAGGAAGTCAAGACTTTTTTCAATACAGCGATTATGCCCACTGGTTAGAACCACACACAACTCTGCCTCATACCTAAAATCAAAAACCCAACCTTGATGACAGAGCTGAGACCGATTAGCCTATGTTCGGTGCATTACAAGATCATCTCCAAGAAATTATGTGAAAAGCTCAAAGGTATTCTCCCTCATATAATCTCGGACACACAAGGAGCTTTTGTAGCAGATAAAGACATCACAGATAACATTCTCATTGCTCATGAACTGATTCATTCGTTGAGAACCAACAAGAATATTTCAAGTGATTACATGGCTATTAAAATGGACATGTCGAAGGCTTTTGACAGAGTTGAATGGTCCTTTCTCCAGAGGCTGTTAAAGGTGCTAGGTTTCACTCAATCATGGATACAATGGATCACAGCTTGCATCTCCACAGTCACCTACACCGTACTCCTCAACGGCAAAGCCCATGGATTCATCAAGCCTGGAAGAGGTATCCGTCAAGGAGACCCCCTATCTCCGTTTCTCTTTATCATTTGTGCTGAAGCGTTGATCCACATTCTTAACAAATCTGAATCCAATGGGCTCTTATATGGAATACAACTACAAACTCCCAGTCCCTCGGTCCACCACCTCCTCTTTGCCGATGACAGCTTACTCCTATGTAAAGCATCGATAAATGAAGGTTCTGAAATAAAAAGATGTTTAAAACTCTATGGAGATGCTTCTGGGCAGCTTATAAACTTCCAAAAGTCATCTATTTTCTTTGGAACCAAGGTCCTCTGGCAACATAAGCAATACATAAAAGCAACACTCAACATCACTAAGGAAAGTGGAGAAGGCTTCTATCTAGGACTTCCAGAATGATTCAAAGGCTCTAAGTTGAAACTCTTCTCCTTTATACAAGAAAGATTACATGGTCGTCTTAATGGATGGTATGCTAAATCACTATCCCAAGGAGGTAAAGAAACTCTTCTCAAGTCCATCGGCCTAGCTTTACCGGTATATGGGATGTCATGTTTTCAGCTGCCTAAGGAGACATGTAAAAAACTCACAAGCGCCATGACAGAGTTTTGGTGGAGTAGTGGAGACAAGAGAAGCAAGATTCCATGGGTAGCCTGGGAAAACCTATGCCGAAAGAAAGAAGAAGGCGGAATAGCTTTCCATGATATAGAGAAATTTAATCAGTCGCTACTCGCCAAGCAAGCCTGGAAAATGATCTCAAAACCAGAATCCCTACTCTGCCGAATTCTCAAGAGTATATACTTTCCAACATGCTCCTTCCTTGAGGTCGGCACAGGATCGCAACCTTCATATGCCTGGAGATCAATCATTCACGGCCGCAGCCTACTCAAACGAGGCCTAATTCAACATATTGGCAACGGGAAAAACACTTATGTCTGGGCTGAAAATTGGATTAGGGACATTTTTCCAAGACCGCCCCTCAGCCTAGCCAGAAATATGAACATTAGTCTCAAGGTTTTAGATCTCATCCACCCGCAAACAGAGAGCTGAAACGAAGAGAAGGTTAGAGACCTAATTGCTCAAAAAGATGCTGAGGTGATCCTAAGAATGCCCATCTCCTCCAATCTAGATGACACAAGCATATGGGCTTTCTCTAAAAACGGTGTCTACAACTCTCAAAGTGGTTACAAACTCATTGATTCGCTTCCAGAAAACAGACAACAACCTACTGCTCTACCCCCTATTGAGAAAGCTTTATGGAATCAATTATGGAAGATCCAAACAACACCGAAGATTAAACACTTTATGTGGAGAACCTTATCTAATGTTATTGCAGTCGCAACAAACCTAAGGAGAAGAGGAATAGAAATCAAAGAACAATGTCAAGTTTGTCACCTCAAACCTGAATCAACGTGCCACATCCTCTTTGAGTGCCCAACTGCCAAGCTGTCATGGGACTTAAGCAACATACCAGCCCCACCAAGAGGTCTCTCAAGAAACTCTACATTCCTGAATCTCTACCATCTAGTAGAATGCAGCAAGAACAGAAGCATACACCAACACACTAGTCGAGTCTTCCCCAGGATCCTATGGCACCTTTGGAAAGCTAGAAACAACTGGATCTTCGAACAAAAGAAATATTATGCACACGCTATTGTAATTAAAGCCAAAGAAGATGCTGACTTGTGGTTTACAACAAAAGACAAGGAAAAGATGGAAGAGAACAACAGCACTCAGGCCAATGAAGGTGAAAGCCTATGGACTCAACTTCCACAAAACTTTATCAAATGCAATATAGCATCGTCATGGATCAGCCCTAATCGACAAATCGGAGCTGCTTTGATTATCAGGAACCACGATGGCTGTGCTCTCATGCACGGACGTAATGCTCTCTTAAATACTACAGATGCATTAGAGGCTGAACTAATGAGCTTCTTATGGGCAGTCGTAAACCTAACCACTTTACACTATAAGAAAGTCATCTTGGAGTCCCATAACCGGCGGGCTATAGACACCATTCTAAATCCACACCACCAGCCCACGGCAAGGCACACACTTGAAAAAATACAAAGAAGCCTTTCTCTCTTCGACTCCTGGAGCATCAACATTACTGAGCCCCTATTTACAACAAAATAGCGAAAGCCATGGCTGATAGTGTCACAGATGAACATAGATACAATGGCTATATTGCAGCAGATGGCCCTTCATGGCTACAGGAGGCCATTATCAAGGAAGCAAGTCTACATTACTCCTGAACCTATGATCGAGGAAGCAAGTCTAAATTACTCCTGAACCTACAGCTTGGACAATGTCATAGGCTCCTAAAAGACTGCCTCCATCACTCCTCTACACTTCTCACTTAACCCATTTTAATGCCTATTGGTGATTATGGGTATTTTTATTCTTCAGGATTTTATCTATGTATCACTCTGACTCTCAATTTTTAAACAATCAATACAATTTCAGCGTTAAAAAAAACATCTCCTACTCGTTTTCAATGATAATTACATACAATATTTGTTTGTTTTTTTTTGCCAACTACATATAATTAGAAGACTTAAAGATAGGAAAAAGCAGAACAACAAAATGAGATAACTTTTCTTGCTGACCAAAGACTTGCTACTTCTAATTTTATATGTAATTTAGTTCACAAAAGAATTAACATAGCGTTTGATTGGTTATATCTATAGTTTTACTTTTTTTTCTTTTTGCTATTATTTAGGTCGAATATTCTTTTGTTGTGACTTTATAATTTTATCTGTACAATATTTGTTATAACTGTAATTATTTAAAATGAAATTCTGATTGGTTCAGTTATATGCCGTAAATTTATATATTTGTTGTGTTAATAATATATTATTATTTTTAGTTAATAAGAAAGTAAACTACAAAAAATAAGAAATCCAGTTCTGTTATGAATGACATTCTTATTCATTATTTTATTGTATGTTACAAACATCATACTTGTTCTTTAACTTGTCACATACATATCTCTTCCCATATCTCTCCTCAAACATATTTCTGATGAAGTATTTCTCAATTTGATTCAATCATGTCTTCCTTCGGCTCCCTTTTTCAGCGATAAAAAGTTGAAAATAACGACATTCCTCAGCCGTCAAATTCTAAATTCAGTTAAGAAACAGTCAGCAACTGGTATCAAAATGTTAAATGTATATTGTTGATATAGGTATGATGGCCCAATTAAATAGAATTTTTTGCCGGTACGGTATTATAGTAAAGTAGGAATTGCATATCGCATATATTATTACCGTAATTTTTTTATAAAAAAAATAGCGTCTGTAGTTGGGGATGAGAGTTTCTATCAAAACTATTTGAACCAAAATTAACAACATTAAATACATTGGTGTACACTCATTCTCCCCACCATGGAGTGATGTCGAAAATAATGATGAAAACGAATATATGTATTGATAAGCTATAAATGAGTTGGTTGTTCGTTTTAATTTCTCTCTGTCTGAAAAGTCCACACGAAAGTTAAGAACTTAAGATTACCAGATCCCCAACACTCTCATTTGGTTTGCTTTTGAAACTTTTCTCGATCGAAGTGAAAAAAAAATCATCTGCACATGACACTGAAGTACCGTCGAAACATGCCGGCCACCGTCCATCATTACTGGTAGTTTGATTTGAATATAATTGATTGATTTTTATAAATTGAGATATTTAAAAGAGAATATAATAAGTGTAAATATTTTTATCATACATATCTTTTATTTAAAATTATCTTCTAAAACTTATTTTCAATTATAAGAAATCTTCCAATTCTACTAACATTTTCTGTTGAAATGCCATATTTTGTTTGTATACCAACTATGATTAAAAGTAGTAAAAGTTGATATTTTATGTAAGCCTTGAAACACATGTATAATGTTTTATGAAGATACTTCGACGCCTACGTTACTAAATTCAACCACGAGACGACTTGCCATGAAGTTATTAAAAAAATCGATGAAATATCGGGTTGGACCCCGGCCATACTCTAATATTTGCGGGTTTTGAATCGGGTTGGGCCGATCAACCCGCCCGATTGATCTATTAGAAAATTCACCAGCCATTGGAGTCCGAAGTTAATCAAGAATTTCACCAAAGGACAACTGATCACCAAAAGAAAACATTTGTTTGCTTGTCTATGGCTTGGCTGCAACCTCTCTGAAACGAAGATAGAAAAACGACGTAATATGTAACGTAACACACACAAAAATAAACAGGAGATATTAAAAACACATGTCCACACATGGATACAAGAGCATTTAAGGAGTAGAAGGCAAGTAGTGGTTAGAGGGTATGTGATATAATTAATCGGCCCAAATAGATTGGTAAGTAGTAGCAGTCTATATCATCCATACTCATAACTTCAACCTCAGCTCCTTTCTACTAAAACCCTTTTACTATAAATTCTAAGTACACTTCACACTTCTTCTCCTCAAATTCATCAACCCATTTCTATACCAACTCCCAAAAATGGCGATTCGTCTTCCTGTGATCTGTCTTCTTGGTTCATTCATGGTACCAAGTAACTAAAAAAAAGAAGAAATGATTACTTTCTTACTTTGATTCTTTTTGGTTTGATGTTTTTTTTTTTTTCTTAAATCAGGTCATGGCTATTGCGGCTGAATTAACACCGGAGCGTTATTGGAACACTGCTTTACCAAACACTCCCATTCCCAACTCCCTCCATCATCTTTTGACGCTCGGTTAATTTTTTAACACTTTACCGACTTTATGTTTGTTCTTTATGTTAGAAATACATGTTTCTTTCTCATTCTCTTAGGATGGTATTCTAATTTTATATTATGGTTTTCACAACTTTTAACTGTCTTTCCAATTTATGACACACGAATAAACAAAGAATTATATAAATAAATGCAAATAAAGATGTGTTTGACTTGTATTATTACAATCCAGTACTGTATCTTTTAGTATTTTTCAACATATAATTTTGAATCTGTACGTTTAGCAAATTAATAAATGTATCCTTTTTTGTTGTTTATAAAATAAATGTCTCTCTACCAAACCATTTTGCAGATTTTACCGACGAGAAAAGCACCAACGTCCAAGTAGGTAAAGGTGACGTAAACGTTAACGCCGGAAAAGGTAAACCTGGCGGAGGAACCGCCGTGAACGTCGGGAAAGGAGGTGTACACGTAGACACCGGCAAGGGTAAGCCCGGAGGAGGGACACACGTGAGCGTAAGCGGCGGAAAAGGTCACGGAGGTGGCGTCAGTGTCCACACGGGTAAACCGGGGAAGAGGACCGACGTAGGAGTCGGTAAAGGCGGCGTGACGGTGCACACGCGCCACAAGGGAAGGCCGGTTTACGTCGGTGTGAAACCAGGAGTCAACCCTTTCGTGTATAACTATGCAGCAAAGGAGACTCAGCTCCACGACGATCCTAACGCTGCCCTTTTCTTCTTGGAGAAGGACTTGGTTCCCGGGAAAGCTATGAACGTCCGTTTTAATGCGGAGGATGGTTACGGAGGCAAAACGGCGTTCTTACCACGTGGAGAGGGGGAAACGGTGCCGTTTGGGTCGGAGACGTTTTCGGAGACGTTGAACCTATTCTCGGTGAAACCCGGTTCGGAAGAAGCGGAGATGATGAAGAAGACGATTGAGGAGTGCGAAGCTAAAAAAGTCGGTGGAGAGGAGAAGTATTGTGCGACGTCTTTGGAGTCGATGGTCGACTTTAGTGTTTCTAAACTTGGCAAATCTCACGTCAGGGCTATTTCCACTGAGGTAAGATGCACTACTAGCTACTCACCATATTTACCGGTTTAGGTTTGACCATAATTAATTCGGTTAAGGGTGATATAAGTTTCGGTTAAATTTGCTTTGTTTATTTTTATTTTATTTTTAAAAAAAAAAAAACCGACAGAAATAACATAGTTATGTACTTTTTTTTTTTGTGTGTGATTCGTTTATGCTCAAATTGGTTTAATTTGGTTTTAGCTTCGGTTCTTTGGATTTACATATATAAACCAATCCAACTATACATGAAAACACATGGTTCGGTTTGGTTCCAGTTGATCTGTATATACAATTAATTATGTCTAATATTTTGGTTGACCGATGTAACTTTGGTTGCTACAGGTGACTAAGAAGAATGCACCGATGCAAAAGTACAAAATCGCGGCGGCAGGGGTAAAGAAGTTGTCTGACGACAACTCAGTGGTGTGTCACAAACAGAAATACCCATTCGCAGTGTTCTACTGCCACAAGGCGATGATGACGAGCGTCTACGCGGTTCCACTTCAAGGAGAAAACGGGGTGCGAGCTAAAGCAGTTGCGGTGTGCCACAAGAACACCTCAGCGTGGAACCCAAACCACTTGGCCTTCAAAGTTCTTAAGGTGAAGCCAGGGACCGTTCCGGTCTGCCACTTCCTCCCGGAGACCCATGTTGTGTGGTTCAGCTACTAGTTAGATCTGCTTTCTCTATCTTATTGTGTGTTATGTATAATTACGTTTCGGATAATCTATCTTTTGGTTATGAAAATACATACATATACATATAGTAATGCGTGATTTCCATTTAAGAGTGAAGGCATCATCTATATGTTTTTTTTACTTACGTAGCTGTCTTTTGTGGTCTGCTTCTTGTGGTTTTGCAAGAAAACTATAATAAAACTAGAGTTGAAATGTTACCATTTCAATGTTTTGACTTAATTGACGAAATTCACTTTGGCTGTGATTGATGTTTGTCATTAAATTTGTATAGCTTACCACCAATCACTCAAGACGATCTTATAAAATCAACGTGGATCTTGAAAGACTATTGAAAAACATGTTTTGAGCATGCAAAATTTGTTTATAAAACTACAATAGTACACCTCCAATTCTTTTAAACCGTAAATATTTTTTGGTTTGGGCCCCCTAGATTTCATAACTGGCTCTGGTTATAACGTAGTTTTATAAATTGGTTACACATTTTGAGCCTATCTGATTTACTCGTGAGGCTGATATATTATACTAGTTTAATTACACGTTGGGCTTATCTAATTTTGGGCCCATAAAGACCATGAGACTTTTGTTAAGTTGGTTTATGTAAATATCATACTAAAAACATGATGTGGCCGATCAAACCCAAATCAGCTTTCTCCAAATATACAATTCCGATCATAATATGCAGAAAATCAACTTAGTTTTCTTTTGGTTTAGAAATCATTTGCTTTTGTAAAGTTAGGTTCTTGGAATCGTTGTTGCAGAGAGGACGACCACTACTTTTTATTTACTATTCATAAATTATAATACGTAGTAATACCAATAAAAAGAAAAAACAGGATCGTCACAAATTAACTATACATCGCTTTAATTCAGATTATAAATTGGTTTAGTTCGTTATGTCTATGAACGGTTTAGTATGCGACTATCTTGAAAATAAAATAACCTAGGCCCTGTTCGTTTTCTCATTTTTCAAACTCATCCAAGTGATTCATCTCAATGCTTCATCCAAATGATTCATTTGAATGGTGTTCGTTTCAGTTTTTGTATCTTCGTTTGAATGAATCATCTAAATGAATGTTTGTTTGTTTGGTTATCTTTTATAAATCTTCATTCCCATCTAAATGAGCTTAGATGAAAAAATGACTAAAGTATTCAGTATTTAGATCATCCCTCTAGCTACAACATAGCCTATATGAATTCAGTAAAAGCTGAATTAGCCTTAAAAGCCATGAACCAAGGACAACAGCTAGATTATCAGCACACAATCCAACCAAGATTTCAAGTTTTATTCAGAAACCATAGCTACAAACTAATATAGAAGCCAACAACTAAGACAACTAACCATCAATCATATCAAGTCTCAATATTAACATTTTAATCCCAACACAGAATCTCGATATTAACACTTAGCAGCATATAGAAAAGAGAGATTAGATTGATATTACAATGAACAAAACACAGAAAAAATTACTAAAATATTAGACTAGGAATTTCATCGAACACTTGGTGGGCATTACAAATAACAAACACAGTTCTACAGATTTTTTCACTCTCCGGAGGAGAGATTTCACCAAACTTTGACATGGACCCAGAATTACGAGAAACAAAAGATAATTCTAGCGTAATTTGACCAAAGAGAGGAAAGCTCTAACCTTTACTGCTTTCGAATCTAAACCCAGTTGCTTAGCGGAGGTTTCTGATTTGTAAAGCCCTAAAACCTTTTCCTCACCGAGCTTCTCACCTTGTGATCGCCTTTGTCCATAGATCCACAAATGGAGAAAACGAGAGAAGGGAGACAACGAGAGAAGATCGAAGATTAGGGTTATGGGTTTGATGTTATTCTTTAGTTTTATTAGGGATATATTCGTCATTTGTTGTTTTTAATTGGTCCAGCTCCATCGAAATGGTCCGTTTAGGTTCAGTCGGATGATTTCGAAAATTTTGACTGAATTTTGAAAACTTATTCAGCTGGTTCATTTGAATGATGCTCATTTTCTGCGATAAACGAACGTCAATTCTCATCCTCATCTAGATAATTCATCTGGATGAGGAAACGAACAGGCCCCTAATCACCAACAAATGATATAGTATATGAACGGTTTAATTAGTTCTGTCTATAATGCCCATTCAAATTTTGTCCAACTCAATAAATTTATGGATTCTGAGATAAAAAATGAAAAATAGATTTTTATTTTTCAAGGTTTGCGAAAACCCTAAATTTTAATGGATGTGGATTAAAAAAACGTAAGTTAGGTAGATCCTATGCAAATGCACTTCCAGCACATTCACATGGTCAGATATGTCTATGAATGGTAACGTGTAGGACAACAACGGAAAAAGTACGATGTGGTTCTAAGATAGCAAAATCAAACCAAATAGATTAAATAAATCAGAGCAAATCAAAATAGACAACAATCCCTAAAACTAAAATAGAGAGAGACAACAAATCGAAACTGATAGAGTAGAGACTTATAATTGCCTAAAATAGATGAAGATTGAAGATTGAGTTTTGTTTTCGTCATATGAGAGTGAGAGAAACAAGAGTTAGACTGAGAATGGTGTGTGCGATTTTGTGTTTTTGTGTTGTGTCGGCGGCTGAGAATGAGATTATGTTAGATTTCTCGTTTTTGAAATTAGATTAGGAAATATTGGTTTTAGTTCAATAATCCGGTTAACTACTCGGTTATCCGCTGTCAAACCGAATTGAATGGTTAACCGAGCTTAATATAAATGTGTTCTGATTTTCCGATCGGATGGTGTGCAATAACCAACCCAAACCAATTTTAATCTTTATTTCGTTCGGTTCGACAAATTCGGTTTGGTGGCCTACATATGCGGTTTCGAGTGTAGACCAAAACTTTGAAGTTCCTTATAGAAAATATCGGAAATATCAAAGAGTTAATGGTTCTAAAAGCAAAAGAAAAATAGAAAAACTTTTCCAGTATTGATATTTTGATTCAATCCAAAACGTTACGTGTACAAAAGTTGCATAAAACGACGACGTAATGCATTGAGATATGTGACCGTTAGCTACAAAAATAAAATGAATATAGAGACAAGACACCACTATAGCGTGAGAGAGCGAGTACATAAAAAAACCTCTACTCGCAGCGCGTGAACAACATTCCCCTCTCTCTCTTCTTCTCCTTCATCTCTCTCTGCTGCATCTTTGTTCCCTTCAGTGTCAGTACTCTCTTTTTCAATCTCTCTCTCTCTCTCCAAAACAAAGAACACATCTCTTTTTCATATGGGTTGTGCTCAATCTAGGGTTGATAACGAAGAAGCAGTAGCGAGATGTAAAGAACGGCGAAACGTTATCAAAGAAGCAGTTGCAGCGAGCAAAGCTTTCGCCGCTGGTCATTTCGCTTACGCTATTGCTTTGAAGAACACTGGTGCTGCTTTAAGTGACTATGGTCATGGAGAATCTGATCAAAAAGCTTTAGATGATGTTTTAGATCAACAACATTACGAGAAACAGAGTCGTAACAATGTAGATCCGGCTGCTCCTCAGCCTCCTCCGCCTCCACCTATTGAGAATCTTCCTCCTCCGCCTCCTCCGTTGCCTAAATTCTCTCCTTCTCCGATTAAACGTGCGATTAGCTTGCCTACTATGGCGGTTAGAGGTCGAAAGGTTCAAACTTTAGATTCCATGGTGATTGAGGAAGAGGAAGAAGATGAAGAAGAGGAAGGGGAAGGGAAGGTTAGTGCTAGAGCCACCGCTCGTAAGGGGGAGGAGGAGGAAGATGCTTCGCCGAGGACGCCGGAGAACGTTGGGAATAATGGGAGGAAGAGATTGGAGACAACGCCTGAGATTGTGAGTGCTTCTCCGGGGAATAGTATGGCTTGGGATTATTTTTTCATGGTGGAGAATATGCCTGGACCTAATTTAGATGATAGAGAGATGAGAAATGGTTATGAGAATCAGAGTAATCATTTTCAGTTCAATGAAGAAGATGAAGAAGAAGCGGAAAGATCTGGAATATTCCGGAAGAACTCTGGTTCTCATAAGGTAGTTGAGGAAATGGAGCCTAAGACGCCGGAGAAAGTCGAAGAAGTCGAAGAAGATGATGAGGAGGAGGAGGAAGAGGAAGAGGAGGATGAAGTGGTGGTAGAGGCAAAGAAGAAGAAGAAAGGGAAAGCTAAGATTGAGCATTCAAATACTGCTCCACCGGAGTTTCGGCGTGCGGTTGCTAAGACCAATGCATCAAGTCATTCAAGTGTGAATTTGATGAAGATTCTTGATGAGATTGATGATAGATTCCTCAAGGCGTCAGAGTGTGCGCAAGAGGTTTCCAAGATGCTTGAAGCTACAAGGTTACATTATCACTCCAATTTTGCAGATAACCGAGGTATTGCAATTGAAGTCTTTTCTTATTCCTTGTGATTGAGCATTTATGTGTGTTTTCTTGCAATTTGGTGAATCTTATTGTCACTGTCAAGACACGAGTTTAGTGCGGTCTAGTCAGTGATCAAACCTTATTCTAATGTAGTTTGTCTTTGCTGTTCTCAGATTTGAAACATTCGGATTAGTAATTTTTCTAGCTTTAACCAAAACTTTGGTTACTACTTCTTTTAAGTGATTCATAATGTGTCTGTGATTCGATTTTTTAGAAAGTTTGGTTCTTTGTTTCTCTAATTGAAACAAGAAAAAAGAAAACCAAAAGAGAGAGAGAGAGTTTTTTTCTTTTTCTTTAGTAGATCGCATCAGGGTTTAGTGTATGAAAATATTCTTAAAGTATGAGTTTTTGACGCACTTTTTGGTCTGTGATTTAACTTTTATGAGAATCTAAGGTGAACCTTAAATTAATAGATCTGGTAGGTTTCTTAATTGCTTTTTTCTTTTCCGTTCAAAGCCAGTAAACAAAGTTCTGGATTTGACTAACAACTATAACCTCCTTTGCTTGATATCCCTACCATTACCTAATCTGTCTCTATTGATTATGTTGAATGTTTCTTGGACAACTGTTGCTTTCTTGCTGATGAAAAAATGCTCTTTTCTAAAAAATTTCCTTTTCAGGATATGTTGATCATTCTGCTAGAGTTATGCGGGTTATAACTTGGAATAAATCGTTAAGAGGCATTTCGAATGGTGATGGTGGAAAAGATGATCAAGAATCAGATGACCATGAAACTCATGCTACGGTGTTGGATAAATTGTTAGCATGGGAGAAGAAACTATATGATGAAGTGAAGGTAATTTAACTTAAGCTTGATCACTTCCACCAAAAGCGAAGGATGTCTAATTGAATGCATTTATGGTCTGGTGTTTCTTTCTCTAGCAAGGTGAGCTTATGAAGATAGAGTATCAGAAAAAGGTATCTTTACTCAATAGGCATAAAAAACGAGGTGCGAGTGCAGAAACCGTGGAGAAAACAAAGGCGGCTGTGAGTCATCTACACACAAGATATATCGTTGACATGCAGTCCATGGATTCAACGGTTTCAGAAGTAAACCGTTTAAGGGATGACCAATTGTATCCAAGACTTGTCGCTTTAGTTGAAGGGTAAAGTTATCTCCTTTTCAAATGATTCTCTTCGATGTGATAGCTTAGCCTTCTCTCTCTAACCAATTTTCTTGACTCGTGAGATCTGCAGGATGGCAAAGATGTGGACAAACATGTGCATACACCACGACACCCAACTAAGTATTGTTGGAGAGCTAAAATCCCTTGAAATCTCAACTTCTCTCAAAGAAACCACAAAGCAACATCACCATCAGACCCGGCAATTCTGCACCGTCTTGGAGGAATGGCATGTTCAATTCGATAGACTCGTGACCCACCAGAAGCAGTATATTAGCTCTCTCAACAGCTGGTTGAAGCTAAACCTTATCCCAATTGAAAGCAGTTTTAAGGAGAAAGTTTCATCACCCCCAAGGCCTCAGCGCCCGCCAATCCAAGCCCTTCTCCACACATGGCACGACCGTCTTGAGAAACTTCCCGATGAAGTCGCTAAATCAGCTATCTCGTCGTTTGCTGCAGTCATCAAAACCATCTTGCTTCATCAGGAGGAAGAGATAAAACTGAAGGAGAAATGTGAAGAGACCCGAAGGGAGTTTATACGGAAGAAGCAAGGCTTTGAGGAATGGTATCAGAAACATTTGCAGAAAAGAGGACCAACGGAGGAAGCTGAGGGCGGGGATGACGCAACAACAAGCTCTAGAGATCATGTCACAGAGAGAAGAATAGTTGTGGAGACACTGAAGAAAAGGCTAGAAGAGGAAGAAGAAGCTCACCAGAGACATTGTGTTCAGGTGAGGGAGAAATCTCTCAACAGTTTGAGAATCAGATTGCCTGAGATCTTCAGGGCACTGTCTGATTATGCTCACGCTTGTGCTGACTCATACGAGAAGCTCAGAATCATATCGCAGACTCACAAATCAAACGGTGGAGTCACTGAGTCTTCTTGAACCAGTTTCAGTTCTTTTCGACTTATGTATTATGATGGAAGCATTAAGCATTTTTTTGTGACCAGATATGTAGTTTACTGGTATGTGCGGCTAGTTTTGTTACTGACTTGCTATGTTACCATCAAAATTTAAATCAGCTAATGTCCAAAATAAATAAACATGCTAAAAATAGTAGGAAAATTGCGTTATTATGCATCTTCATAGATGGAATATTATTATGCATCTTACATGACACATGAGGATTGAAACCCCTAAAACACAGCACGATGTGATGTCGAGTAGATTGGAGGAAAACTTAATAAAATTAAATGTCAGAAGTGGGATTTGAACCCACGCCCTCTTACGAGGACCAGAACTTGAGTCTGGCGCCTTAGACCACTCGGCCACCCTGACTTTTACAAACAAATTTGTACAATCAAAATGATATATTTTGAACTTCATATAGATGGTTGATGAACCAAATAAAAAGACAGTCATAGTTAGACCGAACTATTTTTCTGAAAATAATTGACCATGACATCATATAGATGGGGGAGATACTACATAATAAGAGCCAGATCTACACTGTTAGGAATGGAGTACATCATCATATATATCACCACCAAAAAAGGACTATTGTATCTCCCAAGCCTTAAACCTTCTAATCAAAAGCTTGGTCTCTCCAACAGACAAAACGATGTGTGGTTCAAAAGCTTTTACCATTTCTTCAACAACATTGAGGTTTAATCTAGCAGAGGGCTGAGTTCCTGGTAACTCTTTGTCTCAACCTGTTTTTGGCACCGTACTCTCCCTTAGGCTCTGCGTCCTCCTTGCATTTCTCATTCTCTTTTTGATCGTCATTGTTGATTTCAGGTGCTTCATCCTCTGTTAACTTCATCTTGTTACCTTCAGAACTGTCGTTTGAGCCCAATGAGGCACTTTGTTGCTCCCTTCCTTCTACCTCATCTCCATCCGTTTCCCTGATCAAGAAAATAAGTGAATGATGGGGTTTCCTCATGCAGCCATGCTAAAGCTCTATCATCAACCCGACTTGAAGCTGTCAGTAAATCAATTGGCATCTCTTACTATGGAAGAGAGAAAAGAATGAGCTATAGAGCATGGTAGCAGTTCCATAACTCATCAGGCAATCGATCTGTTTCTAATACTAAATAGGTTTTCAGCAGACCATTGACAGATAGAGTCACATGACAAACGCCACTTACTAATTTGGGCTTGATTTCAAACCAATGGAACATTGGAAAACGAATCAATCCATCTCAGCAATTGATGTGGGATCAACAGTGGTTTCATTCTAGTTCATCAGATTAGTTGAGAGTTGATTTACCCAAATGCAAATACTATCTCATATGTATCGATGGATAGATAATTTGCATTAAGAAAGAAGTCAAGCTCTTACTCTGTTTCTTCCACGGCATCACTGATCATCTTGTCAAACTCGTCTGCATAATAAGATATGCAAACTAATAAGCCACGCCAACAGGTAAATAATATATCAAATAAGCGGAAGAAACGCAAGAAGATATGACTTTACCAAAGGTGTAAGTAGCAGGCATGCGGTTTCGGCAAGAACGGGTAGTTCGGAGACGACGCGAGAAATTGACAGTAACGACCCTTTCTTGCTTCATTTTTTTTTTCATGGCCCTTTCTTTTTTCTGATATTGGCAAAGGAATAGAAACACCATTAAAAAAAACATGATATAGCAGATGTGCGTATAAGAATAAAGAACAAATTTGGAGATGCGGCTAGCAGTGGAAAAAAATACTTTATGATATTTCTCAACAACGGGTATAGCTTCTGTCTCAATCATCTCGCCAGTTGCAGCTAAGGAAGAAGCTTTGCTTGATGATAGCTCTCTCTGCCATTACAGCATATACAAAATGAATGAAAAAAAATAGTTCCACACATCACAAAAGAGTAGAAGCACAAACAACAGTCAAAATCTTACAGCGACTCTCTGAAATTCATCTAGATTGGTTGCTTCAATTTCCCAGCTCAAACAAGAAATACCTGAGCAAGCATTCTTCTTTGAGATTTCACTGACTTCCCTATATAATCTGTACCCTTGGATGTCATTACCATCAAACCTAGAATGAAAAGTAAAAGATAAAGTTAATCACACTAAATGTTATTCATAGCAAAGTAGTAATAGGACATGTAAACTACCAGTAAGAAGTCTTCTTTCCATCTCCTCCTAACTTCATTTTTCGAAAATGGGAATCCCAGTCTCCTTCCTTAGTATTTTCTTGAATATACGAACGAGCATCACCTTGCTGGATCATCCACCAATGGAAACAGGAGGATAAACTTATAAGAAAAACTAACAAATGCAACTAGTAATGATCTTGTATAGATAGTTCTTCTTCATAGATGTGTAACCAAAGAGGCATGCAGTAAAAGAAAAAAAAACACTTCAACAACTAAACGACGAAAAGAAATTACTTGGACTCGAAGCTCACAAAGGGCCTTCAGAATATTCAAGCGGTTAAGAGGGCCAAGTCCTTGGTATTCAGATATTTCCTCCCTATTCATACAGCAGAAGAGAAGAAAGTTATTATCAATACCAATTCAACCTGAAAAAAAATTCTGTACTGCATAAATTCACATCATTTCACCACTTACCCTTTGTTAGCAGTAATAGGAATTTCACCCTTAGCAATCTGAAATAATGGCATTACAGGAGTCAGTAAGGCAAAACCATAACCTAATTCAAAAAGAAGATATAAGCTAACAAAATAGTTCAGTGTTGCCTTACCCATGGCCACCATGGAGCTAGTTTCTTACACAATACCGTAATCCATGCATTTGCATCGTCAAGCGTTTTATTTACCGGTGGTATCCCCTGTAAAAAAACGATTCAGTTGCAGCATATGCAATAAACACACTTGAGTGTATGATGAGAAGAGGATAAACATAGAGATTCAAAAGTATTATAAACTTAAGCTAGCTATAATCAAAACCTTCAAAAGTGCAATATGAAGCTGAGCATTTGTAGTATTGGACTCGATAAGACCCATCTCAATTTCTTCAGCCGTTAACTTCAATTTCTCCGAGATAAGTGGTCCAAAGACCTATTACAACATCAAAACATCTCTCTAGCAATCACATGACCAATGTCACAAAATGTTAAGTTTTCCATGAAATGGAAGCACCCAAACAGAAAAATCTCTAACAAATCCCTAAAATAAACTACACGAAAGAAAGATTCGTCTCAAAAAAAGGTGACATCGAATCATTTGTGGTATTGACGACAAGAGAGAGAAGCGAGATAGGTTCGAACATTTAAGAAATTGAGAACCGAAGCAAGTTCCCAACGTCCACGCAAGTGCGTCACCGCCGAATCGGAGGAAGCATCGTCCGAATCATCCGATAGAATCGTCAAGTCCTCGCAGTGTCGTTCTTTTTCCAATTTCGGTTCGGGTTCTCCGGTCACAAACGTCGTCCTCAGGCGCAGCGTTACCATTTTTGTCGGAGAGAGAAAGTGGAAGAAGAAGAAGCTGAATGGGTTTTTGTGGGAGTGGGAAATTCTCCCGCCAAAAGAGGAATGATTTTACTGTTTACTTTTTACCCTACCACACCCTAGGGTTATTAGTCTTTCTTGTATTTTCTAATTCTTTTCCTATTTTAATCCACTTATTCCAAAGAATTTAGAGCAACTTCAATATAACACCAAAACACCAAAATTTGGTGTTTCCAACTTAACTCTATAATTTACACTAAATTTTTTTCTAACTTAACTCTATAAGATACACATGGCATAAGTGTTGATCTTCTTCAATAGAAAATGACTTAGAGCGAAATGAGGTTATTTTAGAAAGAATATTAGTGGTAAGAAAATGAATTGGAGATATGTGATCATTCAACAAGAAGTATACATTTTATAGAGAAGTGAAGGCAAAAGAAAGGGTTAAATCATGGCCACACAAATTCAACGGTTAAGATTGTTTCGTATTTTTCTAAGATATAGATAATTGATATAGACATGATGTGACTAATCAATGCAACGGTTCGATCTTGGTCAAAGAAATTTAACTGCTAAGATTGTTTCGTATTTTTTTGAGATAGTGATAATTGATATAGACATGATGTGACTACTCAATGAAACGGTTAGATCTTGGTCGATGAAATTCAACGGGTAAGATTGATTCGTATTTTTCTGAGATAGTGATAATTGATATAGATATGATGTGACCAATCAATGCAACAGTTAGATCTTTGTCGACGAAATTCAACGGTTAAGATTGATTTGTATTTTTCTAAAATTTTGATAATTGATATAGACATGATGTGATTGATCAATGCACGGCTAGATCTTAGTCGACGGAATTCAACGGGTAAGATTGATTTGCTTACACTATAAAATGCTAGATCTTCTTCTTCTTCTTCTTCTTCTTCTTCTTCTTAGACGATGATTATTACGAGGATATTGAAAAGCATATGGTAGCTCAAATTACTGCAAACAACAATTTTCTCATCACTCATAACCTATTTAACTCGGATAGTTCCCATGGTGGATCTATTCCGGGTCATATAGTTATCAACCGCGACCGGGAAAATGCTTCTCGTAATCTCTTCAACGATTATTTTTCGGATAATCCTTTGTTTCCGGAGCCGATGTTCCAACGAAGATTTCAGATGAGGCGTCCTTTGTTTCTGCGTATTTATGATGTTATACAAAGACATGACAATTACTTTGTCCAGCGAAGAGATGGTCTCGGTAAACTTGGGTTGTCTGGTTTGCAAAAAATAACTGTTGTATTTCGAATGTTGGCGTACAGTTTACCGGCGGATTCCACCGATGAGTATATTAAAATAGGAGAGTCCACCGCTATGGAAAGTATGAAGCGATTTTGTCGTGCCGTTGTCGAGGTGTTTGGCAGCCACTACCTTCGTTCACCTAACGCTAACGATGTTGCACGACTACTCCACATTGATGAACGCCGAGGATTTCCAGGTATGTTGGGTAGCTTAGATTGTATGCATTGGAAATGGAAAAACTGTCCAACAGCTTGGGGAGGACAATTTGCTGGTCGTAGTGGATCTCCTACTATTATTTTAGAAGCCGTAGCCGACTATGATCTTTGAATTTGGCATGCATATTTTGGTCTACCAGGATCTAACAATGATATTAATGTGCTAGAGGCGTCTCATCTTTTTGCTAATCTAGTTGAAGGAACTGCTCCACCCGCTAATTATGTTATTAATGGGAAAAGTTATAATATAGGTTATTATTTAGCTGATGGTATATATCCAAAGTGGTCCACTCTTGTTCAAACAATTCACGATCCACGTGGTCCCACAAAACAATTATTTGCAAAGAGGCAAGAAGCTTGTAGAAAAGACGTGGAATGTGCATTTGGAGTTTTGCAGTCTAGATTTGCAATTGTGGCCGGACCAACACGCTTTTGGAGTAAGAAAGTGTTACACGATATAATGACAACTTGTATCATATTGCATAATATGATCATAGAGGATGAACGTGATGTTGATGCAACAATTTTAGAACAAATAGAAGTCCCAACTGCAAAAGTTGAGATGGCGGGTGATGATGATGCTCGATTTCAAGAATTCTTAGCTTGACATAGAAAAATCAAGGACCGAGAAGCGCATATTGAACTTTGTAATGCTTTAATTGAACATTTGTGGTTTGAATATACTAATGAGAATTAGTATGACGTGATTTATTTTCTGTTATTTATAATATATGCATTGTAGTTTTTTTTGTTGTGGTTGGAGATGAAAAAAAAAATAAGACACCAAATATGGTGTTTGGGTTGGAGATGCCCTTAGTAATTCGACTTTTATTTTGTACCTTATCATGAACAGTACATTTTCTTGCTGAGACAACATGAACAGTACATTATTGATTCCTTTAAATATCCAAAGAAATTCATATACGTATGGTCAAATATGAATATCTCAATCTCTGGTCCGCATAACCTCGACGCAATTTGTTGACCCAAAAAATAAACCTCAAAACGAGATTAAAATTATATACTACATTATTTCTGACAAGTTGAGCAAATACTTGTTCATTTGTTAACTGTTTTTTTTAATGATTTTTTTCACTTCAATCCGAATATACCGGATTCACAGTGTGTTCAAAGTTTCAGTAATAGCAATGTGAAGCTATTACATCTAATGTACGTGGATACAAAACCAGTGAGTGTCTTTTTTGACATTTATAATTTTTTTTTTTTTTGACATTTATAATATTTCCTTTACCTGATATAGTTTCTCCAAGAGCCTCCCCTGATACATGAGGAAATGAGAAAGCTGATCTGGTGATAATGATTTTAACAGTTTCATGTCTAAATGAAGCTGTGAGAGATTTAAAATCGAGTACCACATTAAGCATTAGCCTCGGCTGTTGCTTAGCATGTCTAGAATAGTGTAAGCAGCTTTCTGAAACTGCTCTTTCTCCTCCTCGAGAATCCTTTTCTTCTCCATTGCAAAATCCTTTGATTTCTCAATCTCTTCCTTGATTCCAACAGAGTTTTGATCGATTTCACTGCAGGGATTTTGTCAACCAAGAGAGCAACACTAGATCAGCACTCAGATATTAGCCATTATAGTTGTAGAAGACAGGATATAAACATACATACTTGACCATCTTGAGCATATTCTCCATTCCCATCTGAACTTGCTGTGACATTTCTGCAATGGCGTTTGTTTTCAACATGATCAGGACATGGTAAAACGGGCACAATAAATATTGACACATTGTTCAAAAAGAAATAGACACACAAATTGACAAGTAATCTTGGCTCATTGTTCCAAAAGAAAATAGGCACACAAATTGACAAGTAATCTCAATCCATCCACTGAATCTAATCCATGAAAACAGTTAATGATACACCTTGAAACGACTTATGGTGTTTACTTATGCAATTGCATAAGCCAGAGGGTTAAGGATTGTGTACCGAGAAACAGAATCCGTGAAACAGACACAACATTTTCTTGTAAGCTCAATCCACCCACTGATCTAAATCCATAAAACCTCTAATGATAAACCTTCAAAACGAGTTATGCAATTGAATAAACCAGAGGGTTAAGGATGGATAGTGTATCCAGAGCATACAGAACCGTGAATAGAGACAACATTGACTTGTAATCTTAATCCACACACTGATCTAATTCATATAACGTTTAATGATTAAACCTTCAAACAACTTATGGTGTCTTCTAATGCAATTTGCGTAAGCCAATGGTTAAAGAATAGTGTATCGAGAGTATACGGAATCCGGATAACAAGATATAACAACTCCGAGATTCCAAATTTGATCAAACCAACGATAATGCACATCTTTTGTTCTAAATATCACCTAAACATCACTCTGCGAAAGAAGCAACTAACAATGGCGGATTCTAATACACATCTCGATTCCACAAGTGGATTAGCTTTTTAAGCTCAAGAAGAAAAGCGAATTCAAAGTTTAGATCGAGTGATTATTAAGTAAGCACAAACTCGTTAAATACCAAATCATAAGAGCATCTGATTTCGCACACATAATGAATAAGTATGAAATCAGAACTCACGCTCAATCATGATTCCTAGGTCATACAAAATTCGAATTTGAATGAAAAGGATCACAGGAAAAGGAGGAAAAACAAACCGAAGACGAGAGACGCTAGATCCGATTCAGCTTGCTGACCAGGAGATTGATGAGCGACAAGCTGAGCATCTTGCGATTGTGATTCCGCCATTATCGCTTAGAGAGCGAGAGGAACTGATTTGTTTGAGACGTGTGACTTCCCCTTGGCCAATTTAAGTACTACATGCGAAAGTTTCAAATATTTCGAAACTCCTTTTTCTTTTGAAATATTTAATTTAAATAGCTAAACCGGAATGATGACCCAATAAAAAATAGCTAAACCGGAATTTTATTCAAATAAAAACGTCTAAAAGCTAAGATATACTGTAGATTCTCCTAAAACAGGAGTAATCAAATGACTTTCTTTATTCATACATTGGAATGATTCAAACGTTTCACTGATAGTCACAGCTGAGAAATTGAGGTTTGTACCCCCAAATGGATAAGGTACAAGATTCCCATAAGATTCCCAAATGGAAACTAACTAGACTATATTACAGAACACTAAAGGAGATATCAGAGACGACCCAGAGAATATTGAAGAAGAAAGTGAAGAGATAGACTCGAGAGACCAGTCCTCAGGTGTAGTCAGGTGGTGAAGGAGCCAATGACACTATTGGTTCAAGTGAAAGCTCTTAATTGCATCTGATGGCAAACAAACTTCAAAACGCCAAGTTTAACCAGCTTCAACCTCTGGTTTGCCGAGTGTTGTATGATTTGCAGCTTGGGCATTTTTGAGCCACCACATGATACTGTACCTCCGATTTTCTCCCGCAGTCGTTGCAGAGAATCTGCACCTGTTTTGTCACCGTCAAAAATACCTTTAGTTCTTTACTTGGTTCGAGGATAAGGTGCAACTAAGAAAGTTCATACTGACCATTCTGTTTTGGTATGGTTCTGGCATTGGTGTAGCCGCAATCTCCATGTCAAATTTCTCCCACACCTTTGACATGTCGCATACAGATTTTGAACAAAGTGGGCACGCGTATCTGCGGGTATTGTTTACAATTGTCAGTTGATATATACAATATAAACATTTTAAAAACAGGACACAAGCCCTGAGTTATTATTTATGTACTTACTGGTAATGTTCTCTCATTTCCTCCAAGCACTTCTGATGGATAGTGTGTCCACATGGCAAAACCGTCACATCGTTCCGTGATTCAAACAGGAACTGGCAAAAGACCAGCCAGAACAGTTTTCTTAACAAGGGACGTTCATATTTTACAGTGGAGAAGTAGAACAAACCAACAATAAGTAATACCTCAAAACAAATAGGGCAGTCGTGATGCATTGCTCCTTCAACACAAGGATGACTGTTCTTGAGGAGGATTGAATAACAACAGCCTAGTTGAGGGTTAAAAGAGCTGGTTAGATTGTAAAAATCAACAAATATCACGGTGCCCAACCTGAAAATTTGAAATCTGATGCAGGAGATTGCTCACCACACTTGTAACAGTGAAAGAAATTTTCACGTCCACCGATTCTGAAACGCATGTAAGATTTTCGTTATGAACAAATTTATAGCGTGTGGAGTAAATTGTATGTTAAAGAGGAGACCAGTAATCTACCTGCAAATCCCACATCCATCGCAGTGGTACTGTTCTTTAGATGTCTGGAAACAAGATAGCAACATAATGGTTAACCAGCAACAATAAAGAAGCCTGGAATACTCAAGGCCTAGCAAGTCTGTAGCATAAAGAAAAAGAAAATGGTTACAAAAAACAAGCTTAGCAATAAGTTCTCCTAGGGAAACTTACGTCATCATCATAGAGCTTGCAGACTTTACAGAAGTATTTCCCCATGCACACTCCGCAGTGGTTACAAATATGGCCAACCTGGTACCAGAGAAAATACAGAGTTACGTCTTCAACAAAGTTAAGAACATGTTTGACTATTACACGGAGCAAAACTTCAGAGAAAGCATGAGTTAGAACACACCTCTTGTTCAGTGCCACAGAGTAAACAAATAACCTGTGAAGAAGATGGAGATCTTGTCAACTGGGAATTGAACATCAAACAATAAAATCCGAGCAACCAAGATATATAGGCTACTTTACCTGTTCGACTTGGTGACGAGGAATATCATGCCTCTGCTTCTGATCTACATTTATGTTGTTCTGCTTCAAAGACATGATTACAAGAGTCAACATACAGAATTTGGGGAAAATATCTGAAGTCTATAACTTGAAATAAAGAACGCTACCTTCGCCTCATTATGACAGTGATGGCAACCAAAGATCTCATTACAGCAAGGAGCTCTAATGCAACACCTTCTTCTGTAATGTGGACATCTGCAAGGACATGGGGAAATTAATCCAAGAAACAAGCTCAACTCTAATACTATACAAATAGGGAGCAAACTTACCCATGCTCCATTAGTCCTCTACCAAGGACTTCGTTTATTAATGACTTTGCTGCTACCCTTTCCAGAGTTGACGATTCAGATTCTTGATTGATTGAATGAGGGTGCAAATTTCTTGACATTTCACCTTTCTCTTGGTCAGACATCTGCGGTTGCTGAGCGAAATGGTTGAAAAATACGTCTCCCATTATGAATTATCTCTAAGAGATATTGGCAGACACTGAGATATTGGCAGACACTGCTAGCTGATGGAAAGCTTATACAACCTGCAAGTAAGAAAAGATTTAGAAAATATATTCCTCATTTTGAAAATATTATTCATCACCTGAAAATCCAGCAAAAAACTCGATGAACTGTTGCTTCCATCTACATTGCAGCACACCAATCCAATCAGCACCAAGACAATCCATTTTGAAACAGCTCCAATCAGCTTTCTCCAAGAGGAACAATCACCAAAAAAAGAAGATCTACAAGTATCCTGTTAAACAACTAAATACAGCCCTCTTGGTTGATGGAGTCTTCATACAGAAATAAAAAGCTTAGCACATTGAGTGTTCACTTCAGTCCTTCCAAAATCTGGGGAAATCTATCCAGTATAAACCGGATATGCCCAACCTATCGTAAAAGCAAGGCAAACACCATCAAACAAGGATTGGGGCTGACATAAACATGGGAATAACCAGGTTTTAAAGAGATGTGTTAATGTCCAAAGAGGATAGGCCTACCTCCCACTGCCACTTTGCACAGATTTTCTTCGGTCAACATTCCAATCAGAAATTTTTTAAAGGAAACAAAACCTTGAAGGTTACTCTTAGTTTATGGAAACTCATCTCTAATTCTGAGATGCTTTATCTTGACCTAAATAGTAACCCCATAATCAAAGGAATAAAAATCTTCCGATGTCGTTACCAGGAAAAATTTTACAACCCAAGTTCACACATCTGCATGCTCGAGGGTGAAAAAGGCAAAAACTTCATCATGGACAACAACGAGATGCTCTAAGGAAATTCAATATGAGGACCATAGCTGAGATAAGCAGACTACAAATAAAGTGAGCAATCAGGCCGCCTTCTTCAAGATTGACTATGACTAACCACTGTTAAACCATCTTAGATGAGATGACAAAACAAAAAGCGCTCTTGGCCAAATCAGATATGATAAACAGATGATTTAAAAGTTGCATGATCAAGGGAAATACTTAGGTAGAAAGAAGATTGCACAAGTCTGGTTAAAGAAGAAAAATATCCAAGAAGAAACCCACGCAAAGGTTAGCACCTAAGGTGATAGAAAAGAATCGATTTTTTCACTAGATCAACAAGAAGGAAGGTTTCTCAATGACCTATACGTTTCATTCTCATGGATCCTTTTATCAATAAACTAGGAGGTACTAGAACCATGTCTCGAACTCACCTTGAATCAGGATTTTACTCTCCTGAAAGAGCACCTAAAATCCCTCATACGACACCAATGATTGCCCAAGAAACCCTGCCAACTCCAAAGACTACCTCATGGTCATGGGTATGGTTCAATTCAAAGAAGTGTCAAATGGTTTTGTTTATGAAAGGTATAATGTCCACCTAAACATAGTCTATAAAACACCAAAGAGATTATTAGGTCTGTAATTTGTTCATATGAAGAATGCCTATGAATTCTACTCGCTCCCCATAACAGAGAGACCATACTATATTTGCGAATGAATTCAGAATTTGCAGACAAGCTCAATCTAAATTCTTCCAAAATACGAGCTAGACTACGGATTACTTCATCTTCGTCTTCCCAAAAAAAATCTATACGGAACTCAATCAATCAAACTAAAGAGTGTATGAGATAAATCAACCACACATTTAAAAACACAGACATTGCCAAGAAAGATCCAAGAAACGTAAACAAGAAGATAATATATAATCTCAAACAATAGATAACGAACTTTCTATCCGGCGATCTCCACAGATCAGAAGTTAAAGAGAGAGACGATAAGTTCTCCGACGGCGCGCTCCAAAGGCAAGAAATCTCCGATTCAAAACTGACGACGTGAGTTTTTCAGGTGAGAAAAAACGCGTCTGGGTTTATAAAGGGAGGCTTCAGTTTCCAGATACTTCCGATTTTTTTAGAGACGTCAACCAAATTTATTTCCTTCTTTTTTGTCAACTCCAAATTTATTTCCTATAGATGACAGCGAAATATCTAAGATATATTTTTCCACGATCATTAAGTTTATTAATATGTCACCAAAATGTTATACAGATATCGCCATTAATTTATTTACGGGTGGGTGTGACACCTGGCATCTAAATGATTGGAAAATCTCTAATTACACCTGGAGTAGTAGTTTGGATTCTGTGGAACTATTTTCATTTAGTTTATTTTTGCGAAAAGTTTCCCAACCTTATCTCTATGAATGATGTAGACAGACGCCACCTGTCAACCTGCTTTGCATTTTTTACACATTTTTGTTTTTAATCACTGTTAACTCCATATCCGTACATACTTTAGAAATATGTGATATTGCAAAAATGGATATCCGTACATCTAGAGATATGGTTTTAACGGTGACAATAAATCTAGAAATGCATATCAATTGAGATTATGGGCATGAAAAACATGATTGGTGTCAATCATATTATGCTTCTTAAATACTAAATAGTAACCTGCGGAATAACTTCGAAAAAAATATATATTAACAAAATGTATTAATATTATATATATATTTTATTATTAAAATTGTTATACACCGTACGAGACGGTTACATTCCATATTCACATTTACTTTAGAGGTTGGTGCTCAAACCACATGATGTTTCACAAAAACATAAAAAAATAAAAAATAAAGAAAATTGAACTATCGTAGTTGTCATGGTGGCTTTATCGTGATCGTCATGGTGCTTATCTAGGTGTGTGTCAAAAAATAGAGAAGGAACTATCTAATGTCCTAAGCCTTGATAATGGCTATGCAACATTGTTGATTAAGAGGCTATAATAAAGCTGATAGCAAGCAAACGATTGAATTTTGGTATGCATAAATGGGTAAGAAAAGTTCGGCGATGGAGAGAGAAGTTTGAGGCTACACATTTTGTATGAGTGAATAGGAATTGTAACAAACCGACAGATATCTTTGCGACGCGCGGGCGAAGCATTCTAAATAGTTCTTCCTTTTATTTTATTTTTATGTTAAAGTTCTTCCTTTTGTTTTATAATTTTATTGCTCCCGTAATTTGTTCTGCTCTACAATGTCTACATTGTGATTTCATTCTATACTTATAAAATAATAAATCTGTCTTTAAAAAAATAAAATAAAAATTGAACCGCACTCCATATGAACCGCCTGATGCATAAATTCCATTTTTTTCGTGAATGGTAACAAAATGCGGATCAAATGGTTTAACCATACTATATTAATACCACACTCATAGGCTCATAGCCATCGTATCCAAAACTGACACTGATCAGCAGTGCCGTCAAATGGTTGCTAAGTGTTAACCTTGTTCTTATTAATGAATCCGAAAAAACACTCAACAACAAGACCAAAAAAACTATATAAAAGTTAAATTTAAACACACATGCATGCAGTCTAAAAAAGAGACAAGTCTTCTACACTTGGTGTTCTAAAGATTTTCAGCTTGTTGTCTCCACTTGTAACAATCATCTGGTTCCCACTACAATAGATATCTTATCCTGGCTTTTTACTTTCGACATCTAAACAATCTCATTCTCATCAACACATGCGCTTTCTAGTTACTACAAATAGATCGATCAGTTCATTAACGGAGCCGGCGCGGGCGAGAAAGAGCTCTCAGGAGTTTGAGCACGTGGAGGCAGTTGCGGTGGTGATGGAGGCGGTGAGTATACTGGCGGACATGGTCTAGCCGGAGGTGGTGGAGTAGGAGACGGTGCCGGTGCCAATGATGACGGAGGAGGAGTAAAACACGAAGAGACGGGATTACATTTGAAAGAGTCACAATCTACAGGTTTCGACAAAAACACTTTACACTCCATCATCGATCTTTGATCCTTCTCATCCTTAAGACAATTCATCGTATAGTTATAGGTCTCTAGATAACGACACGTAGATGGTTCTCCAGTAAAATAGTTAGACCCATATTTAAAATCTCTTAGCTTCTCAAGTGAACATAGCTCCTCAGTTATTACACCGGAGAGCATGTTACGCTCAACGTTCAACACCTCAAGATTCTCCATTGTCCCCATCGACTTAGGCAACTCTCCGACCAACCAGTTGTAACTAATATCCAAAACGGTGACGTTCTGAAGCAATCCCATGTCATTAGGTAGACACGATTGTAAACCATTATCCATAAGAATGATCTCGTTCAGAGTCTTACCCATTTTACTGAAACTCGTCGGTATACATCCTTCAAAGCGGTTTGACGCAAGAACTAGAACCGATACCGGAGAATTCCCCATGTTAACCGGGATTTTACTTACGAACCGGTTACTATTCAGGAACAGAGCGTCTAGATCTTTATCAAACAGAGACTTTGGTAATTCACCTTCAAACTCGTTGTACCGGAGATCTAGATATTTTAATTTCGGTAAACCGATTACAACTTCCGGGAATTTACCAGCGAACCGGTTATTGCTAAGATCAAGTTCGAAAAGAAGACTCAACTGCGAAAACCCGACCGGGAGAGTCCCACAGAACCGGTTCGAGTTAACGTGAAACAGAGCAATGTCGGTTAAGAGGCCAAGTTCTTCAGGGAGGTGACCAGCGATATCTCCATGGTTCAGATCAACGCCGGAGACAGTTTTAACCAAAGGGTCGTCGAGAGATGAAGAGCATACTACTCCGTTATAGTCACACACACGTGATCCGAACCAGTTAGCCGTTAGATTCCACGGGTCAGAGATCATGACACGTTTCCACGCTTGTAACGCCACGTAAGCTCTTTCGAGCCGTACGTTTTCGAATATGAGGTATGGTGGTATGGTTATAGGGTCGTCACGGGAGTACAGAAGTTGCCGGGATCCACCGGGAGCGGCGGCGGAGATGTAGAGTAAGACGACGGTGGTGAATGATAATAAGGTCGGTTGATAAATCCTCATCACACTCTAATGGAGTTTTGTGTTTTGTTAATCACTCTTCTTTTTCTTCTTTTTTTTTTTTTTTCTGGTTTTAGTTGAGATTTGAATCTGTAAAGAGAGAGCGATTAGCGGTGAAAGGTAGTGATTCTTATTATTATTAGATGTGAGAATGGAGTAAAAACATATGTTTAGTAATTTTTAGATCTTATAATTAGTAGATAATGTTCAATTGTTTTTTCATTACAGCATTGGGTTTGACCGAGAATGTCTGAAAACTTTATTGTTTTCTCTTTATTTTTATTACAGTGACACGATGAAAAAGTTAATAACACGTTTAGTTTTAGGGGAAAAAGAAAAAAAAAAACAACCTATTTTTGCAAATTAAGATATAGTTTGTTTTATCTGGAATTGACTTGGCAAATTAAATGTGAAAGAAAAATTGTCCCACTAGTTTAGCGTATGAGGAAGCTTTAAGAACAGTACGTGATGAAGCTAGTTTTTAGGGGGTTTGTTTAATACTAAGAGCACTCTCATGAAACTCTCTTTGCCACATATTTAATCTCTAATTGCTTCAATTTCTTTAACAATTTATAATTTAATTTTATAACTAAATTATATAAAACATATTATTAAAATAATGTTTAAATACCCAATAGAGGTTCTTCGATAAGGATGCTCTTAGGCCATCATCAACCCAAGTTTCTTAATTTGGATTTCTTAACATTATTTAATTATTATCTTATATACATACACTCTTAACAATCTCATTCCTCTTTTTTCTTTTAAAAACCCCTCTAATATTTAATTATTATTTTATATACATACACTCTTAACAACTCAATTCCTCTCTCTTCATTGAAAACCCCACCATGAAAGTTTATTAAATAACAAATTTAAGAACCCCTATCTCTTCTTTTAAAAACAATTATAATATTTAATTATTATCTTATATACATACAATCTTAACAACCTCTTTCCTCTCTCTTCTTTTAAAAACCTCTTTAATATTTAATTATTATTTTATATACATACAATCTTAACATAGGTCGTATACAAATTTTGAGTGAAGTGGTTTATGCGGGTGCGGGTTGTGGAGAAAGCATTGCGGGTGCGGGTCGCGATATCTAAAAAAGGTTATATAAACCCGCATCACTATTAAACCAAAATTCGGCTCAAGTCAATCGAAAACATTAAAATTCAGCCCAAAATCTTATTTTTTTATGTTTTTATTTAATATAAAAAAAAAACTTAATTTTTTTTTGTAGTTTTCTTTCTCCGATAAATCAACAACTCTAACTTAATTTGGAGCATAAGTCTATTAGATAGAAAATTCTTATTTATATTAATTGTATTTTTAATTATGTTTTGACTCCAATAGCGGATAACCCGTTTCACTGAAAATTTGTTTACGACCTAAATATTTGTAGCGGATAACCCGTCATGGCTAGCTAAATATTTGTACTCTACTTATATTAATTAATCAAAATGATAAGTTAATGAGACGTTAACTGACCTCACATCTTTCTAATTGGGCTGGATTTTAATGTTTTCGGCTGATTTGAGCCGATTTTTTTTTTAATTAGTTATGCGGGTTTATATAACCCTCTTTTTTAGATATCGCGACCCGCACCCGCAATGCCTTCTCCCCAACCCGCACCCGCATAATCCGCTTCACTCAAAATTTGTTTACGACCAATCAATCAAAATGATAAGTTGTAAAAAAAAAAAAAAAGTTCATCGTTGACCGTTAGTCAACTTAACCTCGGACACAAGTATTAAGAGTTTAAGGTTTTTCTAGAAAAATTAAATAGTTCAAGGTTTTAATTGGGAAAAAAAAAGTTGAAAGTTTAAGTTAAGAATCATTTACAACTTGGAGGTTTGGATTTTCCTTAAATTATACTATATGACATTCGTTCGGTGTTGGGCAAATCTAACAAGTTAGGGCTTTAGACGCTAAATGTATTGACAAGTTTAACGACATTATTTTTAAAATATCGGTTGTAGTGAAGTTTAAAATCTTAGGATTGCATTTCTTGTGATGTCTAGATAATGCACAACATGTTTTCTTGGCCCATTAACAAACACTTCGACTCGTCCTGCATAACGCTAAGTGATTCATATAAACATTGATGCTAATTTTTAGCCTAAACATACCGATCGGAGTGGTAGGACATAAAACATGATTTATGTTTATATTTAAGTAATACCTGTCAAAATATTATAAAATCATGATTAGTAAGACATTAAAAAATCTCAGTTTTATTTCAGTTTCATCTAGTTCTCAAAAATTTATCTTAAACGAATTTGCATTCTCATATAAAACGAGATTTTCTTTGGGTTGTCATTGCAATTTGTTTAAATGTAGTGGACGAAATTGCAAAGCAAAACTACTATAAGGGGTTTGACGATAAAAACAAATCCTTTTTGATTCTGACACTGACATCATGAGACATAGGAACGAAGAAGGTAACCAATTTATAATACACGTCAGCATACTGAGTAAATATCAAAGTTTAAAAAAAAAAAAAAAAAAACGAATATAGGGACACGCAATAAACCCGGTCAAGGATAGGATAAATACGTTCCCAAACAGAGCCCACAATGATGCGACCTTCAAGTAAACGCTTCTTCTTCTTTGTGCATATAAAAGTCCATTATTGATTGATAGAAAAGAGTCGTTTTCTTTCTTCTCCCCAACTTTTTTAGCGTTTCTTAGATCTCTCTCTCTCTCTCTGCAAATTTCACTATTGTCTTCTTCTTCTTCAACGATCGTCTTCTTCGACAACGCTTTTTATTTTTTCTTCTCAGGTAAGTTCCAACTTCTCTCTGGGTCTACGGCGATCGTTGACGTGATCGCAACGATCTCGCTGTGTTTGTGTTTTGCTTTTTTGGAATCCGTTTCTTTCGATTATATATGTTTCTGTGTTTTTGGTCATTTGATTTCTTCGATCTATGTTGATTTGATAGCGCGAATCGTGTTTGATTTGATTGATCATGAAGTTGATGCTTGATTAGTATCTCTTCGTTTCATTTGTTCTTCTTTATATAACTCCGTTAGATTCCTGATTCAACCATGTGTGTGAAACCTTAGAATCGATGCCTTAGGGTTTCGGTGTTCATTTTCTGTTTAAGGTGCGTAGTTTGATTTTGATCTGTATCTAAGGCGTCACGACGAACAGTATTAGCTGATTGTATTATCTGCGAGTTTATATTTGAAGTTTGTGGCATCAATTTTTATTTACAGGTATCTAATTCATAGATTTAGTGTTGGTTAGGTCATGTTTCTTATTGATTTGGATTGGAACCGATTTATACTTATAGGAATGTGATCGCTAGTGTAGATTTTGCAGCAGAAGCTATTTGATCTCTTCATTCGTTTGTTGAATTTTGGGCAGTATCTCACTTAGCAATGAAGTCAGGAGGATCTACATTGAATCCTAACGCTGCAGCTTATGTACCACTCTCCAAAAGAGAGGGTTCCTTGGGTGATGCTAAGCCGTCAGCATACCATCACGTTCAACACCAACCTCACCATGTACCTCATGGTTATGGAGTCCAAGGAATGGGAAGTTTTACAAGTCCTCAAATGTCGATGCCTAAGAAAGCCACTGACATGGTTTACAATCATCAGATGAAGGATGAGGATTTGGAGATGGACATGGATATTGAGTTCCTTTTAGTCACATTCTCTGGTCTCTCACATGAGTCTATCAATGATGTATACCTGGCCAACAATTGTGATCTTGATGCAACTATCGAAATGCTGAACCAGCTCGAGGTAATTCATTCTTAAGTCTTTCTGCATTAGATTTGTTGATTTTAAGTTTACAGTTCTAACAAAACTTAAGCTTTGTGATTGACTTTTGGTGTCCCTTCCTACAGATTTACAGTACTGAAGCTCAGGAGTACCTCCCAGACACACTGGACATTGGCGATGTACCTGAAACCATCACCGAACCTTCAACCTCGACAGCTTCGAAACTAAAGAATGAAGCAAGTTCATCATCATCATCCTCGGGTAACAACAACGCACATTTATCCTCCTCCTGATTTGATGAGTCCTTAAATGTGAAGCTTTTTTTCTTTAAGTTTCTTGCAATGGATGATGACATGAAGTTGATGATATTCTTAGGAGATCTCTTTCTATATTTTCCCCAATTTCTGGGAAAAGAGAGTACAATGTATAGTTTTCAAACAAAAATTACAGTTTGAGAATTGGGATTGTTTTTTGTGGTTTAAGAAAAGCTATGAATCAGCCTCTGCTCTTTTGCTCATTTTGGTGCTCTATATATTAATAATATGAATATCTCATCTCTTACCGTAGTTTTATGATATGTTGCTATGGTACATTCCTTATCTAAATGCTAATGATGACCGAAACATCCGTTAATTATGATAGTCAACCGAAATATTTGTTATTAATACAATCTTTGTAATGTTATATCCGTTTTCCCCAGTAATTTTCAGAATCGAAGCCCCAGTATAGAAAATACATTTATTATGTATAAATATTTTTGTCTACTTAATGTGTTTGAATACAAAATTGGTAGAGCAAGTTAAAGGACAGAATCTATACAGATTTTGGAACAATTTTTTGTCTGGGTGTCTGTAAAATTGTAAAGAACTTAAATCTATCAGCAGCTACTTTTGCGGCCCGATGTCCTCTGTAGTTACTATAAATAGAATCATCTAATTACGTCCTTGTATGAAAAAGAAAATAATTAACAAAAAATGAGGAAAATAGATTCCGTAAATTTCTGTGTTAAAGACCTGCAAAAGCTGTCATATATGATTTTAGAAGCAATTAAAGATCAAATCTGTTTCAATAGAAAGAAAGGAAAGAAAAATAAAAATAATAACAACCCCCCAAGTCGGTGGTCTTTTGTTTTTCCTCTTTCTACATAACAACAAAAAAAAAGTTCTCATTCTTAAGATTTAGATACACAAAAACTTTCCATCATACATTGGTGATTATTGGAAGATCTGATTCTTTCTTCTGAGTTTGTTGTAGAGGAAGATTCGTTTTAAAAAGATGGGTTTGGATTATTACAACATATTGAAAGTGAATAGGAACGCAACAGAGGATGATCTAAAGAAATCTTACAGAAGATTGGCTATGAAATGGCATCCTGACAAAAACCCTAACACCAAAACAGAAGCTGAAGCCAAGTTCAAACAGATCTCTGAGGCTTATGAGGCAAGTATTTACAGAGGAATCAACTGTTTATTTCTTTTTTTTTTGCTAATCTTCATTTCACTGATCCTTTAGATCCATTTCTTTCGTTATAAACAAAAATGTTATCTCCTTAAGAGGCAATGTTGCTGCATTGCTAATCAAAATGTCCAAAATTGTATGTTTTGTTTCTCCTAAGAATGAGTGTTTTTGTTTTTGGTGGGACATGTTTTAGGTTCTAAGTGATCCGCAGAAGCGAGCGGTATATGATCAATATGGGGAAGAAGGATTGAGCGATATGCCGCCTCCCGGGAGCACGGGAAACAATGCAAGAGCGGGCGGTTTTAACCCGAGAAATGCAGAAGATATATTTGCAGAGTTCTTTGGAAGTAGTCCATTTGGTTTTGGATCAGCTGGAAGGTCGATGAGGTTTCAATCCGACGGAGGAGGAGGAGGAATGTTTGGTGGCGGTAGCGAAAACAATATATTCAGAACGTACAGCGAAGGCACTGCTGCGCCTAAGAAACCTCCACCGGTTGAGAGCAAATTGCCTTGTAGCCTTGAGGAGTTATATTCTGGATCAACTAGGAAAATGAAGATCTCTAGATCCATTGTTGACGCTAATGGGTAAACTTTTACTATTATTATTTGGATTTTAAAACCTTTTTTAGAGGCTTCTGTCTTAAGTTTCAAGTAATGGATGGTGCAGGAGACAGGCGCAAGAGACAGAGATTCTGACAATTGTTGTGAAACCAGGATGGAAAAAAGGGACCAAGATCAAGTTTCCCGACAAAGGAAATGAGCAAATGAATCAATTACCAGCTGATTTGGTATTTGTAATCGACGAGAAACCGCACGATTTGTTCAAAAGAGATGGGAATGATCTCATCACTAGCCGAAGAGTGACGCTTGCAGAAGCTATAGGAGGAACAACTGTGAGTATCAACACACTCGATGGGCGGAATCTACCTGTTGGTGTCACGGATATCGTCAGTCCCGGTTATGAGCTTGTGGTTCCTGGAGAAGGGATGCCTATAGCCAAAGAACCAAGAAACAAAGGTGATCTCAAGATCAAATTCGATGTTCACTTTCCTGCAAGATTGACAACAGAGCAAAAATCCGCACTCAAGCGGGTCTTAGCGGGTTGAATAACTCAGCATATTCATAATGTATCTGAAAATAATCTGTACAAATCTTTGATTGTGTTGAATTAAAAGATTCCCTCCAAACTTTTATGCCTAAAGACTCCATTATTCAAAGGTTTACAACTCTATTATACACTACGGAAGAAAAAACGATGATAGAGAAGTCAATACACCTCTAACAAACTAATTACACAAACGTATTAACAAAGATCAAAATCCTCTGTTCCTACGTGCACTGTACTGTTGTTGCCTAGGTGAGTTTTGATTGGCCCTCCATCCAACAGGTGGTCCCGCACCAGGTCGTTGTGCCGGTGGTCGGGCCATGGTTCTGCTATGAAATTGAGGACCCAATTCAGGAGGTGGTGGTGGTAATTTAATTTGGTGGCCTGATACTTGTGGTTGCCATTCAGGAATGTCATCGTCGTCATCATCATCATCATGACCATTCCATGGTTGTTTACTAGCACTACCTGCTGAATTTCCATACTTGAGAATGAGCTCCCTTACTTGATCCATAGAACGGGATTGAGGCGGTGGTTGGGGAGAAGAAGTAACCCGTCCATCCGAGGAATTGAAGTTAAATTCTGGTAGATCATCGTCCTCTTTTGCAGCTACGGGGCCAAATCCAGGTGGCACGTCTTCATCGTCATCAGCATCACAACCAACCAAACCACGATTCCCCATTGATGCAACCTTTACAACAGGATGATTTGTAACCTTCACACTACTAGACTTTTTGTTTTCAGGAGCCAACACAGACCTCTTAGCGCCTGAAGAAGAATGTGGACGTCTGAATCCAGGCTTATGGCGTGAGCGAGGAGACGCAACAACTGCACGCCTCCACACAACAACGCCAATCAACCCAATATCGTCTGAACGATTAACCTCATCAAGATGGTCCTTGGAGATGATTTTGCTCAGCAAATCCAGGGTTTCTCCACGTGGCGGACAGAGGTAAAGCTCAACGCCTGAGGTTGGCTCTACGTAACCAACTCTTTGGTCAGCAACGTACGACTTAGCAACCTGAACCCAAAAAAAAGGACAAAGGCAAAGACTTTTAAGCAAAACTATTAATGTATTATGCAGTAAAAGAAGGAATATGACATATATATTAAAAGAAAAATAATCAGACTTAGAATTAATACCTCAAAAAGGCTGTCACGTTGGCTCTGAGAGATACCATCCTTACACACCACGTTCATTACCTGCAATTTAATGTACCAACTCAGTTATTATTTACACTAATTACGAAATATGCATATAAGAAGAAACTTTTTCCTCTAAGACAAAAATTTATGTTTCGAGAGGTTCTATTTTGGGTCAAATTTATGGACCATGTTCTGGGCGGTAGTGGTCTTGTTACTTTCTCTCTGTAAGAGATTCTTGGTAACATTTTGATAATTCTATGTCCTATTCACTTAAACAATACATCTAAAGGCGATTTGGCATCCAAAATTTCATGAAATTTAATACAAAATTTTCAGATTCAATCCAATCCAATCCACAGTTGATTCTCTGGTCAATCAGGGCTTTTAACTGTTCCGGTCCTGTTTCACAGATGTGGATCAACCGTGAGCTTTTGCTTTTTGGGTTCCATGTTTTAGCTAATGGGAGCCTATTATTGTGTCTCTGCATTAAGAAAGGACTTGCAATACTGAGATGAGTTTTTGTGGATCTACTAATGATTGTATTAGTAGTAGTAACAAAGACGAGAGAGAATCTAAAGCTTATGCTAATGCTACTACAAAGATAATGTAAGTAGTAAATTTTGAATACCATTAAGACACGGCTTCGAGACAACGGAAGCTCTTGTACAAACTTCCCAAACGCACTGAGTCTCACTCTACCCTTTACCTCTACCAGTGTTGGCCACTCACTTGTATTTGCTTTCTCACCACTGCACGAGCAAATCCAGTCAGAGATAATGTATACATATACATTTATGTGTAAGGTCCTTTTCTCTTTCCATCATTTGTTCAGCAAATTAAACAAGCATCACAGTGTGATTTAATCGTACATGTGCTCTTTTGTGACCTGTTTCCTATTTAAGTCTAAACATAGCTTCATTCATATCTTTGGTACTAATCCCATTTCTATCATGGTTTGATTTCACTATGTTCCAATCCAAATAGAAAACAAGAGATAAACGTTAAAAGTAATTAAGGAGACTTGCCTCCTGAAAATTCCAGTGACTGAAACAACTGAAGCGGCACTAAGCTGCAGTATACCATCCCATATTCGGTCCTCTTTAATGCTATCAACCAAAGGTGTATTATCAGGTTTAGAGACATCAGCGTCGAGTTTGACACCAGCATCCGGTCTTAGGGACGCTACATTAGTCTTTTCGAGTTTTGTTTTAGAAGAGACACTCTCACTGGGTTCCTTTGGAGACTGCTCAGAAGATTTTGAAGGTGATTTTGAATGTGACCCATCTTCAGAGTCGCTCTTCTCAGATGCATGCTCTTTCATTACAGGAGGATTCTCATGTGGACTGCCAAATGGGGGTTCTGAGTTCAGGGATTCCATGAACTCATCAAGCGATACAATTGGAGGAAGAAATCCCACATCCTTCATCTCATCATCCATTGACAGACCTTGCATTGGATCAATCTCCCCCGTTGAGGGTAGAGTCATAGCGGATGATGTTCCCTGGTGGGATTTTATTTTCTTATCATTGGAGTCATTTTTCTTTAGAGCAGATTTGGAAGATGATTTCGCAGATTTCGCTTTGGCTCGAGGTTTACTATGTGAAGTAATCTCAGCAGAGACATCCACTGTCCCACTGTCAACGGGATCAATTTCTACCTGGAACTCACCTTTATGCGTTTTCCTCACCAGATTTCTAACATCAATGTCTGCATCCCTCAGGACAACCATTTCAGCCATCTCTTCTGCTTTTGCTTGTCGCCACTGAGAAAGCTCCTTAGAAGCAAGTTCCTCCGCCGTCATAGAACACAATCTCTCCGGAGAGATCTTTCCGGACATGACACTCTCTCTTAGCTCAGGATTGTTCCTATCCTTCAAATTGAATAAGAGAGATCTTCCCTTCTCTTTGTATTTCTTATTCACACCTCCAAATAGCTTAAAAAGTTCCAACTCAATTTTTGATGCCAAGAGCACTGGATCCTCAAACGATTTTTCTCCACCAGTTTCATTCTCCCCAAAATCTGAAACAGTTTCCAAAACCCATGAGAGGCCATTACCCTGTAAAAGTTCATCGCCGGAAAAAATACTATCACTAAAACGAACATCATCACAGGGGAAAACCTCATCAAATTCAGTGTTCTGTACATCAGATTGATTAACATAATTCATCTTTGTGTCTTTGGAAGTCTCTTGCGACAAGATTCTTCCATTGTTGCCGTTCAGCCCAGAACTTTCATCCCTTGTGGACGATGCCGGTGTGATGCCCTCAACTACTGGAACACCGATAACACATGCTGAGGCAGGGTCATTACTTTCAGCTACTGGAACATTAGTAGCTTCTTCAGTTTCTGAATTTTTTTTCTCTTTCGGAGACTCCTCATGCTCGTGAACCAAAGCCAAGGCAGCCGCTAATGATTCCTTCATTTTAGATCTCAAAGACTCGTTTCCATCATGCTGTGTTTTCGTTGACCCGTGTGACGGGCCTGTTTGTTTCTTGCTCATCACTTGCTTCCCAGATTTTTGGGAAGCAGGTCCCATTTGCCTTACTTTCTTGGCAGGTGTTGGTGGATGTTCCGTCTTGGGAAAAAGAGTAGCGGATGGCATATGACCCTGTTGAGTACTTGCTGAATAAAATTGTTCTAGCCATGGTCTGTGATGCACTGGTTGTACTCGCTTGATTGGTGCATCTAACTTCTCGGAAGCAGGACCACTGAGAGTAGAATCTGGTGGTGATTTGCGCTTCCCTGCCCCTGGGATACTACATGCAGCTACTGAACTCTCTCCAGAATACGGATGTGCTACAGGAGGTTGCAACTGAGGCATCAAGGACTGAGAATCAACCAACATAGAGGATTGAAAAGAGACGACCTCTGGCTCAAATTGGAATGACAAAGGACCAGAGACAGATGTTTCCTCTTTCGGAAAGTCCAGGTTGCTGCACGTGGAAGCCACAGGCTCTTGTTCCATGTCTGAAACTGAGATAAGCTGAAAAGCAGGAGGATCATTTGATCCTATCTCCATCGAATTCGTTTCTCCGAAAGTATCTGAATCCGCTTTCAAAGTCTCCAGATGGATAGACATTTGCTCTGTTCCCACATTACTGGACATGATAAACCACAGCTGTATCCAACATTCACTTCAACAGCTGTGAGACAAACAAAAGTAAGATATGGGTTTAGCAAAAACAGACATGAAAATAACACTTAATACTAAGAAATTCAAAAGTGAGCTCGAAACATTCGCATAGAGTGAAACAAGAACACAATAAAGTTGAATAATTATTTTCCCGACAATTCGATTCAATCCATCCGTAAGAACACACATCTCCATTGTCAAAACCCGATTCGCCATTTTAATTACACAATACAATCACCAAAGCCATATAAGAGGCTCAGTAATAATCAAACTAAACAGTATGCATTAACATAAAAAGCGAAACTGAGAAATACATATATGGCTGAAGAAGCCAAAAAAAAAAGCTCGACCCAGAAACTTCAACATATGAAAAAGGCTCAATCGAATCGAACCTTTAGATCCAGCGAAAAATAAAACACGGCGACCATGAAAATTTACCTGATTAACAACAAATTAAACACAGGTTCACTGCAAAATCAACCGGAGCAAATTAGATGCGAAGGGAAAAGAAAACCCGAAGCTTCTAGATTTGGGGATAGAGACGATAGAGTTTGTGTTTTTTTATTCAGCTGTTTCGGTGACAGACCAAAAAAAACAGTTTCTTCTCGAGATATGGGCTTTTAATAATAGGCCCATTTCGAATCTCTAAATATAAACGGGCCTTAGCGAACACAGTATTACACTATTACTTAGGATTCCGTCTCAGATAAATCCAACGGTTGGATTTACGTGTCAGCATCTCATCAAACGGATGCTAATAATCTGCATGCGAGATGTTTTTTAAATTCCAATTTCTCTTTTTTAATATTATCAGAAAAACGGAAACAAAAGATGCTGTCTTTTCGAAGAAAAAGGAAAAAAATTTAAAATTAGGAAAGTAAAATTTTCCTGCAAATTGCCGAGAAAACTATTATAATTTTTTTTTTCTCAGCAATCGAGAAGAAAAAAAAGGAAAAAAAAAAAGAACAATGAAGAAGACACCGTAACGAAACGAATCATAAGTTTCTCAAATCCAGCTCTGTTTTCTTCTTTCTCTTCCAGATTCAGTTTTTTTTTCCTTTTTGTTTCTCTATCTCTGTCTCTAGGAATGTTTTGTTCGTGGGGGATACTGGAATCATGAGATTAAGATTTTGAAGGAGAAAGCAGGTAATGATTAGGGTTTTCCAAGTATTGGGTGTTATTAAAGTGTCAACCTTTTTGCTTCTTCGGATCTAAAACCACATTACACGTTTCTCTCTTTTATGTCAGATCCGTGTTCGTGTCGGAGAATTTAGGGCTCTTTTTATTTTGAACGATATGTGGATTTGAGCTTTGCTTTTGTCCTTGTTTGATTCCCAATTTGTGAAGTTTTGAAATTTGGGAAAGATATGTTTAAGCAGTTTCTGAGTAAACTTCCACGGAAGTCTTCAAAATCTGACTCTGGAGAGCTGAATCGTTCGAGTTCGGGTCAGATTCCATCTCCGGTTCAGAGATCCGGAGCTAGTGGTGGTTCGGGTCCGGTTCGATCTAACTCAGGGAAGCGTATGTCATCTGCTGTGTTCCCAGCGAGTGTGGTTGCTGGGATTGAGCCTTTGGTACCGTTCAAGGATGTACCAAACTCGGAGAAATTGAATCTCTTTGTGAGTAAAGTTAGTTTATGCTGTGTGACATTCGATTTCTCCGACCCGGGTAAAAACTCAATCGAGAAAGATGTGAAAAGGCAGACATTGTTGGAGCTTTTGGATTTTGTAGCTTCAGGGTCTGTTAAATTCACTGAGCCAGCTATTCTTGCAATGTGCAGAATGTGTGCTGTTAATCTGTTTAGGGTTTTTCCTCCGAATTACCGGTCTAGTGGCGCTGGTGGTGAAAATGATGATGATGAGCCGATGTTTGACCCTGCTTGGCCGCATTTGCAAATTGTCTATGATTTACTGCTGAAGTTTATCACATCTCCGTGTCTTGATGCTAAATTGGCAAAGAAGTATCTAGATCATGCTTTCATGGTGAGGTTGCTCGACTTGTTTGATTCGGAGGATCCTAGAGAACGGGAGTGTTTGAAGACGATTCTGCATCGGGTGTATGGTAAATTCATGGTTCATAGGCCGTTTGTCCGCAAGTCCATGAGCAATATATTCTACCGGTTTGTATTTGAGACAGAGAAGCATAGCGGTATCGCAGAGCTTTTGGAGATTTTTGGGAGTATAGTGAGCGGATTTGCTTTGCCTTTGAAAGAGGAGCATAAGATCTTCTTGTGGAGAGTGTTGATTCCACTGCACAAGCCTAAATCTGTTGGAAACTACTTCCAGCAGCTATCTTACTGCATCACTCAGTTCATAGATAAGGAGCCCAAACTGGGTAGTGTTGTGATAAAGGGTTTATTGAAGTTCTGGCCTATCACAAACAGCCAAAAGGAAGTGATGTTTCTCGGGGAGGTCGAAGAGATTTTAGAAGCAATGAGTGTGATGGAATTCCAAAAGATCATGGTCCCTCTGTTCTTGCGGATTGCTTGTTGTGTAACCAGTTCCCACTTTCAGGTACATTCCTATTTCTTAAGAGACATTTATATTCACTCACGAATTTTCGGAAATGTGGAATGCTTTTAAAGAATTGGTTCCTCGACCTTGATTTCGAATTAAAGTTAGATATCAATTCGTAGTTCTCTTGTAAAGGTAAAACCAATTGGGCTTCTTGTGTTTCAGGTTTCTGAAAGAGCTCTATTCTTGTGGAACAACGACCAAATTGTGAACTTGATTGGACACAATCGGCAAGCCATCTTACCAATCATGTTCACTGCTTTAGAAAAGAATGCTCAAAACCACTGGAACCAATCCGTACTAAACTTAACCTTAAACGTAAGAAAAATGTTCTGTGAAATGGACGAGGCTCTGTTCATGTCTTGCCACGCCCGCTTTAAGGAGGACGAAGCAAAGCAATGTTCTGCAGCGGAAAAGAGGAAAGAAGTATGGGCAAGGCTAGAGAACGCAGCAAGTATGAAGCCGATAACAGGAAAGACGGCTGTTCTGGTAACTCCTCGAGCAACCTCCATTGCCTGCTAAATAGCGTTTAAACTAATTTGGGGACAGTTTATCCAAACAAAAAGAAGCAGCAACATCAGAAGAGGAAGATGATTGAGTGGCTGTTGGAACTTTTTTCATCGGGGTTGATGTTGTAATATTATATAACTTATGATGATTGTAGCTGTGTGGGTTTTAATGCCAAATCTCTTGCTTCCTATTAAAGCAATGAAACTATGCTGCAGATTTTTTTTAATCAAACTCGTTGTATCAATCAATTAAGTTTATATATCCTTTTTCTTTCAACAATGGCTCTATGGATCTAAAGTAAGATCACACTGCAACAACGAAGAACAAAAAGTTTATGGGAACATATAGCAAAGTTTATAGCCAAAATAAACAAATGTACAGGTTGTTGTTTGTTCCTCCCAAAAATTCATAGACTAAGGTTATGCACGAAGAACGTCTTCCCACGATATGCGACGGACCTTTCTTCAGCGCCAAGGCACCACAAATGGCCTTGCAGGTTAAGAGTCTCTTTCATTCCTGCTGTTTCCCAAACAAACCCAAAGAGCCCTAGTGCCCTATCTAACTGCTTCATCCCTCTCTTCAACATTTTCTCATCCGTTGAAGTTAAGATCTTCCCCATGCTTAAGCACAAGAACTCACTCTTCTCCTTGTAAAACCCTCCACAGAGATCAACTTCGATGTCACGCACACGTCCGTAAAGGAAATACATGAGGAGAGCGAACAAACACGGCGAAGGATTGCCCAACGTCTTTGAGAGCTTTCTGTGCACAAGGTGCTCTTGATGTCTAACCTCTCTGAATCCAATAGTGTTGTCCAAAAACACATCTTTGATCTGTAAAAGCCCTTCTTTCATCGATACAAGCTTTTCCAAATGGTAAAGTACTGTAATTTCTTCATCGTGTTCGAGATATCTTCTTAGATCATTCACCATGTCAAGAACATCTTCCCATTTCGCAGAAGCATTTGCTTTTGCGTATCTAGCTGGCACAGGTCGCATCCATGAAGTTGAGTTTTCTGCTTCAAATGAAACCGATGATTCAGATAAGAATCTGAGGCATGACAAAATCACTTGCTGGCCCAATTTTCTACCTTGACTCATCTCGCTATGTTCAACTAACCAATCAACTTCTTCTTTGAGACTATTCAGTATATCTTCAAGAGTACCTCTCCATATACGATACTGTGTGACCTGTGAACACACCGTGCATCTCACTAGCTTCCGTTGTTGCGCCGAGATGTTAAGAAAGTTGCTAACTTTAGTCAATGAATTCACCACCAATGGCTCTCTTTCACTTTCAGTCCCAAAAAATGGGAACTTGAATCGTCCTTTTTCTCTGAGCTTCTTCTGAATCGAAGGAGAACCAATGAAGATTCTAGCCAGAGACTTGAATGCATGCATTTTCTTTCTGATATAATCATCATAGATGATTACACCATTGATGTCCTCGAGCTTCCCATCGACTAAATCAACGTCTCTCAATGCACGGTTCAGTTTTTTCAGAACTGGGAGTTTCGTTTCGTACCATTCACAGGGCAACGCATCTTTATAGGAATCATCAACTGAAGAATGATACAAAACCTGGATTGAACGGAAGAAGCGACTCGGATTTGCCCTGAAATAGATTTCAGAGTTTAGATGACTTCTTATATGATGATGCCCACTACTCCACATTTGAAAAATCATCTGAGTGAAATAGCAACGAGCTAATAGTCAGACATCAAATTCTCTTTTAGGAATTTCATCAAACAATTAGTATGCAAATTCTTAAGAATGAATAAACTTGACGAACATATATGATCTCTTAAATTCATCCACAGGTATGTATGATCTCTTCAAGAAATCAAACTTGTAACGCAAGAGAATATGAATCGATTAAAGAAGTGAAGCGATTTGGGAAAAGAGATCAATCGGAAGCTTTAGATGACAAGTGAGAGCTGTGAGAGAGATGAAGTTGGAAGCGAAGAGCTTGGTTAATCGCGTTTGGATCATTAATGGGCCGAAGAAATAAGAACTGAAAAGGCCTCTTTGTGTTAGGTTATCAAACCTATTTGGTCGCCAAATCTTGTTTATTTAAATAGTAGTAAAATATAAAGACTTTTAGGGCCTTTAACCGCAGCGGGTGCGGTTGCGTTTGCGGGAGTTTGCGGGAGCGGGCGGTTGCGGTTTCAAGCATTACTAAGCGTTTTGAATGACTGGTTTAGCGTTTGGAAATGGCTGTGTTTGCGGGAGGTTTACGACTGGTTGACCAGCGGGTGCATCAGCGGTTAGATAAAAAATAACTTAGATAAATATAATATATTATTATAAAAAGTTTTAAAAACACAAAAACTTATATTATTATGATAAAATATAAAAATATTAAACAAAATTAATAATTAAAGTACTTAATAATTATTTATTTATAATATTTATAGTGAAATTCTTATTAATTATGCATTTGGTTTATCACTAAAAATTGTATCAAGCAATGTGACAAATTATAAGAAATGTGCTTGAATTCGTAAATTTTCCTGATTGTCTTTATAAATATTATAAAGTTTTTTCAATGAATACAAACGACTTTTGACTCGACTTTATAAATATTTTTTGAAGTTCACTTAGAAGCCATAATTATAATAGAGGAAAACAAAATAGAGAGGATATGATTAGAAAATAATAATTAAGGTTTAAGAACAGAGAATCTGATACAATATATATATATATAGGGATAAATATATATATATATATATATATATATTTTAATTCTAGCTATGATTTTTTTTTTTTTTAAATTTAGTTTTTTTTATTACCCGACCGCAACCGCCCGCAACCGCAAACGCTTGCGGGAAGCAACTTTTGAAATCTGGCGATTTAGAGCGGTTCAGAGCGGTTCAGAACGGGTTCCTTGATTGTTTTCAATCGCTAACAACCGCTACCATCCGCAAACGCAGCGTTTGCGGGTGGTAGCGGGAGAACCAGTCATCACCTTACTCAACTACTGCCCAAAAAATCACACCAAAAAAAAAAAAAAACTAGTGACCAAAAATAAAACTTTTAAGAAACTATGAGGTCGACATTTAATCCGATTTATATTTTTCCGTAAATCAATATTATTTTTATTATATATATATATATATATAGTTGCCAAATCTTGTTTATTTAAACAAAATATAAAGACTTTTACTAAAATAGTGACCAAAAAATATCACCAAAAAAAAAACTAGTGACTAAAAAAAAGAATTAAAAAAATATGAGGTCGATTATTTTAATCAGATTTATATTTTTTTAAAATCAAGATTATTTTTTAATATATATCACAACTCTTATATCGAAATCTAAATCAATATTTGAAACATGTAAAAAATCGTTTGCTACTTTAAATCGTTTTGAGAGACTTTGAATTCTGGCTATAAAATAGTAAAATGAAATTTTCGATCAATCACCGTGAATTAGTTAATTTTTTATATTATTATCCTAGCATTTTTAAATGATTTATATGCATTCAAAGTAACTCTTAGGTTACACTCTTTATACGTTCTTTTTCGGCAACGTTATACGTTCTTTTTTGGCAAGGTTAAACCACTTTTGTAAAATTTCAACTTTCATTTTAAATGATATTCATATTTTTATCAAAAAAACAAAAGTAACGATATGTTATATATATATCTTGTCCCTCCTTCAAATTATTTTCTTCTTTTAACTATTGAACCATAAATGTTCTTTTATTTTATATAATAAAATGTATTGTTTGATAATGTTTCAATCCTTTATATATATAAAATATATGATATTTAAGCTCGAGTATTAATTAAGATCTACAAATGTTAAACAATAGTTCGACAACAAACTTATGCATGTGGAGGTTGGTAATTTATGCTATTATGTTGTCATGTTGATGTCATTATCCATATTCAAATCCATATATTGTATTTTGGTGACAAAATATAAAGAACTCGTGTGGAGGTGAGCAATTAGGGTAGAATTATACTACCCATATATACCCTTCAAAGAAAAATGAGTGTTCATCAAATATATTGACAAATACATGTTCCATCCATGTCAATTGCGTGCTTTGCATAAAGAGAGAAATTATTAGGAAGAATGTGGAAGGAAGCAATAAAAGAAAGAAGGGCTAAGAAAAAAAGGCCTTAGAAAGATGAACATGCTTTGCTTTTTTTTATGTGGGTTAAAGAGAAATTTTTAAACTTTTAAAAAAGTTACTGCAATTTTCCCAAAATTTAAGAATTTAGTATGGTTTTGTAAGGGTGTTTTGAAATGGATAAAAAGTTATCTTTGCTATTGCTTTTGTTATAAAAATTGACTTTAACAGTAAGAATTTTTGTTTATTTAACAAGTGATGTACACTTTACTTATATTGGTCGTCGACGGGTCTCTATCATTTGCTCACTATAAGAAACACTATGTCTATACATAAGAGTTTAGATTATATTACTTATATATTTACGACCCTAATGTGTTTTAATTAACATGAACTTGCATATCTATCTTGACCTTGTAAATACAAATCGATCTCGTATATTATTCTCCGCCAACACTAAATTGTTTTACATATATTTGTAATATAACGATTGCAATTAAGGATCTTTCAGTAATTATGAACCTGTGTATGTAGCTAATTAAGTTATATGAACATATATGACATATGTTAGTTATGATAAAACTGTGTTTAACGATATGATTTAGGAATTATATATGTAATACTACATCGATAAGATGGAATTGTATTTTAGCGTCTATATTTCACAAACGTAATTTATTATTAATGCGGCAAAATAAATGCTACTCATCTAAATCGAATCTAATAATTGATGGTTTTGAAATTCAAAGTGGGAAGACGTTCACCATGATGCATGATAATACCTAAGACGTACTTTCACTTCACTAAAACCAAAGAAGAATAAAATGATGAATGAACTTAAAAGTGGGGGAAAAAAACGAAAGATTCTTTAGTAAAAGCCAATTAGTGAAACCCTTTAACGAAAACAAATAAAAGCTAAGCAATGAAATTATAGTAGCAGACATTAAAGACTGGTTGTCTTCTTTTTTTGACCCGTTGATGATAATCTTAACTACACCTCTATGAGCTCACTGAATGGGGAATCCTATGCCAAATGCAACGTGTATGAGGACACGTACGTACGCTTATACTAGTTTAGAGTCCAAATCATGCATGATAGTATAATGAGCAATAAAACGAAAATAGATCGAACATATCAAGCGAAGTAAATGTGGTTTGTGAAAAACGGACAGAGGTGTAAATTAACTAGAATAAAAGTTGAATATTGCGGTACAAATTCTTTTTTTTCGCACTTTGAATAACCGAAATAAATAAATATTTTTGAAAATAGAATTGTATCAGTTAGTAAAGTTAACTGGCACATTTTTTCAGTGTTTCATGAAAAACAAAAAAAATTGAATCCATGTATATACCAAATGCGCGGTTCATCATATTTGTTCTTTCACGTTTAACGGTGGTACATCTATATCTTTCAATTTTCTATCATGACATGCTTAATACTATTAAAAAGTTACGCAATGAACTATAAATTAAATTTTAATTGGTCGGCTTTTCATTCAAATAATTATGAATAACATAAATAATATTTTTGTGAATACTAGCTATTCTCATTTTAGAAGGGATCTCGGAGAATTTTTCTTTCGATTTGTGGTAAACTCATTATCCTCAAGCCACATCATAATAGGAGTACATAAATATTATGGATGCTTAATCTTGATCTACCTTTGAAATTTTAAATTTTGATTATTATTCACGCCTTTTTTTGGGGCATTGGATTGAACAAAAGGTTTCGTTGTGGTCCATGCATGCATCTATCCATTTCAAACACTTACCAGAGTATCTGTTTGGTTTAACTTAGAACTCCATTCCTACTAAAATTTAGGTGATAAAAATATTTGCGTGATAAGATTTGCATGCACTTAATTTGGATTTTCGGCCACAGAAACATCAGTTCTGAGTGTCTAGTACGATCAACAAGTCGATCAAGTGCTTCAAACTTAGAGAGAATCGTGATTGTAGAATCAGAATGCAGCAAGTTTACAAGAGTATGAATATATTAAAACAAACGTACGTACTAGCTAGGAAACTGATCAACATCAGAACAAAACGCTTCCGAAAATTTTCGAATTGCTTACATTCTAAAATAACCAGACAAGGGTGCTACGAGATATATGAGAGGGGTCAAATCTAAGGAAAGCAAAGAGATATAATCATTACGACATTAAGGGTCGGTATCTTGCTCCAATTCTTCATTAGTTTCTTATCCTTTACTGCTTTCTGATGAATCCCAAAACAAAAAAAAAAGATACGTTAAAGTACTTGTTAATCTATATATCAACACTAGCATATATATAAACACTTATATAATAGAGTATTAAATGTTAAGAATTCGTATAGTCCAACTATATATCCAGATATATATATATATATATATATTTGTTGAGACTTGTGATTAGAAATTTAGAACTATTGTTGCAAAATGAAATTAATTTACTTGAAGATGATGAAAAAAGGTAGGCCTAATAGGGTGGTTCGGTGGCAAGTTCCTTTGGTGCGTTACACCTGAAACACTCTGACCTGCTTGCGAAGTTATGTTCGTTGCAGCCTGGCCTATATATACAACCCAAATCAGGTATATGCTAGCTTATACATATCTCACACATATATATTATATAAACGGTCGTTTTAGCTTACGTACGTAAGCCAGCATGCATGAGTTCTTTTGTTTCTTTTCTGTTTTTAACCAGCATGCATGCGTTATATATATAGATAGATATTACGTGATAAAGAACACCCATGTACATTTCATGTACCATACACATGAATAACATGTGTTGTTCCAACAAAATGTAGCACCCACACACACATAAACAAAAAGAAGTACCTTGGGCAAATCCAATCTCCAGATTTCCAAGGAGAACGGCCTGTGCCACCACCACCACTGCTGCTGCCAAAACCAAATAGGCCACGTCTTGGACCAACATTCATGTCTATAAACCCGTTTGTTGCAGCGGCTATTGAGCTTGAAAACTCATCTTTGGCGGCACCGCACTTGAAACAACTAGACCTATTGGCAAAATTGTGCGTCCCACAATTCCCAAGGTTGCAGTACCAATCACCCGGTCTCACGTCTGGCCCGGTGTTGAAACCGAAGGAGTTACTGACTGGGCGGCTACCAAAACCGAGTAAGTCGGTACTAATGCCGCCCAGTCTGGGCTCTCTGCAACGTTGGCATGAATCTCTCCTCTGGAAGTTGAGGTGGCTACACGATCTGCAGTTCCAATCTCCCGGCCTATTCATCTTCTTCTACGTACGTACGGCCCCATTGAAAAAAAAATTAAGTATAGTATTACACAAAACTAAAAGCATATATATTTTACTAATGTGACCCTAGCTATAGTATTTGTTATGATTACCTGAGGATGTTAATTGGAAACGGAAAGGAGAGTGGAAGTGAGTGTAGAAGAGATGAGATTTAGTGTTATAGCATATGAAGGTGATGTTGTACTCTCTCCCCATATATATTTATATGGACAAAGCAAAAGGCCCTTCCTTTAACAACCGGGAACATATTTTGAAGTGAAATTAGGGTTTCAATTGGTTTTCACTTTCTTATTTGCTTGAGCTTTAATATATGCATTTCCCTTTAACGTTGTGTTTCTCCGTAAACTACGTTTTTCCCCAAAAGAAACAAAATTATCTATTTATAAATATCGCGGACTTTAAATTTATTTATCATTTTTAGACCCCACTATTTTAAACTAAGAAAAGAAAACACAAGGTTAAAGCTTTCGATATCAGCCGTTTTCATTTTGCTTCTGCTTCACAAAAGCTGATATATACTGCCAAATTCAATACCATTTTTTTTTCTTTTTCAAATACTTGACAGATGTATATCGGCATATATATATATATATATAAACGTACTTATTTTTAAGACACTTAAATATTCAAAATTGATCGTATTATAGTAGTACACTACAAGAAAACAGGTCTTTTACGATGGAAGAATACCTCGCAATTCCGTCGTAAATGGCCATTCGCGATGGACTTGCGAGACACACCATTCCGTCGCAAATTCTGTCTCGCAAATCAATTTTCGTCACAAATTCCTCGCAAATTTGCGAGAGACAAACGTTGTTGCTATATCGTCGCAAAAACAACCCCGCAATATCGTCGCAAAATTGCGACGGAAGTGCGTGAACGCATTGTTCATCGCAAAAATTTTCATCGCAAATTCGAAGCAAAATGCGGTACTAATCTTTTCCGCAAACGCGTCGCAAATCTTGCTTCGGATTTGCGAGGAAACGTTGCGACGGAATTGCGTGGATATAGTTCTTAGTAAGGTCGCAATTCACTCGCAATTTGCGACGGAATTGCGTGGGTCTGGTTCTTATTTCCCTCGCAAAGCCGTCGCAATTTGCGAGGGAATTGCGGCGGCATCCGATTTATATAATAAGTAAAATTTTTTAATTATTAATAATAATTAATAATTAAAAATATATAAATTATAATTAAATTAAATTTTTTAAAATTAAAATTTTATAAAAATAATTTGTTCAAACATTAAAAGAAACTAAATTGTATCATACATAAGGGAAACTAAAATTGAACCGATGGACCGGATCCAGTTCCGGTTCCGGTTCCGGTCCCGGTCTCGGTCCTACTGGTAGATGTGTCTCCAGGGTCCTGAAACATCTGTGCTAAAACCGGATCCTTTATGGCCAAATAGCTGAACATCTGATCGAACCTCGAGATCTTCTCAGACTGAGTCACGATCAGCTGGGCCTGCGATTCAATGATGCCCTGGAGGTAGGCGGCTGACTCTGCTTCTGCTGCTCTCGAGGAAGAAGAAGTACACGAGTCGATCTGCGATTGCAGAGAACCGACTCCGTAAATTCTCCTTTTTTTACGGGGAGCGACCTGAAAATTAAGAATAAGTTTAATTAGTTGAAATTACTGTAAAAAATAAATATAGAACATCAATATTCATACCTCGGTAAAGATCTTGTTCTTCACGGCGGGAGTCAAAGGGGTAGATGCGCTCTCATCGCCCTCAGAATGCTGAGTCAACCCCTGCCATCTTGGAAGTGACGTCATTGTAGATCCTCTCAGACTTCTTGTCGACAAAACTCTCATCTGATCGCCTCTTTGTCTCCCTCTAGGACAGCTAGCAAATCCGGGATCGAATCTCCTCCGCGCTCCTTTGCCTGATTTGTTTTTTTAATAAATAACACAATAAAATTTAATTAATAATTAGAATTTAATTAATTAAAATAAATGAAAAACTTACGATTTTCCGTGCGCGGGCAAGGTAGGAAAGCTGTCCATACCGATGCTTGCATACCCGTCCCCATCAGGATCAGCGTACCGGGCCGCCCGACTGTTAGCGCTCTTGATCTCGCTCGCCGGATCCTGCCAATACGCCACAAGATCTGCCCAGACAGTTGGATCAAACCACTTAGGCATCGCTTGGTCGCCTTCTTTCTTCCACTTCTTCTTCCACCGTCCCACCTAGTCGGTCATGCGTTCCTTCAACTTCGCCTCAAACTCCTTTTCGGACCTTGCTCGTAATACTGTACTCCCAATGATAGGTTTGCTACAGAAAAAAATTTATCATGAAAAATTCAAACAATAAGTGATATAAATTATAAAATAATTAATTTTAAATATTAAAAAACTTACAGCAAAAGTTTGAAACCACCGTCTAATGACATGGTCCGGTCGTTTGCCTCCAATTGGCATGAGGCTCTTTGAAATCTCTTTCAAAGATCGATCGGATCGAAGCGGCCACACATCCGTCTTGATCAAACCTGAAATATAAAATAATAAAAATAAAATAATTATGACTTTATTTGTTTTAAAAAATTTAAATTAAATTAATAAAATAAAAAAAAACCCTTACCAATACGTATTATCAGGACGTCTTGGATCAAGGCGGGGAAGAAGGTCATGACCGGAGCCTCAAGGATCGCCCCTTAACGACAAAATCATCATTGTCGTTATCATAGTGTGCCACCGGTGGGGATTTGAGAATGCGGGTGGAGGCGGTGAATAGTAATGACTCCCCGGGGTTGTCGTCCTGTCCCGTCTGAGAAGTGAAACTCTGTCCGAAGAGTTTCTGGAACAGGCATGCCACTCCTCCGAGGCGTGCCACTCCTCCGAGGGTGCCACCCCTCGAGAGAGATAACGAGGAGTACTCGTTATTAACTCCACACATCTGAAAAAAACAAAATTTAAAAATAGTTAAAATATTACAACGATATCATATTAAAACTTATAAATTTTAAAAATCAATTAGTAAATGAATTATAAAATTACAAAACCTAAAAACTAAAAATTTTATAAATTCTAAAAAGAAAATTAACTAAAAGAAAACTAACTAATCTAACATTTAATATAAAACTAACATTTACAATTTCACTAATTATTTAAAAAATTAATTATAAAATTAATTTAACCTAAAATCTAATAAATTTCTAAATTCTAACAAAACCTAATTCAAAAAACAAACAAATTTAAATCTAACAAATCTAAATCTAACAAATCTAAATCTAAAACTAACAAAACCTAAATCTAAAAACAAACTAACTAAATTACAAAACCTAACCTAAATCTAACAAAACTAATCTAAAAAATTAATTATAAAATTAATTTAACCTAAAATCTAATAAATTTCTAAATTCTAACAAAACCTAATTCTAAAAACAAACAAATTTAAATCTAACAAAACTAACCTAAAATTTTTAAAATTTTTTTATAAAATTTCTAACAAAACTAACATAAAAACAAAAAAATTTAAATCAAACAAACCTAAATCTAAAAAAACTAATCTAAATCTAACAATCCCAAAAATCTAACAATCCCAAAACTAATATAAATCTAACAAATCTAACAAACTCAAAAATCTAACAAAACCAAAATCTAAAAAATCTAACAAATCTATTATGTCTAATTACCTTTGTTTGTTTGCAGATTCGGTCGGCTGGAGAAGGAGAGAAGAGAGATCCGCGGCGGCTCGTCGGCTGGAGAGGAGGAGAAGGAGATCGGCGGCGATCGGGGAGGAGAAGAAGAAATAGAAGAAAAAGAAAAGGAAGAAGAAGATCGCGACTTTATTCTGTTTTTTCCCGATCCATTGCAATTCCGTCGCAAATCCTTCGCAAATTAGGGTTTCGGATTACCAATTTGCGATGGATTTGCGAGGAAACTTATCTGACATCGCAATTCCATCGCAAACCGAAATATTTCAAAAGATTGAAAAAAATTCTAAATTTTTCTGTTTGGCGGTTAAACCAATTTAAGGACCAAAGCCGCAATTCCCACGCAATTTTGCGACGGACTTGCGAGGGAGTATTTTGCGAGGGAATTGCGTCTAATATTGGCTTAGGGAATTGCGTCTAATATTGCGACAGAATTGCGTTGAACAAGACGGTTCCCTTGCAACCCCGTCGCAAATTTTGTAAAATTTGATTAAAAAAATAGCTTTCTAGTGAACGCAGTGAATAGACCGAGTGCTTGGCCTTCTTACAAGTCTCAATTATCAGATATGAGTAATGCTTTAGCTCCCTTTGCCTTGTGGAGAGTGGAGTTGGAAGTGAAAGCCACTAATAGAGGTCCGTATCTCATCGCACAAAGTGTCACTAAGACGAATCGATGTCATTCTTATGTTCAAATGGGACACCTGTTTTGGCTTAATAGCATCTTTGTTAGTGAGATGAGGATTTCCCCTAGTTAGTTTGGTCTCTTTTTGGTTTGAGTTATCAACCTGTGACTTCATTTTTTTTAAGTTTGACTTCTTTCCTTACATGATAGAAATGTCAGGTGGTAGAAGGGTTTTGTGCCTTGTACATTGTAATCTCTTGGTTTATCAATATAATATCTAGATGAAAAAAAAAATCGGGATAAAATCTCCATTACATCTCAGACCAGAAAGCTATTTTTAAATTAATTTTCAAATTAATTCCAAGCAATTTCCTAGCAAATTACGAGCAATTTGCGTGGACTTAGACGCTTCCCTCGCAGTTCCCTCGCAAATTTGCGAGGGAATTGCGACGATTTACGCTATTTCATCGCAAATCCCTCGAAAATTTGCGACCGAAGTGCGTTGAACTAAAGAGATCACTTGCAACTCCGTCGCAAATTTGGTAAAATTTGATTAAAAAAAAACTTTATTTATAATCGAAATTGCTTAAAAATATGAAAAAATTAATCAGATTCTTTTTCAGATTCATTGGAGTGTTCACTATGATCAGTGCCTTCTTCATCAGCAGTCTCCTCGAACTCGTCAGATTCTTCATCTTCCTTCGTCTCATCACCTATTATGTCTTCCTCTTCTCTGGTTTCTGGATCAATATGTAAGATATTCTCGGTTGATTACTACAAAGACTTCTGGTGATCTTTCATGTTGCATAGCCACATCATCAACTTCCCCGACTATACGACCTCGCAGATTCACTTTTATCACTGATATTCACTTTTATCACTGATTACTACAAAGACTTCTGGTGATCTTTCATGTTGCATAGCCACATCATCAACTTCCCCGACTATACGACCTCGCAGATTCACTTTTATCACTGATAACCACGTCTCCCGCATTTGCCTTTTCCGAAGGTAAGGAATATAACACACTTGTTCTGCTTGACATGCTAGGATAAAAAGTTCGAAGTTAGAAATTTTTTTGTTTGCATTGACATCGGTTACCCCTAATGTGTTTGTGCGGACGCCTCGACCGACCGTTGGATCGTACCAATGACATTTGAATAAAATGCATTTCAACCCAATAATTCCAGGATATGAGACTTCCATAATTTCTTGCAAGACGCCGTAGAAGTTTAGATCACCTGGCACGTGGATTCCATAATTTGCGGTTGACTTATTGGAGCCATAATCATACGTGTGAAAAGTGTATCCACGAGTGAAGTACATTGGGGCAGTTTTTGATATTCGCCAATTGTTCCGTGAACAATCTCATGCAACCATAGTGCAAGGCTGTTTGCACATCCCATTCATCACCTATATATATATACTATACATAAATTTTAATTAACGAATTAGATTATTTAAAATATTGTTGGAATATATCAAATATGTATAATATCTTACTCTACGTACATAATATCTTCACCATCTAGCAAAATTAAGTTCTTTCGACTTCTCATACTCTTTTCGCTGGTAAACCGGGACAACCTTCTCGCATCTGCCGTAAATTTCACTGTACAAACAAATTAAATTCATGAACTTCAAATGAATAATATTAAATAATTGTTATATAACAAATTAAATAATTAATTAAAAGATATACCTCTCAAAAGGTTTGCACTCCCACCAATTTCGCCAATATATAATTTGCCCGCACGAGTAAAATTTGTGGTCTTCCCACCAAACTTCCTTACCTTTCCACCAAGTCTCCCTAGCTATTTGGGAAGATATCTGGGACCTCTTACGTTATATGTTGTCGTGCAACACCTCCATTCGTCATATCGGCTTAAACGGCCTTTTCGTTCGAACGGTTCGTCTCTAAAATAATATGACGTGAAATGAGAGGTTTCTTCAGGTCAAACTCTCCATGCCAACGATCGATCCTTCCACTTTGCAAGATTTTGGCCTTTCTGTTTAGATTGTCCCATGAATTTGCTCGCAACGGGTACATCCATCGAAATTGCACAGGCCCCTCCAAGAGCTGCCCTTCATGTGGTAGGTGCGATTGGAAAGTGTTCCATCACAATCAAAAAAAAAGATGGGTGGAAAATTCTCCAAATTACAGAGCAACACTGTATATTATTTCTAATTGCCCACAAGCCCCTCGGTCTGTTAGTGCTCGTGTGCATAGATTCCTTGAAAATGCTCCAAATAGCCTACACGTTCATAGTTATTATCAATCACACCACTGAAATTAATTTAATAAAATGACAAAACTATTTCAATAATTAATGTAATTAATTAAATATGTACAGCAAATTGCTTCTGTGGACGGGTTGCTCGGTAAAGGCTCAGCCAATGCCAAAAGGTAATAGTACGTTGCATGAAAAACATGGCCCAATCGTGACTCTTCATACCGACAAGTTGTTTTGCCTTGTTAATACATCTTGAGAATTGGGACACATAAAACCATCCAAAACTTTACTTCTGAAGCAATCCAGTTAAACAACGTCTGTTTTATCTCCAGACAATCGAAAGATCGGATCGGGAATTTACCATCTCTTGTGGTAATATGCAATCTCGCTCTTGAGCCCAGATTTTCGTTTCCAAGTCCAACATTGATTGAAGTTGTCTTTACGCTTTCCCGTTCCTTGCACATTCAAAATCGTATTCAGTGATTTATCAAAATATATATATATTCTTCTTATGTGTGCATCACATCAAGGTGTTGCTGCCCGTAATAGGGTGATCTTTTCCAATTATGGAGTTCCCCAAAAGATATCTCATTTTTTGCCATATTATGTGAGATACTTCTCTCTATATCTCTCTTAGCATTTCGCTGGTAGTGTGCCTAATTTCGCCCCACACTTACTATCTCTGAGCACCATAATAATCAATCTGCGCTCAAACAATTATTCCCTGACATATAAACTGGGTGTATATATATCTACAACTTGTTCTTTTGAACAACTTCTTGTTCTTCCGTATATCTATATCTAATATATGAAAAGCGAAGATGACAATCAAACCTCTATCTATCTATCTCTCTCTCTATTTGCTTCAGTTGAAATCTATCTATCTATTCCATGTAATATGACAAGATAACCTTCCTTGTGCGTGTCCATCCCTGGATTAACATCCCATACGCTGGAAGTCACTAATGCGTCCACAATAGCACTGCCGCGCATTAGTAAAATTCCGTCCTGTGAATAATCAAATAGTGCGTACACCTTGCTAATACCATAATGTTTCAAACTCATGAATCAAGGGGTTGCAAGAAATACATCAAGGGATCGTTTTGAGCTTAGGACCAGGTACCAGAATAACTCAATAAACAAGACTTACCTTGCATGCACATTTCTGTAGATATATCATGTTATTACCGTTTTAGACCATGATATAAGTCCTTTTTTATCGAGTTCTCTGTTTGGATTCTTTTAGAGGTTCGTTTTCAGGATTAGACGTGTGGAGCCATTATTTGGGATGGATATTGAAGCATTTCTGGAGCTTTTGGAGCAAAACACAGTATATCGTTGTAGCTAAGACGTCCAGAAGTTTGGACATTTCGGTTGAAGACTTTTCCACCGATAGATTAAGCTCAAAATTTGGACACAAAATAAACAAATGGATTAGCTTTCATTTAAGGGTTTGTAGACTTAATAAATAGTTCTATCTCTATTCCTGTTTAGACTACGCTTTATTCTAAGCATTTATGTTCTACTTTGGTTCTTAGAGACAAGTCTGAAACCTTTTCGGGAGAAGATTTCCGAACTCTCTTTTGTTATTTCTTACTTTGTATGATCTATTCAATCACTGTGCTTCGTTCTGCGCATTCTGAAGTAGATCCCTTTAGGTTTAGGGTTTCTCATAAAGGATTTTCATGGTTTGTTAGATAGATTATCTGTTAGGGTTCACAATCAATTGAATTCTTTCACCATAGTTGTCCTCATAGGTAGTTCTAGGTTGATGATATCTGGAATCTAGATTTTTAGGATTGCTATGATTAGTCACGAAAGTGAGATTGATAATCCTGATCATGAATCCTAGGGTAGCAAAATAATTATCTCATATATAAAATTTGGTATTATTATTATGACTATATCATAACTTGGACATTAAAGCTGGTTTAGATCTTTTAGGATTCTGCAAAGAAATTTGGAATTCTAGGATTTAGACTTAGATAGTTTTCGCAACGAAAGTTGGTTAATTATACTCTTAGTGATTTTGATTCAGAGAACAAGCTTAACCTGAACCTGTTGATCTGATTTGTCTGCATTCCTTGATTTCCTGAAGAAATTACCCCCTAGCCTATAATCCCCTCCATTGATTTTAACATCTTTTAATTCTGCATATTTTATATTCTACGTGATTGAATTTTGGCTCTAGCGTTAATTTGATTCTTGAAATCATGTGTGATTTTCTGATCTTTGTGGTTCGATCCCTACTATACTACAACCACTTCTTTATCAAATTGTTGGAGCAATATCAAAATTGGCGCCGTTGCCAGGGAGTCATTCGGCATTAGATATATATAGGATTCGACTAGTCGTCCGGTATCGATTCGATAACTCCTCAAGTGTCGATCGTACCTGACTGTTTTGTCTTTTCGTTTGTTAGTTTTCATTTTTTTTCGTATCGATCGAACTTCCTTGGCGGTCGATCGATACCTCTGTGTTTTTTGTTATTTACGTTCTTGACTTTTGTGTTTTGTTTCAAAGTTGTTAGACTAGACGCCGGAAAACCAGAAAGCGCAGAACGCACAGCTACGTAAACCTTTCAACAGGACTAACACTTTCTGGAACGCACAACAAGGAGAAGCACGGGAGGCAGCAGAGATGAACATATCCAGTGTGTATTGGTTCTGATGAAGGCTGGTACTTGAGAGACCATGAGGTCAATTGTGCAATGAGAGGGACAACATCTTGATGCATGAGGGGAAATTCATTGCCCCAGCTCCTGTTTCCCGACCAGATCATCCACCGTTGTTGCGGACACGCTGGAATCGATGTGGTTGATCGGGGTTGACAATTCGGAGAGACAACAGGCCTGACCTTGTTCTATGCCAATCGATCTGGGCGAATTCGCATCCCACTCTCCAGGAGAATAACTTAATGCGAGCTGCAACTCATAGCTATCTAATCTACTCACTCGGCTGAGGCAAGACGTTGTTCTCACGGTCTTCCTCTGAGCACCCCATGGATACGATTAGAGAGATTTGAGATTGTCCTAGCATCAAGATTAGATTTGAGTTCGTGGATGATTACCTTCTTTGCCAAGCTTTCCCATACTCTCTCGGGGGAGAGCTTCTTACTGGCTCGAAGAATCTCCCGCTTGTCCTCACCACTTGGAACATTCATAAGAACGTGTTACTTAACAATTTCCTATGATGATGCAAGATCCGAGGAGCATCAGAAACAAATGCTCCCAATTCTCTCAGGGAGCAACAGAGGCTTTCCAAGCCGCTTGGATCAGATTCAGGTCGTATCAGAGGGATTTCTCATCATGGGTTTACTCAGGTTCAGTTGCTTTGGTATTCTTTCAGAGTGATTGACTGGAGTATCAGATGGCTCTAGATGCTGCGAGCAGATGGTAACTTCAACAACAGGTATCCGATGATGCTTATGAGATTAATAAGAACCTTGGCGTCTGCAATTAGCACAAGAATGCCGATTTAGAGCGGAAGACGCCAGAACGGGAACATTCCCGAAGTGCAGATTGCTGAGGTTGCAGCGAAGCTGATTCAGGTGCACAATTTCTTTTGATGGTAGTAAGCCCAACAGAAAGCCGGCCCAACTGCTGATGAGCATGAAGGTCAGAGGGTTAACACGTTGGTGGTGCTGGTTTTCAGAGCCAGAGAATTCAATACAGCAGAACAACAGACCCAGCTGGTTTTGGTGACTACAGTCGCAGCCTACGGGAAACTTCCTCTTACCAGACCCCGCCGCCCAAATCTCTGACAGTAAGATGGAAGCCATGCTAGAACAGATTCTCGGGACAACAGAGATGACAAGTGGAGTTCAACGGAGATGGACGTATGTACACAGATCTGAGTGGAAAATTGAGGCACTCAAACACTCACGGGAAGATGCTGGAAGCTTCAAATCACTCAGGTCTCAAGCAAACTGTCAAGGGAAAGGACGGTTTCAAGCGCACGTCAATGCAATCCCCTCAGAGGTGATTTTGCCACCTGAGATGTCAGCAATCGACCGACACCTACTCTCAGTGTCGATCGAGCACCGATCTGCAGACCGCACGCAGAACAGAAGCATCGACGATACTCACCTGTTAATCGATCGACACCCTCTCATACTGAGCCAGAAGCTCTTGACAACAACGAGGATGTTGAGGAACGTGGCCTCAACCCAAGGTGCCATATCCTAATAGTACCTAGACACCTGAGAACCCTATTACTGCAGAGAAGTTGCTTGTTTCGAGAGATGTAAGGAGGATTCCACATGCACTGTCCTTTGAGGAATCTTTGGATACCGCCTTTGCTCGGTCACTTTCCGAGATTGCAGAAGAGACTGCGAAGAGATTAGAGCATCTTCATCAAGGCCAGAAGCATCCCACCACTGAACATGCTGACTAAGATAGCAGACCAGGGAAATTTTTCTGTTCCATGCCTCCATCTCTGGAGTTGAATTTGGGAATCTCCTTGTTGATTCAGGGATCTAGCGTAATGTAATGCTCCAGGCATTGCTGAGCGATTGGGTGCTGATATTCGATCCGCCTGAGATGTCTCTTACATTCGCAACTCCCCACCTCACCCCTATGTATAATCCGGATTTTACTCGTCAAAGTAGGAGATTGTCGTGCTTTCTATCTGACTTTCAGGTTGTGGAGATGAGTACACGATCTAGTACGCCTGCTGATTCTAGGGAGGCCATTTATGGCTATAGCGTGCCTATTATGAACACACGCCAGTAGGCAAATCTCGTTCTCCTACAATTGACAAAGAGGTCTACTACACAACCATCCCTCCTGGAAGAGCCTCACACCTGTCGTATGCATCACTGTTGTCACAGGAGAGACATTAGTGAGTGATCCTTTGACATACTTCATGCACAAGCCAACTGTCACGGATGTGTTTGATGATCTTTCTATCACCCAAGAAGGATATCAAACGGCCAGGGCAACGGAGAAAAGTGCAGAACAAAGAAAGCCGAGGGCGCTAAATATGTCACTCTCACCCCTCAGAGATGTAACCAGCGATTCGGTCGAGTATAGGGTGAAAGTGCAAAGGAACCTCAAAACCATTCTCTAAGTTAGAATACTCCTTACTTCAGAGCTGAAGGAGAAAAGGGAAAGATGTTGTCCAGAGATGTTGAGCAGAACTCTGAATGTGTGATGTCCGGTTGTAAGACTTGCCTGGGAATAAGTTCTCAACATCCTTCTTACGAAGCCACCCGACACTTGAGTCCCGCCACCGTCAAGCTATTGACTTTAAACAACGCGCTTTGTGGGAGGCAACCCACTGGTGAGTCTGTATATCAGTGTTTCATTTTGTTTTTTTTTTTATTTTCGTTTTGTGTTTTGTGTGCTTCACGTGAAGCATGTTCAGATGACCAGCATTCGATCGATACCACAGTAGTATCGATCGACACCAGGACAAACAGAGAATGCATTCACTCATGATTCGAGTATCGATCGACACCAGCAATGGTATCGGTCGAACCCCGCGCACAGGTATCTTCTTGCTTCTCATTCTTCCACTTAGCTTCTCGTATTCTTTTACCAAAGTTAGACTAGATAACACTGGGGATAGTGTTTGTTTAAGTCTGGGGGAGGTAGTTGCTAACGACGTGTTTGTTTTTCTTAGAGTTAGTTGTTTTGTGTCAAAATTTGTTTTATTGAGTCAAAATTGTCCTGGAGATTATGATATTGTTTTTTAACTTATTGTGCTGACTTTACTTCTGAGTTTTCATTGTTACAGAACCAGTTTTCAGATCGACTAATGAAAAATCCAAAGGCCGACCAGTTGACTAGAAAACACACATGTTTCCAGTGGATTTCATCGAAACTTGAGCATGATTTTTGCACTTCATGATGTGGTAGTGTCTCTAAGCTTGATTCCTCACTCATATATGACAAAAGAGACCCATTGTGTTTAAAATAATGGTATCTCTCTCCCCTGTTATAAGTTTACAAAAGAGCATAAAAGATGAGATGATTTTCTTCTGAGTAGAGGGCTAGAAAATTTCCAGCGATCCCATTATTCACTTGTGAAGGAATGATCACACAAAGGTTGGAAGCGAGGTTAGGAAAATTTCCCGTGATACCACTGTTCGCCTACACCTTTGATACACAGAGAGGAAAGAACCGGGGATTCGGTGGCAAACACCATCAATACTCGCGTCTCAGACCTTAATGTGTATATGCAGAGCTAAAAAGAAAAAAAGAGGAAGAACATGATCAAAAATAAGTCTGGGGGAGAGAACAAATACCAAAAAGAGTGAAATTTCGGGTATTTCTTTTGTCATGATATTGTTTGGGAAAAGAATCTGGAAGTTCTTGGATATTGATTACAGCGATGAAACATGCGATGATAGTTTTATGGATGAAGCTGTGATACTATGTGTGGGTTCTGGGAAAGCTGCAAAGGTCTACGGAGAAGTACATGGTGGTTAGATCTGGACTGGTAAAGTAATGAGAAGATATTAGAAAGAAGAGTCATTGAGTGTTTCAAGAACAGGTGAGTCTCCGCGTTTTCAAACCTCTTTCTCCGGTTTGGTTTTCTGTTTGCCTGAGGGCAAGCAAAGGTTAAGTCTGGGAGAGTTGATATCACATGGTTTTTACCCGTTTTAGAACCATGATATAAGTCCTTTTTATCGAGTCTTTCTATTGTTTGGAGTCTTTTCAGGATTTAGGTACGTGTGGAGCATATTTGGAGATATTGAAGCATTCTAGAGCTTTTTGGAGCAAAACAGAGATAGTGTAGCTAAGACGTCAGAAGTTTGGCATTCGTTGAAGACTTTCCCACCGATAGATTAAGCTCAAATTTGGACACAAGATAGATCAATGGATTAGCTTTTATTTGGAAGTGGTTTGAGGCCATCCAACGGTGCGATCAAAAGTTATTCCAGTTTTCGTGAAGACAATCCAGTCTGGCAGATACCAGAAATGTCCTGGTATCGACCCATACCAGCTGGTATCGACCGATACCAGCTGGTATCGATCGATACCGACTGCAGGAAAGGATAACGTGACTTTCTACGACTTAGAAAAATCTGATTTTTGGCCCAGAAGACTTTATTATTTACAAGAAAGCCCAGAACGTGTTTTAGACTTATAAATAGGGTTTTCAGCCATCTGTTTAGACTACGCTTTATTCTAGGCATTATTTTACTTTGGTTCTTTAGGGAGACAAGTCTGAAACTCTGTTCGGGAGAGAAGATTTCGAACCCTTTTGTTAATTCTTACTTTGATGATCTATTCAATCATGATGTTTGCTTCATTCTGCATGTCTGAGTAGATCCCTTTTAGGTTTAGGGTTTTCTCATAAAGGATTTCATGGTTTGTTAAATAGATTAATCTGTTAGGGTTCACAATCAATTGAATTCTTCACCATAGGTTGTCTTCAAGGCTAGTTCTAGGTTGACGAATCTGGAATCTAGATTTTAGGATTGTTGATTAGTCACGAAAGTGAGATTGATAACCTGACAGAACCTAGGTGAGCAAATAATTATCTGCAAAGAAATTTGGTTTAATTATTTGTGAACATATCAAACTTGGACATTAAAGCTGGTTTAGATCTTTAGGATTTGCAAAGAAATTTGGAATTCTAGGATTTACGAAGTTTTCGCAACGAAAGTTGGTTAATTATATCTTAGTGATTTGAGTTCGAGAACAATGCTTAACCTGAACCATGTTGATTGATTTGTCTGCATTCCTTGATTTCCTGAGAAATACCCTAGGCCTATATCCCCTCCATTGATTTTACATCTTTTAATTCTGCATATTTATATTCTCGCTTGATTGATTTGGCTTAGCGTAATTTGATTCTTGAAATCTATTGTGTGATTTCTGAGTCTTTGTGGTTCGACCCCTACTATACTACAACCACTGCTTTAGTATCCTTAGGGTATTATTTTGAGCATATCACCAAGATAGACATTTCTACTCTCGTAGCAAAGTCAGAATGTACCGTCTGAAAGTTATTCCACGCCTTTGCATCTGACGGATGCGTAATCTCCCCATCATTCGTTATATGTTCTGCAGCCATCTCATTGCCGCCGATGTCCTTTCCGATTGGTAAAACCGTTTCAATCTATCAGTAATGGGCAATACCACATACGTTGGTATGGGACACGACTCCTTCCGGCTAGTTGGTTGATATCTTGGCTTCCCACAAAATCGACATTCCTGTAGCTTATCATCGTCTTTCCAGAAAATTATGCAATTGTCAATGCAAGCATCGATAATTTCCGAAGGTAGCCCCATACTAGCAACTAATTTCTGTATTTCATAGTAACTCCCTGCAGAAATATTATCTTCTGGCAAATACTCTTTAAAAAGCTCAGCCCATGCGTCCATGCAATTCGCAGTTAGGTTATTATCACTTTTAATTGTCATCATCCTAGATGCCAATGAAAGTTTAGATAACCCCTCTCTACATCCTTCATAGATAGGTTGATCTGCAGCGTCTAACATATCATAAAAATGTTGTGCTTCAACATTGGGTTCTTCTCCTAGTATCATCAACAAATGCAGGAATAGATTCATGAAATGCATCAGTAACCATATCATGAAACCTATTTCCCTGTGATTCCCTTTCATAATCTTCAAACATATTTTGGCCATAATTATAATTATCATTATAATTCGGTTGATCAACACCATCACCCGTACTACTACTTCCGGCACCAAGACTATAACCCTTCCCATGTGAAAACCAGATATAATAGTTCGGCATAAATCCTCTATTATATAGATGCCTCTTCACAATATCAATATCCAAATATTGAGTGTTCTTGCAAGTTTTACATGGACATAATATGTTACCGTCACCCTTCGCATATGGGTTGTTAGTGGCCTGGTGGATGAATGCTCGCAACCCGACACGATACTCTTTCGTCACTTCTCTTGTCTCCGGATCTTTTCGATTATACATCCAACTTCGTAATGCATATACTTCATTCTGCGACGCCATTCTTTCTTAGCTCTCACAAAACGATATCTCGCTTTTTTTTTTAAAGTATTTTCTCGGTTTTTTTTTGTAAGCTAATTTTTTTTTGTTGTGAAATGAGAGATCTCACGTTACGGTATTTATAGTTTTTTTGCAAAATTTCGCGAGAGAATTGCTATGAAATTGCGTCTAATTTGCGACGTATTTGCGAGGAAACCCGCCCTCGCAATAATTAGGTACAACATTTAAAACGTGTTTCACCTGTTTTTCTACCCATTTTTATTAACCATGCAATAAAGTCACAAATCCGTCGCAAATTTGCGAGGAAATTGCGACGGAAACAATTTACCCGTGCAAAATCTTCGCAATTCCCTCGCAAATTTGCGATTTTAATTATTCGTCGCAAATTCATCGCAAATAGGAGGCTATATCGTCGCAAGTTACTCGCAATTAGCGAGGGATATGTTCCTCGCAAATTTGCGAGGACTTTGTGACGAAAACCAGTTTCCTCGCAATTTCATCGCCTGTTTTCTTGTAGTGGTATATATAGTAGTACCAAATTATAGTCCGAGTTCAGATTCGGAAGTGTAGAGTTGTGGGTTTTAAACGTTATTTTAACTTAAATTGAAAGACCAAAAACAAGATGGTTCAATATTTCGTATGGAGAAGAAAGTAATTTTCAATAACTAGTCTTGAACTCATAGAGAAGTATTTACAAAAGGCTCAAAATTCTCCTGGTTTTTTATCCGTATTAAATATCAAACCAAAGTTTCCGAAATTACTACTCTTGCTTTTTGAACGGTGCTGTGCAATATACGTATGTAAACCTATACATGTCTTTGGCTCATCACAAACAATAATGAATCCTTAATTGGTCTCATCAAGGTTTTACAACACTTGACTTGATAATGAAGAACTAAGTAAACCAAATATACTATATATAAATGGCCTAGCGACTACTACATCAATATAATTTTTTGGACTTATTATATATTTTTGGACTAACAGGTGGAGTCTTGCTAGCTATGAGACAAAATGAATATTTCACTATATATTTCAAAATTTAAACTAAAATTTAAAATAAAATAAAAGGATTCTTAGACCTTTTTGGGACCCCAGCTAGCTGGTATATGCTTATAGATTTTTTTTTTTTTTGTTAACGGTATATGCATATAGATTGACTAACGAAGACAAGTAAAGCTGAGGGATATATAGTTATCATCTCATTATCTATTTCGAGCATGTATCACTTTCATATTATTGATCAACCTTAACTTGGTGGTCTCTATGATTGGTGAAAAATAATACCCCCATTAATTAACTAATTTGTACATATAATTTACATATATTTGTGTAGATATAAACACACATATATATAGCTATTGATGGAGGCTCATGGGTGTATAATTTGTTCTCGTGCGCGTCAGGAGTTTAAAACTCTCTAGCACTGTTAAAGCAAAAGTTGCATGGCAACAGTTTCAAGGAACGTATCTGTTCCCTTAGCCGCGGAAATTATAATTAAACGTTCAAAGGAATAACTAAGTCTTTGAAGTTATTTTTATTTTTGTTAAAGTAGTCTTTGAACTTTGGCCCTTGAAGTTTTAACATTACTTCCAATATTATATTGAAATGTAATATTCATGTATATCCATTAGAACTTATTCGTTTGTGATTCTCAAACAAAATTTAAGAAAAACATCAAAAACCATAGATTAGAAAAAAAACATAATTAAGAATCATCAAATGGGAAGGAAAAGGCTTTGAGGTTCGTATCTTGACCATCTTTGTGTCCTTTTGATTTGTCTACTACAAGACAGTTTCATTTACTTTTTTTCTTCTTTTTTTCTAAATTTGTTTATTTTTTTCTTACTATATCCCACATATAAATAATAAATTGTCGTTTGTGATACACTGCAATCGCTTTTTTTACTGTCAAATCACCCTTTCCATTGTGGTATGCATGTCTCTCCAAAGTTGAGTCAGCTGTAAGATAATAAGACGAAAAAAGCACAGTTCGACGAATGATTAATAGTTATGACATATATTTTGATAAGATATATGGAGTATATCATGCCGAGTTTTTATTTGGAGTTATTTAAGTAGATAGCCAAATTTTAGATTATATAAATTAAACAAATAATTTGATAATGAAATGGTAAATAAGGATGAATGTGATTTTTCGCATTGACGAAAATATTTTTTGCCTTTTAGCGAAATTGTGTAATTTGAAAAAATAGTGTAACAAAAAATATATTATTTTGAAAAGACAAAATCGTTTACTTAATTTATGTAAATTGCAAGATTATATAGTGTATATTCTTTTTTCTTTTCTTAGTATATCTTAACTCTAATTGTCATATATGCACCCTCAAACAAGTCTTTAATTTGTATTTTTACAAGTGCTTAGTAATTAACCATGGATTAAAGCTTCAAATTTATTGTTTCTACAATTGGATACGAACTAAAATATTGGTTTTGGTCAATACTAATTAGCGATTACATATGCACGCTCTATCATAGACGCCGAGCCTTATGCCTTATCCATAAGTCGCCGTAAAAGCTAACTTGAAATTGAAGAAAACAATAATGCGCAAAATAAAAAAAGAATATATAAAAAGAATCATAATAGAGAGAGACAAAGGAAAAAAAAAAATGGGAATGAGAATATATAAGAATCATAATAATGAATAAACCCACCACATTGTCTCGGGGAATGGTAAAGAAAAACTGACGAACACAAAAGAAAAGAGAGAATCTATTCGATTATCTTTGGGAAATGCTTCCATGCATCATCACTTATCTCTCCTTCTCCAATTAAAATTCTATATGTCTCATGATTTTATTTTCTCACGTATTTTATTTAGGATGATACAATTATCTATGCGTACCATCAATTGCAAGGATGATTAGCAGAGTTATGTTATATGTTAAGAAACCAAATCACAAGAGTAACCAAAAAAGCTCAAATAATACGATAGTTAGCGAAATGTTCTTTAAAAGTGGATTTAACTACTAACATATGATCGTCTGACAAACAAGAAAAACAAAACTACTTACATGATTAATGTAAGAGTGATTCTTAACCGAACCTCTACATTGTAGTCAAATCTCAGGATCGGATGCTCCCAAGAGCTCTAACATGATGAATACATGCTTTCAAATCATGAATATATCTATTTTACCGTAAAGCAACCTTCTACCACACACTAAAAACGAAGCTATCAAACTTAGAATTTCTCAATCATTTTCAGTGTTGATTTTTACTAACTATATGTAACGTCAAAAAGTTAATTATTAGGTAACAATTATACGAATGTGTCACTAAGACCATTCAAACTTCAACAAAGCTATTTAAAATCAACAGTCATACAAGTATATATACACATGAAGAAGGTCCGATGATTCAGGATAGATCATTAATTATTATCTAGAGTTATATAGCCTCATGAAAGATTATGTTAAAAAATCCACAAATTTCACTTTTTCTTAAGTTTCTTTTCTAACCATTTGCAGATACTTCTAACACATACCTTAAAAACTAAGTGAAAAGCAAAGTGTTTGATACGCCATGTAATTCCCCAAAACATAGCCTTAATATATTAACAGTGTTGACCTAAAGACAGAGGTAAAATTAAAACTGGTTAAGGGATTATTTGTATTATTTTGTAAGTTGAGGGTTGTTTTGAAAATATTGGTTACTACGAGGGTTTTCTTGCCATTTGATTCTTTTTATTAGTAAACCGAACAAGGTTGGTAATGTGGTATGGTTCTACTAGTAAACCGAACAATAAAAAAAAAAAAAGTTCAATTTACCCAAACGAATTAAGAAAGAAAAATAAATAAAACTCCCAAATTAAAACTGGTTTAAGCAGAGAAGAAGAAACCATGGCGGAACTAGGTTTGCAGAGAATCGATGAGAAGAAGCCATGGCGAGTTCTCGAGTTTTACAGTGGAATCGGTGGAATGGTAATACTTTCCTTTACCTCTAGTCTTGATGGTGAAGTGTAGTCTACTCTCTTTCTGAAACCCTAATTTATGTGTCGTTTTGCTCTTAGAGATACTCTTTAATGGCGTCCGGCGTTGTCGCAGAAGTAGTAGAAGCTTTTGAGATCAATGATTCTGCTAATGATGTTTATCAGCATAATTTCAAACACCGTCCCTATCAGGTTTCTTCTTTGTTTTTAGTTCCTGTTTAATTTCAATCTCTGTGTAGAAGAACTAAAGAGAATCTATGCAATTTGATTTTGACTTTTTGAGATTTTTTTCTGGTTTGGTTGCTTAATGCTTATATATATGATCAATGTAAGCACTCTTTCATTTGCAGATTATTGAGATGCTAGTTGTGTGACTTTTTCTTGTTTGCTGAATAAGTTAGTTGTGAACTGGAATCGTGCCATTGTGTCATCAATTCCATATACCGTATCGGTATCGATTTCTTGTTTATATTGCTAAATTATGTTATTGTTCTGTTTGTTTCATAGGGAAATATTCAGAGCCTCACTGCTGCTGACTTAGATAAGTATAATGCAGAAGCTTGGCTTCTTTCTCCTCCTTGTCAACCTTATACACGACAAGGTGATTCTCGCTGTTGTTCCTTACTGTCAATATGACTTGATTTTCTGTGGTGGATGTGTTGGATACTAATAGTTTTTGTGGTTAGGCCTTCAGAAACACTCTGGTGATGCTCGGGCATTTTCTTTTCTCAGGATTCTGGAGCTTATACCGCATACAACTAAGCCTCCACAGATGTTATTTGTAGAGAATGTTGTTGGATTTGAGGTTTGTTTTTGCCTCTGCTTACCAGCTGGAGTTATAAACAGATTTTTCAACTATCATTTGTACTTGTTCTCTATCATTTTCGTTGAATTCGCGACTTTTTTGCTTATTGGCGACGTTTGTTGGTGCAGACTTCGGATACCCATATGGAAATGATTGATACCTTAACAAAATTAAATTATGTCACACAAGAGTTTATTTTGAGTCCGTTACAGTTTGGTGTGCCGTATTCTAGACCACGTTATTTTTGTCTGGTACGTTCTCTTTACCTTGTTTATTTGTAACGCATTTGACGCATCTCTGTGTCCATTTGTTTTGCATGGTTCCTTTTACTTTATAATCATCTTTATATTATGTCCCTAAATGTATAAGTATATGCTGGGTTATGCAGCTGTATGAACTTTCTCGTGTACTATTCACTCTCTCCTTATTATTCAATGGTTTTCCACTTTTCCGTTTCATTCTTTCTTTCTGCCTTTATCATTTTGTTTTAGTTAAACCGTCTAACAAACTTTGAAATCATTTGAATTACCTGGTTATTTTGTAGGCCAAAAGAAAGCCTCTGCCATTTAAGTCCCAACACAGTAATAACAAACTACTCTGGTCTCCAGGCCTGTTATATGGGCGTGATGATCAGGTGGAGTTTGGAAAATGTCAAGCAGAAGAGTTATTAGATAAATTAGTTCAGTTCTGTGAACCAGTAGAGAAATTTCTCGAGTCAGCTGCACAAGTTGATGGCGAGCCAAGTAGTTTTGATGACTCTGAGAATGGGTCCAAAGATTGTAATGGACATGAAGACGATTCTATACCAGACTTTGTACATCAATATCTAGTACCAGTAAGTTTGATAGAGAGATGGGGAAATGCAATGGACATTGTTTACCCTGACTCAAAGAGATGTTGTTGTTTCACAAAGAGTTATTATCGATATGTGAAGGGCACTGGTTCTCTATTGGCAACTGTCCAGGTACGTTCTTCCATGGAGTATACAATATTACTTCCTCTATAAGCAAAGTGCAAAGAAATGCTTATCGTGAATCTGTGATCACGCAGCCAAAAATCAAGGGGAAGGAATCTTGTTTGAAGGAGCAACGGCTTAGATACTTCACCCCGAGAGAGGTTAAGCACATTCCTTCATTTTTACGACCAATGCCTCACTGAAAAGAGGGTCAGCTTGATTTGTTTCTATTCGTTTAGGTAGCTAACTTTCACTCATTCCCTGAAGATTTTGAGTTCCCAAAGCACATAAGCCTTCGACAGAGGTACGCTGTTTCATACCGTAAGCTCCAATTAAACCAAAAAAGCTTCTCTCTATATAGACTATGTGCATCCAAGTATAACAGAGGCACCATTTTGATTCTGATATAGAATTTAACCCCATAATACCCTTATTTCTCACTACTTCGTGTTTGAAATGTGGAAATAGTTGAACACAAGAAAATGAAACTGTGTTACTGACTACAGTGTAAACAATCTCACGAACTCCTCTTTGTGCAGATACGCAATGCTTGGAAACAGTTTAAGTGTAGCAGTCGTGGCTCCTCTGCTTCGGTATCTATTTGATTCTTGACTGCAGAATTGAAAGCAGTAAGTGACCGGACCAATTACCCGAATCAGCTTCTTCTACTTTTTGCGACATAGTATGACCATGTTCTTCAATGGAGCATAACCATATGCATCTGCTCTGTACTTGCCATTCACATCGTTAAATTTCGTTTACTGATAGATGTTCAGACTTCAGACCGACGAGAGCTTAAAGTTTTTGTTAATTTCACTATCGATTCTAAACTAATACGGGCCAGTCTTTGAGATGGGCCGTATCCGGCCCAGTAATAATATTTTTTTCCCAAAATTTCCGTACGAGTAAAAGTGACCATAAATTTGGCATGTCTGTGTCTCACTCTCTCTCTCTAGCTGACTTCAGTCACTCTCAACTGAAAAAGAAGAGCAGCCTAGCTTTCTTCAACTGTGACGGTGCGTGCAGCTCACGCTCCGTTGAAACCACACTAAGGTCAGTCTTCGGTAACGTTACTCTTAACGTAATGAGTTCCCTTGTACGCATTTTCTTTATTTTTTCCGACCTGAGATATTTTTTCCCCTTGTCCGTACAAATTGTTTGTTCTTTTTTTTCTCCAATTTTTGGCTCTGATGTTATTAACACGTGCAAGCCATCTTACAAACCCTAACTTACAGAAAAATGTTGCCCAAGAGTGTTGTTGATAAGCTTAAGCTCCAAGAAAATGTGAGTAAGCCTAGCTTCTGGAAGTCTCTGTCTCCAGGACAAAATTGGAAAGATAAATCCATGGTAACTTAATTATGACTCTCCTCCTCCGTTGATTTTTACTCAATGTTCTTCGACTCTTTCCGTCAAATTTTCTTTGTTACAAGAATATATATTTCTAGTTTAGCTTAAACATGTGACATGCCCTTTGTCGAATTGCTTATTCTCTTTGCTCTTGATGTTGTTGCTAGAGCAGTTAAACGTGATAACCCTTTCATGTTTAGTTTACCCCTTTTATAGACCATTGACCTGTTTTATCTCCTATTATGGGTACTTTTAAATTGCAGGTTTCGTTCGTTTTTAGCTCGTGTTTCTGCTAGTGTTTATAGAGTCCTTTTTCGTTCCTTTTCTCTGCATTGCTTGACCTACAAACCAATCTTTTAAGCCCGTGTTTTGCTGCTTGTGTTTTCCCATGTTTCCTCTTTTTTCATCTCAGTATTGTTTTATTGTTGTCAACTGTTCTGATTTCTGGATATGTGAAGAGGATTATCCCAGATGAGTTTGTGAGAAGCACGCCCGGCGCTTTTGAGCACAGAGTTGTGCTTAGTGTTCGGTGGGAAAATTCCTGGCAACTCTGGCTGAAGAGAGACAAGGAAGATCTGTTAATGATAGAAGAAGACTGGGATGAGTTTGTGGATGACAACCATTTAGGTCGAAATGATAACTTGTTCTTCGGACACAATGATACAATGAATCTTGAAGTGCAAATCTTTAAGAATACTGGGCACGAGATCATTGATGTACCTCTTGAAGTTGAACCCGAAACTGAACCACTTCATCCTAAGCCCCAGAATTCTCACGAGGAGACAACCCCTGCCTCTGCCTCTGGTAAGGCTATTTAGATCGAAAGAATCATCTTCAAACTCAAAACTATTATATGTTCTCTATGCCAAAGTTTGATTCTGTTTTGGCAGAATTCTCAGAAAATACAAATGGCCAACAAAGAAATGATGTCAAAAACCCCGAGAGATACCTCTTGAATCCCGAAAACCCTTACTTTGTGAAAGCGGTGACAAAAAGGAAAGAAGTTCTGGTAATAACAGTTTTATTCCATGAGACTTTACTATTTAAGTCTGTTGCCTTTAAAGCTAAGATTTGTCTTTGTTTCCCTATTTCCTGCTGAATGTGCAAGTAGTATGTGAGCCGACCGGTGATTCATAGGTATGGCTTGAGGTTTGGTCCCCCTCTTTCCACCGTTACATACCTTCTTCCGGGGGGAAAAAAAGAGGAAGGCGTTCTAAAGTTGTATAACGAGCATCCTTGTTTCAGTGGGTGGTCGGTTGTATGTGAAAAGTATAAGCTGGAAACCGGAGACTATGTTGTTTGCGAAATTGAACGCTCATGTGGTCTGGTTACGGCCGTTAGAGTGCATTTCGTCAATGAAGACAAGGCTAGTCCTCTCTAGCTACAAATCTACCAACTTACTGCTGTAATGCTAAATGTGACACTTATGTTTGTTTAACAAGCTTGTATGTTAAGACGTCGTACTGCAGTTTGGACTAATGTATGTTTGTTTAACAACCTTTACGTTTGTAATGCTAAATGTGACACTTATGTTTGTTTAGTTAACTTGTGTGCTGATAAGTTTAGACTAATGTATTTGAGAATTCATATTAGCAACAGACCGATACGTTCTGCCAATTTTCTCACAATCGATTCTAGACTTTTTTTTGTGTCAAACAGACTGGTTTTTCAATTAGCCTTATCAGGCCCAGTTATAAAGTTTGACCAAATTTCAGTACATTTGGCACAGTTTTGACTTTTGACTTTTGAGTCTCCTCTCTTGCTCACTCCTTGAAAGCAAAGAGATTTGAGGAAGAAGAGCAATCGTAGTGAGAGGAAGCTTCTTCGACTGTGACGGTGCGTGCATTTCACGCTCCGGCGACGTTACTGTAAACGTAATTACTTGCTTTTTAAGCATTTTTCTTTATTTTGTTCTGACCTAAGATTTTCCCCCTTGACCGTACAAATTTTGATTGTTTCTTCGTTCCTCTCTGTTTCTCATTAGTCACCAATTTTCGTGTTCTTTGCTTTGTAACACTTTAGGGTTTAGGGTTTTAGCAATAGAAAGAGACGATCGGCCAAGTGAAGTAAGAAAAGCCAAATAAAGGTTTGTTTTTTTTTTCCCCCTCCAACCTACCGAGGTTCTGATCTGACTAACATATGCAAGTCATCTTACAAACCCTGATTTTTAGAATCAATCCAGCTTTGAAGATAACAAAATGTTGCCTAAGGGTGTCATTGATAAGATCCAAGCAAATGTGAGCAAGCCTTTCTTTTGGAAGTCTCTGTCTCCAGGACAAAACTGGACTTCGAAATCCATGGTAATTCAACATTTGTCTCTCCACCTTTCTAATCTTTTGATAATGGAGATACTTTGATTTTGTATTCACCTGTTGATCGACTTTTTTCCATTGAATTTCTTTGTTTACTTTAAACATGTCCTCTCTTAAATCGCATCTTCTTTGTATTATCCAACTTTTACAGACAATTTACTATAGTATTATCCGTTTGTTGTCCTTGTTCGATGAAGCTCAGATCTTTCTATCTTTCAAGAAACTTTTGGGGAGATTTCAATGGCACAATGCTTCCTGCTTCTTGTTCTGATTTGTCTTTATTTTGTTAACTTTCTTGTTACTTATTGAGCTGTTGTATCTCCTGCTATAGGTACCTTTACATCGTGAGTTAGTGTTTAGTTCATGTTTCTGTTAGTGTTGGGTTTAGTTCTTTTCATACCTTTGCTCTGCATTGCTTGACCTACAAACCAATTTTTAAGCTCGTGTTTAGCTGATTATCTTATAGCTTTTAGTCTCATGTTTCCTCTTTTTTAATCAGTATTGTTTTGTTGTTGTCAACTGTTCTGATTTCTGGGTCTGTGAAGAGGATTATCCCAAATGAGTTTGTGGGAAGCACGCCTGGGGCTTTTGAGCACAGAGTTGTGATTAGTGATCGTTGGCAAAATTCTTGGCAACTCTGGCTGGAGCGAGACAAGGACGATCTGTTTATGATAAAAGAAGATTGGGATGAGTTTGTGGATGACAACCATTTAGGTCCAAATGATAACTTGTTCTTCAAACACGATGACACGATGTTTCTTGAAGTGAAAATCTATAAAAATAATGGGGATGAGATCATGGACGTACCTCTTGAAGTTGAACCCGAAACTGAACCGCTTCACCAAAATTCTCACAAGGAGACAACCACTGCCTCTGCCTCTGCTTCTGGTAAGGCCATTCAGATTGAAAGAGTCATCTTGATGCTCCTCAAAATCAATACTATTCTTTTCTTTTCACTCTAATGCCAAAAATTTGATTCTTTCTGTTTCTGTTTTTGTGGAATTTTCAGCAAATGGAGGAACAAATGGCCGAGCGAAAGAGGGTTGTGCTGATGTCCAAAACCCTGAGCGATACCTTCTGAACCCCGAAAACCCTTACTTTGTGAAAACGCTGTCCAAAAAGAATGACGTTCTGGTAAAAATAGGTGTTTCAAGAGTCAGTTTGATTCATTAAATATTCAGTTTATGTCTGTTGCCTTTACAGCTAAGACTTGTCTTTTCTCTCTATTTCCCATGTCTATGCAACTAGTATGTGCCCAAACCGGTGATTCAGAAGTATGCCTTGAGGTTTGGTCCCCCTAATTCTACCATGACTTTCCTTCTTCCCGAAGATAAAATGGATGGGTTCACTAAGTACTATGGCGGTGGCCGTACCCTTTGTTTCAATGGCTGGTTGGGTCTATGTCGAAAGTACAATCTGAAAGTTGGAGACTCTGTGGTTTGTGAACTCGAACGCTCAGGAGGTCTGGTTTCGGCTGTTAGAGTTCATTTCGTCAATGAAATATGAGATGAGTCCTCTCTAGTCTCTTTATTATGAGTTAGGTTTCTAAACATTACTTTTTACCAAACTTACTATTGTAATGTTAAATGTGACCCTTATGTTGGGTTAAAGAACTTACATGCTAAACTTAACTAACTAAGAACAACACAAATCAACTAACATGAGTATTAGAAGTCATCTTTCTTGTAAACTTAACTAAGAACAACACAAATCAACTTAATGATGCTGAGTTGCTGACCTTTGTAACCTTTTTTTGACATCATCGAATTAAGCCATTGTCAGTTAGACATCATCCAACTTAGGAGCTTTTGTTTGACTATTATAATGGATGCTTGGTAGGAACTTTCCCTTTTTAGTCGATGGATTAAGCATCAAGTGACTTAGAATGATCTTTTATTGGAAATGTAGATTGCAATATCACATCTTATATATACTAGTAATCAATCAGATACGCATACACACCTTTATTCTTGTAAAGTTTGAAACGAACTCTCCATATAAAAATTTAAAGGCCTACATTCATAAGGTAATGACAACGTTTCTTTTGCCTTCTCATACAAGAAATACAATATAAGCAAGGCCCCATCTGCCTATAGACAACACACCAAAGACAATTTAAGTCTGCATTTCTTGTATTAGGATTTGATTCATCTATGGTTTACGAACGCTTATAAGCTTGACATCATCGATCACAGGCCCACACAATGACGAGAAATCATCACTTCTCATGGCATAGAAAGTGCTGTAAAACATAACTCTTGATCTGTTTGAAACCGCCACAAACCGGATAGAAGCCCGTTTAAACCCTCCTGTGCCACGCGACTCGTAAGGGACCTTAAGTGTCTCTTTTCCTGCAAATGCTTCCACCACCATAGATCCTTTGCAAGTGTTGTTGGCATCTCCAACCGCAAAAGACAGCACGTAAGTCTTCCCAATGACAGTCCGAACCACTTGAGCAATGGCACTCTCTTTGCCCGCTACAAGCTCAATGGCTCGGCGACCCTGTGGAACTGAGAAGTGTTCGACATCTACATACTTGACGGCTTTGAGAGACTCGACCATCCAGCCGGGTAAAGGAGAGTGGTCGTCTTCTATGAACGGTGGGATAAGAACTCCTGTTGTCGCACCGGGTAGTACTAGTGGACCTTCTTCAAATCCTCCATTTTTCAAAATGTTCTCTGTCAAATCAGACATAGAAATATCATCACTAACTCCATCCCTAATCATATCATAACATCAAGAATGATTAAAAACAGAGTAAGAAACAGAGTATAGTAGTACGTACTATTGGTTGGTCGAGGAGGGTAAAGAGATCTCATAGCGACACCATCAATAAGTGGACCACAAGCTGGATCTTCCTCAACACCAGGATTATGAATCACGACATCGGCAACCTCACTCTCCGCTTGAAACGCCCAAGCATACAAATCCCACCCACTACTACTATACACAGTCTGCACCGGGATCACACCCGAGTCAGGTGCCACAGATATGTTAAGCCTCTCATCTTGAGCACAAGTCCTAGCAGCACTAAAAGTAAGCGAGTAATACATTCCTTTAACCACTTTAAGTCTTTGCTTGATCGATGCTTCGTTCCCAAGCCTCACCGCGAATTTACCGGCGGGAACAACGAGAAGCATGTCTCCTTGTTTATGTCCTGATTTTATATACTCAACGAATCCTGTCACTTCCCAGTTTGGTATCGCCAGTTTGTTTAGTACTTCTGTTCCTTTCATGTCTGATGGTTTTGGTCCTAGCTCGAAGTCGCCATTTGGTAACATGCCTGTTGAAATTACCAAATTGCCCTTGTAAATATTGGAATTTAAAGAAAAAAAAAGAAAAAGAAAAAGAAATAGAAATAGGACACGTGAGGTGTGTCCGAAGACAGCCTAACTGGGCCTGTTATACACATGAACTAAAGGACCTACTCTCAAACTTCATTGATTGGAAATGTCCAAAAACTTTATTGTGGTGTGTTTGTGTCAGAAACATTGTCAAAATTGTAAAAAAAAAAATCTAAAGCGTACCACCAAGAACGAAGTTTTCGTATTTTTACTTTTTTTATTCGCTTTTAAGTACTATGGCCATATAGCAGAGACAGGTTCGTACGAGTAAGAGCATCATTACTATTCTGGAAAAATTAATGATATTTTATAGCTACCAGCATTATATTGATTACTCAAATTATAAATTCGAGCTTCGTATATACTTTGTCACTGTATTTGAGGAAAAATGAATGAGATTGCTATAATTTACTGTAACCAAATTACCGTCACGGAAGGAGAGGACGGACTTGGCGGATGTGGCGGTGGCGATGAGAAGAAGGAAGAAAGACACGGCGGTGACACCTCCCATTTTGAAGGACGCCGAGAGGGAGAGAGAGAGAGATGAGTGTAAAATGCAATTAGCAAAGAGAGTTGTGGCTATTGCTTATAAGGAGCTGGAACTATTGAAATGACCTTGGAGGTTGCTGTATATTACGAGTGTATGCCACTTATGTAGTTCGTCGTATCCCACGTGGGGTTGTGACCTCACTCCTTATTAGAGATTTGGAACCTTATTGACCATTTTGGGGTTACTTTCGGAAATAAAATGTTGTAAAAAACGTATTGTTTTGATGCAATTATTTTTGCTGCTTATATAGTCAAGCTCTGTTAGGCGGTGACTGGGGAAGCCAGAAGTGTCCCAATTGGGACAGGTAGGTACTAAGAGTTAATAGCGTATAAATAGTTAATGGGCGGGAGTATTTAAATGTATTACTACAAGTATACGAAATAATATACTAAATTTAATATTTGGTAACCGATTCGGATTATTTTGGTTATTTAAAATTACAATTCGAGTTTTAACTAATTCTCGTATTTTGGTAGTTAAAATTACAATTCGATTTTTAACTAATTCGGATAAAGATCTATATTTGGGATATTTCGAAAATTTTAGATTATGTTTTAATGTCTAATCCATTTACATATTTTAATGAATACAAGTGTTAGACCAAAAAAATTGAGATGAATATGGGTAGAATCGAAAAAGCGTTCAAAAATGACCATAAGACTAAAGACTATCATAAGTAATGTACCTATGATCCGTTATCCACATGCCAAAAACACTTAAGTCAAGATTGTGAAAATAATTGAGATGTTTTTCAGTAATCTGAATCTACGTGACATATATGATTAATTATGATAAAAACTTGGAAAGGCCAAATTGATCGTTTAGATAGGACACCGGTGGAGATACTACTACTAGGAGAATCGTTTATCGTGGCATGTGTTCCAACCCCAAAAAAAAGTTCAAAAATTAAAAGTATCTCTTATTTTTGGAAGTCTTTTGTCTTCTTTGATTTGTCGTCTTCGTATGCTTTTTTTGTTTGTTTTTGTTTCTTTTTTTAAATAATGGAATTGAGAAATGTGTAAGGTATTAAGGGCGCCGTTCACTGGTTAAGAATGCGGTTTCCAAAGTCGGCCATGAAATTGGCTTCAGAAATTTCAGAATGGTTGTGTCTTCTTCTCATTCTTATCGGCCCAAGAAAGGGAAATTGTATTATTTCCATTTTCTATATTATCCAAATTCACTTCTAAGTTCTATTTACCTGTCTTATGTTCGGTTTTTGGATTGTAGCTCCGCCAAAACTACCAATACATGCGTTTTTACTTTTTTTTTTTCTGTTTTGTTTTGTTTTGTTTTTAATCGTAGATGTGTTGCTTGCTCCTTATTGATATGTTGTGTTGTAGGAACGGTTTACGTAGACGCTCATTAGAACATTTGCATGTGTTGAGAATGAGGAGGTACACCACTTCACCTGGTCACCGTTGAAGAATAAAACGGTGTCGTTTAACTTTAAGTTTTTTATTAAGTTTAAAAGTTTCAGAGTAGAATAAGTCTTCCTGATTTGTAGGAGTTGAGTACGAGTCTGTTTTTGTTATTAGTCGTGATTACTTAGTCAAGTAGTAAGAGTATGCAAAGGTCTATATAAGACTAAGTTATTATTTTTAGAAAAACAAGTGAAATATTCAGTTTATGATCTGTTCTTTTTTTTATTGCAAATTACCTTGCAAAACAACAAGTGGTATCAGAGCTTGTTAAGAGTCTGGTACAAAAAAAAAACAAAAGGATGAGTGAAAAAGATTCGTTGGTGATACCAAGGTTTGATGGAGATTATGAGCATTGGGCAATGCTTATGGAGTTCTGCTCAGATCGAAGGAATGGTGGCATCTTATATAGACAGGGATCCCACGGCCAGAATGGAATGTGATCTTGACTGGTCCACAAAGAACGGAGATAGCCGAGCTAACCATGATAGATCACAAGGTGAAGAATTACCTGTTTGCCTCCATTAATAAAACGATCCTCAAGACTATTTTGAAAAAGGATACGTCAAAAGATTTATGGGAATTTATGAAGAGAAAATACCAAGGAGTGCAGAATGCACAATTGCAAAGGCTGAGGAGAAGCTTTGAAGTGTTAGAGATGAAGATTGGAGAGACCATCACCGACTACTTCTCAAGAGTGATGGAAGTTACCAATGATATGCGTAACTTAGGAGAAGACATGTCCAATTCGAAGGTAGTTGAAAAAATTCTGAGAACTTTAGTTGAAAAGTTCACATATGTCGTGTGTGCCATTGAGGAATCAAACGACATCAAAGAGCTGACCATTGATGGATTGCAGAGCTCTCTAATGGTTAAGGAGCAGAACTTAAGCAGACATGTAGGAAATGAACATGCTCTAAAGGTAGAAGGACCGTGGAGACATGATGGTGGAAGAGGTCGTGGGAGATATCCAACTAGAGGAAGAGGAAGAGGGGATATCAAGGCCGCAGACGAGGAAGCACAAGTTATAACAAGGAGCTGGTGGAGTGTTTCATATGCCACAAGAAGGGACATTACAAAATTGAGTGTCTAGAATGGGAAAAAAGAAGAAAATTATATGGAATTGGAGGATGACATGTTACTTATGGCACACGTCAACATGATCATGGATGAGGAAGAACACATCTGGTTTCTTGACTCGGGATGTAGCAACCATATGTGCGAAAACAAGAAATTGTTCATTGAAATTGACAGCAATTTCTGCCAAAACGTGAAGCTCGGTGATGATAGGAGAATGCTAGTGGAGGGCAGAGGCAACCTGCGGTTGGGGATCAATGGAATAACCTCGGTAATCACTTCTGTTTATTATGTCCCTGGGCTGAAAAATAATCTGTTTAGTGTGGGGCAACTACAACAGAAAGGACTAAGGTTTATCATTGAAGATGATGTGTGTGAAGTGTAGAACAAAAATGAAAGAAGATTGGTCATGCATTCTGCTATGTCAAAGAACAAGATGTTCATCATATCAACAAGAGTGAGAAGCATGAAAGAGGCTGGAGAAACAAAGTGTTTACAAGTCATGGAGAAACCGGACCAGCTATGGCATAAAAGATTTGGACATCTCAGTCACATGGGAATAAGGTCACTAGCGGAGAAGAAAATGGTGAATGACTTACCAATGATCAACCAAGATGAAGCTGATATTGAATGCGAAGTTTGCTTGAAAGGGGAAGTAGATTAGGAAAAGCATTCCTAAGAAGAGTCTATGGAAGTCAACTCGTGGTCTGTATAGTTCACAGCGACATATGTAGACCTATAACTCCAACATTAGAAGGCGGTAAGAAGTACATCATCAATTTCATTGATGACTACAGTCAAAAATGTTGGACTTATTTCCTTTCAAAGAAGTCTGATGCTCTAAACACATTTAAGGAGTTCCGAACAACAGCTGAAAGTGAGCTAGGACAAGACTTGGTATGCTTAAGAACTGATCGAGGAGGAGAGTACAATTCCAAGGATTTTGATGAATACTGCAAGGAAAATGGAATAAGAAGGAAAATGACAGCAACATACACTCCACAACAAAATGGCATTGCAGAGAGAAAGAACCGAAGTGTCATGAATATGACAAGATGCATGTTGCTGGAGATGTCAATGCCTCGGAGATTCAGGCCAGAAGCTGTCAAATATGCGGTTTATATACTAAATCGGAGTCCATCAGCTGCCTTGGGAGAGGTTACACCTCAAGGAAAATGGAGTAACTACAAGCCAACAGTTGAACATCTTAGAGTTTTTGGATGAATCGCATATGCCTTGGTCCCATATGAAAAAAGAATTAAACTCAATGGAAAGAGCACCAAGTGCGTGATGTTTGGTTTGAGTAAGGAGTCAAAAGCGTATCGTCTCTACAATCCTGAGACAAAGAAGATAATGACAAGTAGAGACGTGCACTTTGATGAAAACAGTGGCTGGGATTGGGATGAAAAAATTCAAGAGAAGGAACTAATCTGGAGTGATTCGGAGACAGAAAATGAAGAAGTAAGGGATGGTGGTGAGAATCCTGGAGTGCTATCAGGAGAAGAAGCGGCTGATGAACCAAACGAAGATGGAGAAATGCAATGGAAGAGGCGGAGCAACAAACAAATCCCCAGCAGACTATTGTACGAGAAGGATCAGGGAGACAGAGATAGCCTCCAGTTTAGATGAAAGATTATGTTCCAGGAAATGTTGGCTTTGTCATTTCAGAAGAGGGAGATGAAATAATCGCAATGTTCATTGCATCTGAGGATCCCAACTGCATTGAAGAGGCAATAAAAGAAGAGGTATGGAGAAAAGCTATAGAAGCAGAGATGGCATCCATAGAAGAAAACAATACATGGGAACTTATGGATTTGTCGAAAGGTGCGAAAGTAATCGGAGTAAAGTGGATTTTTAAAACCTAGTTCAACGAAAAAGGAGACATTGAAAAATTCAAGGCAAGATTGGTGGCAAAAGGCTATCATCAGAAACAAGGGGTGGATTTCTATGAGGTTTTTGCTTCAGTAGCGAAATAGGACACCATCAGATCAATACTCGCTTTAGTAGCTGAAAAAAACATGGAAGATATACCAACTCGACGTCAAAAGTGCATTTCTGCGCGGGAAGATAGAAGAAGACGTCTATGTCGAGCACCCGAAAGGATTTGAGATTAGAGATGAAGCAGACAAGGTGTATAAATTGAATAAAGCACTATATGGGCTAAATCAGGCTCTGAAGAAAGGAACAACTCTGTATTGCGACAACAACTCCACTATCAATCTGTCAAAGAATCCGGTATTACATGGAAGAAGCAAACACATACATGTGAGGTATCATTTTCTGCATGTGTTGGTGAATGATGGAATCATACAACTTGAATATTTTTCAACGCAAGATCAGTTGTCAGATGTTATGACCAAAGCAGTAAAACTTGAAGTGTTTGAAAAGCTCAGAGGAAGAATGGAAATATGCACTAAAGAAGAGTAAACTGAAAGGAGGCGTTTTCAGTTTAAGAGAGGGAATGAAGGATAAAACAGTGTCGTTTAGCTTTAAGTTTCTATTAAGTTTGAAAGTTTCAGAGTAGAATAAGTCTTTTTGATTAGTAGGAGTTGAGTACGAGTCTGTTTTGGTTGTTAGTCGTGATTACTTAGTCAAGTAGTAGGAGTCTCTAAAGGTCTATATGAGACCAAATTGTTATTCTTAGAAAACTACGAGTAAAGCTAAACATGTTAGATTTTGAAATTGGCATCTAACTAAGTCAATTAGACTTTCAAAATGCCAATTAGATTTTAAAGTCTTAAAAGTCTGATTTTTGCCAATCACACTTTAACTATTTAAAATTCTTAAAAGCTTTTTAATTTTTCTCACAGTCTGTTTTTAAAATATTTGTTCATGATACGCTAGTTTTTTTAAAAGCCAACAATTCATGACTTTAAACTTTTTAAAAGTCACTTAAAATAAAATTCTTTACTGATATATTTTTAAAATAAAAGTGTTAAGCTAATATTTTAAAAGTGCTTACCAATCACACCCAATTAAAATCACTATTTAAAATGTTGAATCTAAGAAAAAAAGATTTAAAGTATAATAAGGAGAGAAGAACAAAAAAAAAGACGAGAAACCGTCGAAAACGTGGGTGGGGCTTGTGGGTAACGAACGGAGTGGAACCTACCTAAAAAAGAAGAAGAAGAGGACGAGAAGAGATACCAAAAGGTAGGATCATGGCTTTGTCTCCTCTTCCTTATACACTTCTTTTACTCTTTTACGGGCCCATTGCCTCATGGCTCTATCTCTCTGCATTCATCATACAGATAACCTTTTTTATATATTAGTAGGGCCGTTACATATTCATATAATTTATATTAGTAAAGACAAATACCATAGTCCGTTTTCTATTAATGTAATATTATAATTCATGTAGTATTTTGGGGTAGGGATGTTGAATCCAAATTTTTGTTCCATTTCAATTCGGATTTTCTAGGTTTTTTTTGATAAAGTTGCGTAAAATGGTTTTCATATCAATTATTTCAGTCAGGATGATCATATCAGAATCGAATATCCTTGATTCTTAGGTAGATATATTTTTAATATTCTTAGGTAGATAATTTAAAAAAAAAATGTTTAACTAAATTGCAAATGTAATAAGACTTTAGCAACCACGATTCTCACTTTTAAATAATGCACAATTTAAAGTTTCATAGTCTAAACTCAAACTTAGAAACACCAACATCCGCTCAAAAACTGCCTAAAAGAGAGATTGTAGTGAATGTTGAAATACGACAGTAATTTATTGCTTTAAAATCTTAGGAAAATAGGTTATTATAACTTCCTTTGAAATCAAAACGATAAAATCATATTTTAGGATAAAAATGTTATATCTTCACAAAACAAAATTAAAAAAATTATATAATAATCGACAATAATAATTGGCATTTGGCAAGTGACAGAAAATAATAGGAGGAAGTTTACTCACATTTAATTCAACATTGTCTTTTTTTTTGTTAAGTAAATCATTAATGATTTAGGCAAAGGACCCTCCTGTGCTTATGTGACTCACATGGAAATGTCTTCAAAATACAAATCCATATCGTTCTCTACTGACACCACTCTATTGAATATAGTACACCTTATCTTATTCTTATCTACCTCCTTCACCATACCCGTGCAAAGCTTCGCTGTAATATGATTCATGTAAAAAATGTTTAAAAGTGTGCAATTGTGTAAACATTAACATCTACCTCCTTTTACGTTGCACCAAGACTTGTGCAATCCATATCTCATTCAAGCTTACGTTACACATCAAATTCAATATGATACAATCTTATGCATAAGTTCAGTCTTTACATGAACAATACATAATCATTTACAAGAGAAGATTAGGATCTGTTTGGTTACGTGGGCTTTACTTATAGCACAAGAAAGACTAACATGCTTAAGGAATGGTTCTTTGGTAGAGAGGTAGAGCTCCCAAAGCCTCTCGCTCAGCTCTCTCCCGTTTCACCTGCGTACGAGAAGCCCCCATTATATGAGTTCATATTATGAACAATAATGGTTGAGGCTACATTCCCTTCGTAGTTGATCAATCTTGAATATTTAAGACAATATTGGCTTCTTCTGCATGTCAAAAATGATCAGTTCAAAGAAACGGAGTGGTTTTTATTAGACTTATATGGGAAAACAATGTGTGTATCTTGCGTACCAAACATTGTGGACTATCAAAGTCCGTCTATAAAGTTAAGCCCGTGAAGTCCAAAGGAAGAATATACTCTAGGTCTCCATATTACTTCTTGTACAAGTATTTCCATTTTGTGTTAATAAGAAATATTTTACATTATGTGGCATTAGCAATATGTTAATGCTAACAACTATATCTATGTATGTTAGATCTCATATCAAACACAATTCAATAAATTATTTCTCTTCTATATTATTTGATATGGTTTCAGACTCTTCGATCTTTCTGGATCAAAGTTAAACGCTTCCGCACTAGAAATATTGTGATTTCATCTTCAAAAGAGATCATGGAGAAACTTATCGGAGGAGACGACAAGGGAGCCGATAAAGACGAAAATGATGATGATATAGGGTTTAGTTGTTAAAACATATTTTTTAAAAGTCATGGATTTGGAGATTCGAAACGTGTTTAAGGGATTGGGTTCTCACGGTTTACTAAAGATTTGAATATTTTTCAGTTTTTTATTTATTTTCTTATAAATTTTTTTAGTTTCTCTTATTACGGGGGAGTTTGGTTATGTTACCATTATGGGATCTATTGAAACACTCATGTTTTAAGGTTATTTTTGTTTTTTGATTTATGGACAGTCCGAGATAAGGACAATTAATTGTTTGTGAAGTTGCATGATTTGCGTCCACGGGATGTTATTCCCCTTTTCAAGACCAAAGACAAGCTAAAGTTTCATCCCTATTTTCAAATGATGTTTGTATTCAGAGGAGTCTGTTGACTTGTTTTGTCCGTCCTCGACTAGATGTCCACAACATAAGTGTTCCGCTTTGTGAATGCATATTTTGCGTTTTGCGTCCCATCTTTGTCGTGTGGGGGAGTGTTAGAGATATATGGGAAAGCAAGACATGTATCTTGTGGACCAAGCATTGTGGACTATCAAAGTCCGTCTATGAAGTTAAGCCCGTGAACCCGGAAGGAAGAATATACTCTAGATATCCATATTACTTCTAGTACAAGTATTTCCATGATATGTTAGAATTGAATAAAGAATATTGACATTATGTGGCATTATCAATATGTTAATGCTAACCACAATATATGTATGTTTGATCAACTATATCCCTTCTATATTATTTGACAATACTAATTTGGTAAGAGGACACGTAGAGCTGGTAAATCACCCCAACTAGCTCCTGCTTGCAGACGAAGATCTTGGAATAATAAGGTTGTTGTGATCGGATACAAACTAGAACTCGTGTACAACAAAAAAAAATCAATGCAAAGACGAAAGGATATACTACAGGTTGGTGTATCCGTGGGATGCACGACGTTGAGCAATTCCAGTTCGAGCTAGAGAGAAACAACATCATAATTGAGCAGCAACCACAATAAGAGAACATAGACAATAACAATATGGTCTCAAACGCCCTTGTCACTTGAGTTGATTCGGCGATCGGACTACAAAATATTGAGGATGATAGTTTAATGTTTGAGATTGATTCTCAAGACGATGATAGATACTGGTTTAACGTTAATGAACTCCATGCTTTGACTCATCAACAAGAGCCACTGAGACATGATTCCTCCTCTTCAAGATCAAGCTTCAAGATTCACAAGGGATCAAGGCATGAAGGAATATGCTGGAAGAAGAACAAAGAGAAGAAAAAGATGATGATGATGGTGATGATGATAAGGCCAATCAACAACATCATACACAAATTCCTCTTCATCCTCAAGATCAAGATTCATGTGGTAGAAATAATCCGCTTGTAATCATGGAGATGAGTGTGTTGACCAAGATTTGGTCTTTAATCTTGTTGACCAAGTAGACAACATCACTCACAACCACAACAACAACAAAAACATGTAATGATAGATCCTTTTGTTTTCCACAAAATTGGAGATGCAAAAAATGTCTCTATAGGATAACACAGTTGTAACACCAGACCTGCAACACATGCATGGTCAACATGTTGCCTTTCTGGTTCGATCCAAAACGTCCTTTAGTTGCAAAAACGCCAACTAACAAAGAGAATTAACTTTTGACTTGAGAAACCTACAAAAGAGAGAGGGGTGAGAAATCAAAGATTACTCAGCGAGAGTAAACCTTAGGGCTCACGAATATTTCATACATAAACACATCTACATAATTACAGTCTAAACCTAAGACAAGCAGGAAAACACGTGTCAATGGCACACATACATCACACAAATGGGACTACGTCCCATAACCGCCCTAAGACGGCACAGATGTGCATAACAGATCCCTCATGTCTTAGCATTTCATCCTGCACCATTCACCCATGCGTAACAGATCCCCTGTGCCTAAGCACTTTTTCCCGCACTTTTCTCACGTCGGCTCGTCAGCCATCTTGACCTATCCGAATCCACGTCCATATGCCATCTCACAACTACAATAAATTTTCCTTGCAGACATCTCTATAGCTCATCTACATTTTCCCACACAACCATTATTTTACCACACAATAACATGCTTCAAAGAACCACACAACACATTAAAAAACTAATTATTTTTAATGTCTATCTTCATTATGTTTTATCATTCATTTTCCTATGTTCATACAAAATATATTTATACAAAATAATATTATATATATATTCAATAAAAACAAAATACTTGCGTTAATCTTAAACTAAATAATTATCTAAATATTTATATAGGACGAAAACACAAACTCGTCCTCACCTTAGCAACTCAGTTCTGAATTCACGAATTGATCTCGCGGGGTGAACTCTTGTTCAACAACAATTTTGGTATTATGTAACAACTTCACGTCTTCACTAACGCCACAATTGAACTCACGTGCCCACCAAAATCAAGTTCGGTTTGATGGACATTAATAAACACATGATTCCTTGGTTTAGCTGGTTAAGACTCGGTTCAATAATCAAGACAACACAACAATGTTAAGGACAAGAGATAAGCTTCGTCGTTTACCTTTCTCGATGATAGCTCTCGAGGTTCATGACTGCTCGGCAAGGTGGATCTGCAATGGTTCAAGCTCACGGTGACTACGTCTTCATGGCTCAATAACCAAAAGCAAACAAAGCAATAAATCATTAAAAATTTCCAAAAACTTCATGCGTGAGTTATCAAATAAGTCTAGGTTTCCTTACCCTTAAGGGCTTTGACGATGACTATGGCTGCTCCGGTGACAACGACTGACATCTCCGGTAACACACGGTGGCTGTGGTGGGTATACAGTTTAGTTCCGGTGACCTTGTCTCTCATCATCTTCACCGAGAGCCTCACTTCTCCTTCACAAGACTTACGATGGTTTGTCATAAAGACAACAACAACACACGACAATGGTTTCTCAAGTCTCCATCGATGCTCTTAGGGTGTTAGGTTTGCGTTTAAATTTGACGGCCCGTTGAAGAAGGATATGCATATACACAAAACACCGAAAAACCTTGTGTTTAGCAAATAAAATATTGGGCCTTAATGGGCTAGAAACTACTTAAACAAAGTAAAACCCATAAACTGAAATTCTGATGTTACAATTCTCTCTCACTTGAAATGAATTCGTCCTCGAATTTGCAGTTCTGCTACTTCCCCACTTGGTTTCCAACCCAATTTGGAGTGTCCTCTTTCGAGATACTTTATCTGTTATTTAGACTAGGATTAAATCCGCAACAAACCTACACATACATGATGATCATACCGTAGTTATCCTTTTTAGACAAAGTCTGAATTGTGTTGAAGTAAAAACAATAATCTAGTTTCTGTTTACTAGATTTATCTCTTATTCGCATCTCATTTTGAACTTTTAATTGAATGACTATCCAACTCTTTCTTTATTATGATTTAATCAGATGTCTAGCCATATGACCAAATGGGGCGTCAATTATCATAGTTGCATAACCTTAATAAGCTTAGATAGAACACTTATCCTTCGAATAGTTCTCCAGCTCAAATGAAACCCTCTTGTTTCCAAGTGGATTTTCAACAACAATTTTTTTTCCATTACCATTCTCTTTATCGCGAAGATATATGCACAAACTTGATCACAACCATGATTCTTATGGTTTCATATGACTCTTCGGTTATGACTCATTTTACAAAGCAAACGTCCATTTAAAAGTTTTCCAGCTTGTAAAATTGTCATAGTGTTTTCCTAACACTCTCTTTGAGGTCCTCATTCTTGTTAGGGTTCAGGCTTTTATACATTTTTTTTCTTTCTATGAGGTACTTTCTCACATAATTCTTATTTGCCGCAGAATGTCCATTCTGCATTAGACAAACTCTAAATCCATATATTGTCTCCTCATAGTCGTTAGTAATTTCCTTTTCACTTTCCTTGGTGGATTCCATTGCCACATAATCATATTGATGATTTTTGAATACTTACCCTGGTTTACTTTCGTCGAACAATTTTATTTTATTTTATTTTATTTTTTAGAAATCAGACGTCCATCGTCTAAAGCTTTCTCCAAAGCCACAATATAAAAAATATCTTATTTTTCTCTAAAGCTTTTCTTGATATCCTTACTGCTCGTTGTCTCTAACAATCCACTAACAATTCCCACTGTCATCATACTCTTTTGTCTTTTCCATTTGAATAAAGATAACTTTACCGAAGCCAATGTAAATTGTACACAGCCTATCCTCCATTAGCATGACTATCACTTATTGTAATCATCTATGATGCATACCCATTTTTTCTTTTTAATCCTATCTCGTGAGTCATCGTGTGGTGTCCTTCCATATTACTCTTTCCGCCGCTTCTTTTGTGATAGCTCTTTTATGTCTTCTCCATACATAAGAATAAACTTGAATGGTGCGCTTGCTACAAGATCTCGTCTTTGGATTTTGTGACACCATCTAAAAACCTTACCGCTGGTAGTATAAACCTTATTTTTTGTCAAAATCCCTTTCAACTTTCTGGGAGCTATTCTCATACACCTCCACCCACTCGAACTACACATCCTAGAATCGAGTTAGAGGTTTAGCGATACTAACAAACACTTCTACATATTTATAGTTATAACCAACCAGTCCAAGAAACCTACGGACCTTAGTAGTGTTCTTGGGCGTCGACCAATTGATTATCAACTTTATATTCTTTGATTCTAATCCACCAGCACTCAACTTCTAAGAAAACGTGTCCGAAAAATCCAATCTTCTGTCCCAGGTCAGAACCGGTTTGACATAACCTAGAGCTCTGATACCAAAATTGTAACACTCGACCTGCAACACATGCATGGTCAACGTGTTAACTTTCTGCCTCGACCCAAAACTTCATTTAGTTGCAAAAACGCCAACTAACAAAGAGAATTAACTCTTGACTTAACCAATTTGCGAAAGAGAGGGGTGAGAAATCGAAGATTATTCAGTGAGGGTAGCCATACGGCTCACAAATTCTCCATACATAAACAAATCTAGACAGTCACAGTCTAAACCTAAGACAAGCAGGCAAGCGACACGCACACATCAAACAAATGGGATTTCGTCCCATAACCGCTCTAACACGGTCCGGATTCCACATGTCAACACACGCTATCCCTCGTGCATAATAGATCCCTCGTGCCTTATCACTTCATCCTGCACCATTCACCCGTGCGTAACAGATCCCTCGTGCCTAAGCACTTCTTTCCGCATTTTTCACACGCCGGCTCGTCAGCCATCCTGACCTATCCTAATCCACATCCATATGTCATCACACAACTACAAGGATTTCTCCTTGCAGAAATCTCCGTGGCTCATCCGCATTTTCTCACATAACCATTATTTTACCACACAATAACATGTTTCAAAGAGCCACGCAACACGCAGAAAACTATTCATTTTTAGTGTCTATCTCCATTATGTTTATCATTCATTTTCCTACGTTCATACGAAATATATTTATATATTTATACAAAATACTATTATATATATATATATATATATATGTATACACTCAACAAACAAAAATACTTGCCTTAACTTTAAACTAAATAATTATCTAAATATATTTATATAGGAAGAAAATACCGTCCTCACCTTAGCAACTTGGTTCTGATTTCACGGCTAGATCTTGCGGGAATGAACTCTGGTTCAACAACAATTTCGGTATTAGGTTACAACTTCTCGTCTTCACCAACGCAACAACTGAACTCACGTGCCCACAAAATCAAGTTTGGTTTAATGCACATTAATAAACACATGATTCCTTGGTTTAGGTTAAGGCTCAGTTCAATAATCAAGACAACACAACAACGTTAACGACCCGAGATAGCTTCGTTTTTTACCTTTCTCGACAAAAGCTCTCTGAGGTTCATGACTGCTCGGCAAGGTGGATCTGCAATGGTTCAAGCTCACGGTGAATACGTCTTCATGGTTGAATAACCAAAAGCAAACAAAGCAATAAATCATAAAACAATCCCAAAAATTTCCTGCGCAAGTTACCAAATAAGTCTACGGTTCCTTACCTTTAAGGGCTTTGATGATGACTATGGCTGCTCTGGTGACAACGACTAACATCTCCGGTGACACACGATGGCTGTGGTGGTTCTACGGTTTAGTTCCGGTGACCTTGTCTCTCATCATTTTTATGGTTTACTACTTAAACAAAATAAAACCCATAAACTGATATTGGGATGTTACAGCGGTGACCAACAACAATCCTTACGGTGTACTATTCAATACCTATGGATATGAGATGAAAGAGCCACCTGTCACCAATGGATTCTATCAAGTTCCGTCTTGTTCTGGTGCAACGCAAGACCAGAGGAGAAAAAAGAAGAAAGGGAATTAATTTTTCGTGGTGTGAGATTGTTCTTTTCATCTTTGTCTTCAGTGTGGTGGTGATGAGCTGATTTAGTGGATTTTCCAGGATAAAAAAAATCCCGGCAAGATGTAGGGTCTCCACATTGGAGGCCCAAACTCATTAATTTTTTTGTGTCATTTACATTTTCCGCATTCTTGATTACATGGGCGAGACAAATCAAGTATTGAAGAAAAGTAAAAAAGGGAGAGTGAATCTATTGAAGAGAAAATTTTTGGAATCAATCTCTTCGTTTGACTAGTGAAAAAAATATACTAATCAGGGAAAAAATCATTTTACTAGTAATTGTTAACGCTGATCAATGTTTTCTGAACTAAATGTTGGAATCAAGCTGTTGATTAATAATCAAATTGGTAAAGAGAAAGAAGAAGCTTTTGATCAGAGGAAGAATAAGAGGTCGAAAGATGTCGAGAAACAAAGGAACGAAGAAGAGGAAGGGTTGTGGGTTGATTAAACACTAAACATCGTAATGGACCGTTTAAAAGTTGTTTAGGCCCATGAATGTGTATTGGGTTAGCATAAATATCTACAAAGCATAGGTTAAAACCTAGTAGTATATATATGTAATATGCATCGATTAATGAAGATAAGAAAGCGATTAAGGAAATACAAAGGCAAGCGGCAGAAATCGAACATGGTATCAAAGCTCGGACCTTCCTACACCTGAGTCATCCTTCGATGAACTTGCACAAGGAAAAAATGTCAGAACTGATGAATGGAAGAAGGAGACTATGCAGAACTTGTCTGAAAAGAAACCACATAGAAGGTGAGTGTTACCTGAACTTGAACTATGAGAACCAATTTTTCTCAAAACAGTTTTGACCAAGGAAAGGGTGCTTTAGCTGTGGAAGAACTGGACATATGATGAGAGATTGTCAGTACAAGAAAGAAAAAGATGCACAGAATCAAGACAACACAAGTGAAGAATCTAGTCTGTTCAATGCAGCTCATACGGTTGAACACACAAACCTGGATGAGGTCTGGTTGATAGACAATAGGGCAACGAACAACATGACCAAGGAAGAGAGTTTCTTCTCCACTCTAGATAAAACATTTCAGATACCTATTAGAATCGGAAATGGAGCAAAGCTGATGACTGCTGGAAGAGGAAAAATTGAAGTAATGACAAATAAAGGAACAAGGGTTGTTAGAGATGTATTCTTGGTACCTGGGATAGGCAAAAATCTTATGAGTGTTCCCTAAATGGTGAGGAATGTCAACCAAGTCCTGTTCACAGGAAACAAATGTATAATCTACAATAGAAATGGAAATAAAGTAGCAGAAGTAGAGATGATCATAAAAACTTACATGTTAAGAATGGAACTGGCTGGAGGAAGTGCAAATATGGTCAAGGCTGAGAACCTATCTGAACTGTGGCACAAAAGATTTTGGACATTCTGGACTCCACAACCTACAAAATCTGCAGACAAGTCAGATGGTGAAGGGTTTACCAAAATTTAAAGTGAATCAGGAGGTATGTGAAGCATGTGTAAAAGGAAAGCAATGCAGAGAAGTTTTTCCAAGAGTCTTAGAAACTAAAAGTGAAGATATTCTAGAGCTAATCCACACTGATATATGTGGACCAATGCAAACTGCATCATGCAGTGGTAGTGTGTACATTCTTACCTTCACTGATGACTACTCACATATGTTGGGGGTATATTTTTTTTGGAGTAAAATCAGACACATTTGTCACATTCAAAAGATTCAAGAACTTGGTAGAAAACCAAACAGGAAAGAGCATAAAGAAGATAAGGTCAGATAGAGGAATAGAATTCAACTCTGATCAATTCACTAAGTTCTTAGAAGATAATGGGATAGAGAGACAATTCACAGTAGCTTACTCACCTCAACAAAATGGGATTGCAGAGCGTAGGAACAAAACACTACTAGACATGGCCAGAAGTATGCTAAAAGATAAGGGAATGCCTGACAAGTTTTGGGCAGAAGCCATATTCACTGCTACTTACCTTTAAAACCGATTACCTACCAAAGAATTGGATCAGATTACTCCACTAGAAGCTTGGAGTGGGCATCGACCATCTGTCAGACACTTGAAGGTATTTGGATGCATATGCTACATATGGATCCCTGCAGCAAGAAGAAGAAAACTGGATGATAGGTCAGAAAGGGGGTGTTCATGGGATACAGTAGTGTGAGTAAAGGGTATAGAGTGTATGTTCTAAGCACAAAAAAGATTGAAGTGTCTAGAGATGTAGTATTTGAGGAAAACAAGAGTTGGAACTGGGAAACTCAGGAAGAAGTTGAAAGTTTGACACAAATGACTAATAGTAATGCTAATCTACCTCTAAGGACTGGTGAGGAGCCACACTCAAGAAGTCAAGAACATCCAGTGACAATTTCAAATATCATAAATGAGAGACAACAAATCACTCCTATACCATTTCAACTAAGTGGAAATGAAAAGAGAAGTAGGTGATTCATCGAGGCAGTTTCATGAGTGAGACCGTTAAGTGATATATACCAAGAGACAGAGGAAGAAGCAAATCAAGTCGAAGAAGCCTGTTATTTGAAAAACCTACCTCTTTTGAAGAAGCTGCGGACATTGAGGAGTGGAAAACGGCAATGGGTGAGGAGATTCATGTAATCAACAAAAATGAAACATGGGAACTAATGGAGTTACTTGCAGATAAAAAGGTAATATCTGTCAAATGGATATACAAGGTAAAGACAGATGAAGATGGGAAGATTCAAAAACTGAAGGCAAAACTGGTGGCTAGGGGGTTTACACAAACCTATGGAGAAGACTATGGAGAAACCTTTGCACCAGTCTCTAGACATGACACCATCAGGGCACTGATTGCCTTGGCTGCACAAAACAAATGGAACCTTCATCAAATGGATATAAAATCAGCTTTTCTAAATGGAGAAATAACTGAAGAAGTATACGTAGAGCAACCACCTGGTTTTGAAGTAGAGGGAGCTGAGGGAATGATATACAGACTGAAGAAGGCTCTGTATGGCCTAAAGCAAGCTCCAAGAGCCTGGTACAGCAGGATTGAATCTTACTTCATATCTCAGGGATGCAGAAGAAGTAATTGCGATGCTGCAATGTACATACAAGAAAGTGAAGGTGAACTCATGGTGATTAGTCTGTATGTGGATGACCTAGTCATCACAAGAAGTTGTGAAAAAATGATAAAGGAGTTCAAAGAGAACCTGAAGAACACATTTGAGATGACAGACCTGGGTAAACTAAGGTATTTCCTTGGGTTTGAGATTACCTACACAGAAGAAGGAATATTCTTAAGTCAGAAAAATATGCAAGACAACTCCTTGAGAAATTCGGAATGAAAGATTGTAACTGTGTGAGCACACCACTCATACCACACGACAAAGATGTAAGAGAAGGCACTGACCTAGACAATCCAAGAGAGTATAGAAGCATGGTAGGAGGGCTTTTGTATCTTGCAGCTACTAGACTGGATCTTGCTTTTGCAGCGTCATACCTGTCCAGAAGCTTATCCGGACCAAAAGAGTACAATCTGCAAGAAGCAAAAAGAGTGCTGAGATATGTACACGGAACAGTGGATTATGGCTTATTGTTTCAAGGAATCGACCAACCTGAGCTAGTGGGCTATTCAGATTCAGACTGGGCAGGTAGCAGATAAGACATGAGAAGCACCACATGACTGTGTTTCTCAATGGGCAGTGCAATGTTACTTGGCAAACCCAAAAACAAGATACCATTGCTCAGTCAATGGCTGAAGCAGAATATATGACACTAAGTTCAGCTACTAACCATGCTGTTTGGTTGAAGAGACTACTGGAAGAATTGCAAGTGAACATTAACAGAAGTGTTCCAATTTACTGTGACAATACTTCAGCTATATCCATTGGAAGGAATCCTGTCCAACACAGAAGAACTAAACACATTCAAATTCGCTATCATGTAGTTCAAGAAGCAGAGAAAGAAGGAGTGATTACCTTAAGATATTGCAGTGGTGAGGACCAAATTGCTGACATCCTCACAAAACCACTGGGAACGAAAAGATTCGAAGAACTTCGGCTCAAACTTGGTGTGATGAAGAAACCAAACTCACGATCTGATATTGGAATGGAAGCTGCAAATCCGACATATGCAAATACAGATCGGGAAAGGAAAAATATGGATCTGTCGATGAAGAGCAAAGGAAAGCAGATAAGCAAACAAATCAATTCCAAATCTGAAACGAAAACGACCTTGAAAAACATGTACAAAAACCAAGAAACCAAAGAGACGAGGGAGACGCTGGACTCACCAGTGAGAAGCCTAGAGATTGTGGAGAAGAAAAATCCAAGAGGAGAAACTAGTATTGAGAAGGCATCAAAGGAAAAACAAAAGTAAATTTTACTCTCGAATTTGGAGATTAATCAACAGGCATGAGAGGGAGTGTTGGAATCAAGCTGTTGATTAATAATCAAATTAGTCAAGAGAAAGAAGAAGCTTTTGATCAGAGGAAGAATAAGAGGTCGAAAGATGTCGAGAAACAAAGGAACGAAGAAGAGGAAGGGTTGTGGGTTGATTAAACACTAAACATCGTAATGGACCGTTTAAAAGTTGTTTAGGCCCATGAATGTGTATTGGGTTAGCATAAATCTCTACAAAGCATAGGTTAAAACCTAGTAGTATATATATGTAATATGCATCGATTAATGAAGATAAGAAAGCGATTAAATACAAAGGCAAGCGGCAGAAATCGAACACTATACAATGTTTGTGTATCACAAAAAGATGAAGAGATATATGTATACAAGCATTCCCGTAATATATCATTCAGAGGAAATCAATTGGTGATCTCAGCCAACTTGGGTTGAATGTGGCGGTGCGCGGCCATGGGGTCCAAGGAAAAAGTTCTTTAGTATCTTTCATCAGGAGACCTTCACGTCTTACTGCTGAAATGCATTTGTAATCAGGACATTTTTGTCCGAGAGCTAGGGTTATCTTGATGTAAACATCGGCATAACCTAAAGTCGATCAGAAATGGCAATGTTGAACAACCTTTGCGTTTGGATTAACCCGGTAAAAAAAAAGAATTTGGCGTAGAAAACGTCTCCCGGAAGAGACCTTGTCCACTGTTTTCTGCCATTGTTGCACATGAAGCCTGCTTTTGGTTTCTTGATCCCTTTCAATTCATTGATGGCTTCGAAGATCACATTGGTTCTGTCATTGAGTTCGAAATCAGAACTATAGTATTCGCTGGGATGAATCGTTTTGTAATCAGCATACTGGTTTATCAGAGGGTTGTCCTCCTCGCCGCTGGTGACTTGTATCACAAGGCATTGACATAGGACTCCAAGAACTAACTTGTTTTCCATTTTGTCTTTTTGAAAATTACTTGAAGGTTTATTTTCTTTTCTTGTTACATACGAAACGTGTTCGGTTAGAGAACGAAGCCTTTATGTACTTAAATTACGTTTTGTATATGATGGTGCTGTAACATTCTTTATTTGTCACATGTTCGCTGACATGATCGATAAATATAGTAACTTCTTATCCGCGATCAATAATGCTGCTACTCTCTCGAGTCATACTTTTTTTTTTTCTTCTTTTGACATTCTCTCGAGTCATACTTATATATAACAATCAGATGTTATATATAGCAAAGAATATAAGGCATAGGGTCTTCCTACCTCTATTATTCGATCATACAGCACATTTTGAGTGGCTTTGTAGTCACAAGTTCATGAACAGGAGATCTTGGCTCATCGCCTCATCCAATCATTGTCCGCTTTCTCCCTCGTAGCCTCACTGCATAAACCAAAAGAAGACCTTTTAAAGGTTTGGAAACAGAGTTGGTTTTCAAGAGGGGACATGGAAGAGGGTGTAATAGAACCTTGTGCGAGCTTATTAAACGTGGCTGACCATTGCTTTGAGGACTTCCTATACGCTGTCAGTATACTATCCATCTATATTTGAAATAAAATACGCCATTTGTGAGTTGAGACAACAGACCCATCAAAAGTAGTGAAGTTAAGATAAGCATCACATTTACCACGTCCCCACATGAAGAATGCATTGAGAGTAAGGCTCTTTCAAGTACATATAAATCAACAGCTTTGTCTTCAGGTAAGGTCGATGTGAAACTCAAGCCGAAATCAATTAATACCTGAGGGAAGACATAACCATGGTCATGAATCATAAGTAACTAATCAAGTGAACATATCACTATCAGGACCTCTGAATCATACTTACCAGCTGATTCGTTCCACTTCTAACTAACATATTTGATGTGGTTAAATCTCCGTGAGCCAAGCCACCATCATGGAGCTTAGCGATGGCCACCCCAATCTGAGAAGCAACATCCTCCAACCGTTCCTCAACAATCCCATTGGCCCCAAAGTCAAGGAAAATGTCCTTAACAGAGACGCCCTCAATGTACTCAAGTGTCAAGGAGTGAAGCAGAGTATCCACAGCATAGAGGACTGGAGTACAAACCCCGAGCTTCCTTGCCTTTGTCATACACCTAGCCTCCTATATCCAAAAACATAGGCACATATAAGACGAACACTTAACCTACTTTTCTCTCATATTATAAACAATGAAACAAGAATAAGGTGATGCATAAGAAACCAACCGCATTCAAGCGCTTGAGTGTGAGTTTCGCATCCAAAATCGGGTGTCGATATTTCTTCGAGAACCGTTCTTTCACAATGGATCTTCTTCCAGCAAATGTAGACTCAAACACCCTCTAAAGATAAAACTGTAAAGACTTAGTCTTCTCACAAAAAGCAAATAACATATACACTGATTCAACCATATACACTTACAGCTTCGGCTCCTTGTTTTATCAGAACAAGAGATTCATTCCCAACATCTTCCTCACAATCCATCATAAAGTTCTATTGTTCAAAATAACATTACCAAGACAGTTGAATTAAAAGCACTCATTATAATATGAGTTAGAGTGCAAGATACTCACATCGGTTCCGGGGACGGATGTCATCACTCTTGAGTGTCAAAACCTTAGTTTCCTTGCGAGTTCCCTGTCCTAGAGGCCAATTACTTGTCAAACAAACTTGTCTTAAGAAATTACGGCATTAAATATCAAGACAAGACAAGACAAAACAAAAGAATTTTATAGCAACAAAACCCGCAAAACAAATGAAGAATTAAACAGTGCAAACTGTGTAACCTAAGCAAACACCCATTCTTAAACACATTTTGATCTCTGACGTTCACATTTTAACATACAGAAGTTTTAACATAAAGAAGTCTCTCACACTGAGCCAATGCCCAAACCAAAATGCTACATCAATCCACAATACCCCAACTCATTAACCTTTAGCTCTCAACTAATTGACATAAGGTCTGTTACTGAGCTGGCAAAGCTACACTTCCTTTTACTATCCCTAGGATAGTTACAATAGTCATGCACTAGACTTAACAAAATCACCTTACCAAAACTGTCAGAAGACAAACAATCACAATATCTCTACAAGGTCTATTATGTTAGAACGAAAAAAGACAAGTAGAAAGTTAAAACCTTCAAAGCTTAATCTTAAAATGTGAACAAGACAAACACATGTCAACTTGAGAAAATTAACTTACCTCAGTTTGGCTTCGTTGATTACTTTATTGATGGTAATAGAAATATCTGCAGGTAACAATGCAGCAACGGGATCAGTTTTAGCAGCTGTAGAATCCTACATATTTTTACATCCCTCCCCTCCACACGATAAACATATCAAAAACTGAGAAGTTACCACATTCTCTAAAGAAATAGTAATTGACAAAAAAAAAAAGTGTATGGATCCAGATTCCCAATAGCAATAAACAGTGCTACATAACGGTGCAAAGAAGCAAAGCTGACAGTTCGCAGAAGCAAGAGAAGGGCAAGGAATCAATCTGACATTTGGTGTACTGAGGAAGAGAGGGGGAGAGAGAGAGAGAGAGAGAGAGAGAGAGAGAGAGAGAGAGAGAGAGAGAGAGAAGTGTGCGAGAAAATCTGGAATGGAATCGATCTCACTTGGGTCTCTGCTCTTTTGATCAGTACTGGAATTGAGCTTCTTCTTTGTTCTCAAGTTTCGGCCTTTAAGGAACTGGGTTTGATCCTTTACTTCTAAATTTTGTAACCCAAATCAAATGAATAAAAAAGAAGCAGAAAGCACCGATTCGGGAGCAACGGAGCTTATGGCGACAGATGGGGAAATGGGGACTAACCGTAGCAGAGAAGAGGAGAAGAGCAGAGTGTGAATTAGAGGAGAAGAAAAAAGATCAGAGACAGGGAGAGAGACATACAGAGAGCGAGAGAGAGAGAGGGATTAAACAAACCTGAAACTCCGGCAAGAGATCCGGCCAGAGATCTGGCGAAGTAGACGATGAAAGAGGAGCGGCTCGAGTGGTGTGAGAAAACCCTAACTCTCTTTTCTCTTCTTTTGTCGCAGTGGCTCGAGTAAGAGAGGGATCAATCGCTCGTATACCCTTGACGAGTTCACAAAATGCTCATATTCCTTTGTTATAAGATAAATATTTAAATTACTTGCATATCCCTTAGAAAATTTACAGTGATCGATTTTTTTTTTTTGGGCTTTAGGTTTTTTAATTTTTGGGCATCTAAATGGATGGTTGAATCGTAAATAACTGATATTTTTAAAGATTTATAGATATTTGTTATTTTTTTATTCAAAGAAAATAGAAAAAGATAAATTTACAAGTTAAAATGTGGTGGAAATTCACAAATTACAATATGGTGGAATGTCATTCTTCGGGTCAGTATTGAAACTTAGAAATAAGCATATCACAATTAATCAAAACCTAGGTTCTCCATATTACAACACAATGATTCAATGTCATTCTTTGGGACATATAGATACAACTTTCTATATACAAATCAAAAACTGATAAAACCTAAAACTCGATGGTTCTGTAAAAGAGAACAAAGAAACATAACTAAAGCAAATCCACAAGAAATTGAGGAAAAAATAAACAAATTTACAATTTAAAGAATAGAGAATGAGAGAAGACTCCAAGAATTTGTGGGTCGACGGAGGAGGAGAATAAGACTGGCGGAGCGGAGAGAGGAAGAAAAAGACGGTGGCGCGACGGAGGAGAAGAAGAAGAAGACGGTGGCATGACGGAAGAGAGAAATAGAAGACGGTTGCATGATAGAGGAGGACAAGAAGAAGACGGTAGCGCTGTAACGCCTCGAACGCCACCTTTAATGAGCTCCGTATTTGCTCTCGACCCATTGGACCTACCCTCGTCTGACGGCCGATCCACTACGTCCGAGAAGTTTAAAAGATTTTTTACCGATCCTACAAATCACAACGTGATCTTTTTCCGTGTTTTGTCCTCACTCGCATGGTACCAGAAATTACTTCCCGGAATGTCACACATCCTGAAATTGCTCCAGCTCAAGCACGCTTAATTCTTGAGTTCTCTCAGGATGTTTGACAGAAAGATAAGTGCACTTTGGTGACATAGGTGGCCAAATCAATTCTTTTAAACCTCTCTGCATGCACCACCATATTCCTGAAATCGAGATGTTACAATCACCCCACTAACAGACCATAACATTATCGTTGTGCACTAGATCGTTACCCCCAATGGTGTGAGCCTTCTTGACTCCACATTTGTCTGGGTTCGGCTCTGAAACCACTTGTAACGCCCCGACCACCACCTTTAATGGGCTCCGTGTCTGCTTTCGGCCTATTGGGCCCACCCTCATATGACGATCGGTTCGCTACGTCCAGGAGGCATTAAAGACTTGTTACTATCCCTACAAATCACCACATGATATTTCCACGTGTTTTGTCCTTACTCGCACGGTACCGGAAATCACTTTTCGGAAGGTCACCCATCTTAAAATTGCTCTACCTCAAGCATGCTTAACTCTTGAGTAAACCCTTGAGGAGTTCACAAAATGCTCATATACATGTGTTATAAGATAAATATTTAAATTACTTGCATATCCCTTGCAGTTTAGAAAATCTACAGCGATCGATTTTGACGACGATCGATTTTTTTTCTTTTTGGGCTTTAGGTTTTATTATTTTTGGGCATTAGGTTTAGATGGATGGTTGAATCGTAAATAAACTGATATTTTTAAAGGTTTATAGACATTTTTTATTTTATTTTTTAAAACAAAATGGAAAAAATTAAATTTACAAATGAAAATGTGGTGGAAATTCACAAATTACAATATGGTGGAACGTCATTCTTCAGGTTATTATTGAAACTTAAAATAAGCATATCATAATTAATCAAAGCCTAGGTTCTCCATATTACAACACTATGATTCAATGTCATTCTTTGGGACATATAGATTAAACTTTCTATATACAAATCAAAAACGGATAAAACCTAAAGCTCGATGGTTCTATAAGAGAGAACAAAGTAACATAATTAAAGCAAATTCAGAAGAATTTGAGGAAAACTTACAATTTAAAGAACAGAGAACGAGAGAGGACTCCAAGAATTTGTGGGTCGATGGAGGAGGAGAATAAGACTGGCGCGGCGGAGAGAGAAAGAAAAAGACAGTGGTGCGATGGAGGAGAAGAAGAAGAAGACGGTGGCATGACGGAAGAGAGAAAGAAGAAGACGGTTGCATGACAGAGGAGGGCAAGAAGAAGACGGTAGCGCTGTAACGCCTCGACCGCCACCTTTAATGAGCTCCGTATTTGCTCTCGACCCATTGGGCCCACCCTCGTCTGACGGCCGATCCAATACGTCCGAGAGGTTTTAAAAACTTGTTACCGATCTTACAAATCACCACGTGATCTTTTCCCTTGTTTTGTCCTCACACGCACGGTACCAAAATTTACTTTCTGGAAGGTCACCCATCCTGAAATTGCTCCAGCTCAAGCACGCTTAACTCTTGAGTTCTCTCGGGATGTTTGACCGAAAGATAAGTGCACTTTGGTGACATAGGTGGCCAAATTAATTCTTTTAAACCACTCCGCATGCACCACCATATTCTTGAAATCGGGATGTTACAATCAACCTCACTAACTGAACATAACGTCCTCGTTGTGCACCAGATCGTTACCCCCGACGGTGTGAGCCTTCTTGACTCCACATTCGTCTGGGTTCGGCTCTGAAACAACTTGTAAAGCCCCGACCACCACCTTTAATGGGCCCCGTGTCTGCTCTCAGCTTATTGGGCCCATCCTCGACTGACAATCGGTTCGCTACATCTGGAAGGCTTTAAAGACTTGTTAATATCCCTACAAATCACCACATGATATTTATCCGTGTTTTGTCCTCACTCGAACGGTACCAGAAATAACTTTCTGGAAGGTCACCCATCTTAAAATTGCTCCAGCTCAAGCATACTTAACTCTTGAGTATACCCTTGACGAGTTCACAAAATGCTCATATACATGTGTTATAAGATAAATATTTAAATTACTTGCATATCTCTTGCATTTTTGAAAATCTACAGCAATCGATTTTGACGGCGATCGAATTTTTTTTTTTTTGGGCTTTAGGTTTTCTGATTTTTGAGCATTAGGTTTGGATGGATGGTTGAATCGTAAATAACTGATATTTTAAATGGTTTATAGACATTTGTTATTTTTTTTATTTAAATAAAATGGAAAAAAATAAATTTACAAATTAAAATGTGGTAGAAATTCACAAATTACAATGTGGTGGAACATCATTCTTCTGGTCAGTATTGAAACTTGAAATAAGCATATCACAATTAATCAAAGCCTATATTCTCCATATTACAACACTATGATTCAATGTCATTCTTTGGGACATATAGATTCAACTTTCTGTATACATATCAAAAACGGATAAAACCTAAAAGCTCGATGGGTCTGTAAGAGAGAACAAGGTAACATAAATAAAGCAAATCCATAAGAAATTGAGGAAAAAAATAAACGAACTTACAATTTAAAGAACAGAGAACGAGAGAGGACTCCAAGAATTTGTGGGTCTACAGAGGAGGAGAATAAGACTGGCACGGCGGATAGAGGAAGAAAAAGACGGTGGCGCGGCGGAGAGAGGAAGAAAAAGACGGTGGCGCGACGGAGGAGAAGATGAAGAAGACGGTGGCATGACGGAAGAGAGAAAGAAGAAGACGATTGCATGAAAGAGGAGTAGGACAAGAAGACGGTAGCGCTGTAACGCCTTGACCGCCACCTTTAATGAGCTCTGTATTTGCTCTCGACCCATTGGGCTCACCCTCGTCTGAAGGCCGATCCACTAGGTCCGAGAGATTTTAATGACTTGTTACCGATCTTACAAATCACCACGTGATCTTTTCCTGTGTTTTGTCCTCACTCGCACGGTACCAGAAATTACCTCTCGGAAGGTCACCCATCCTGAAATTGCTCAAGCTTAAAACATGCTTAACTTTTGAGTTCTCTCGGGATACTTGACCAAAAAATAAGTGCACTTTGGTGACATAGGTGGCCAAATCAATTCTTTTACAACCACCCCCACTAACAGACCATAACGTCCTCGTTGTGCACCAGATCGTTACCCCCCCCCCCCGACGGTGTGAGCCTTCTAGACTCCACACTCATCTAGGTTCAGCTCTGAAACCACTTGTAACGCCCCAACAACCATCTTTAATGGGCCCCGTGTCTGCTCTCGGCTTATTGAGCCCACCCTCGTCTAACGTTCGGTTTGCTTCGTCCGGGAGGTTTTAAAGACTTGTTACTATCCCTACAAATCACCACATTATATTTCTCTGTGTTTTGTCGTCACTCGAATAGTACCGGAAATCAATTTCTGGAAGGTCAACGTTCGGAAGGCTTTATAGACTTGTTACTATCCCTACAATCACCACATGATATTTCCCCGTGTTTTATCTTCACTCGAACGGTACCGGAAATCAATTTCCGGAAGGTCACCCATCTTAAAATTGCTCCAGCTCAAGCATGCTTAACTCTTGAGTTTCTCAGGATGTTTGAGCGAAAATATAAGTGCACTTTGGTGACATAGGTGACCAGAACAATTCTCTTAAATCTCTCCGCATGCACCACCATATTCTTGAAACCAGGATGGTACAGACGTGACAGATCGATTTTTTTTTGGGCTTTCGGTTTTCTGATTTTTGGGCATTAGGTTTAGATGGATGGTTGAATCGTAAATAACTTAAATTTTTTAAGGGTTTATAGACATTTGTTATTTTTTGATTTAAGGAAAATGAAAAAAAAAATCTATAGCAGGGACAAAGGGGCATTCGATTTGTTTCGTTAGGGCATATTAGAAGTTGGTCCAACAAGAATAAGGTGATGCAGAAGAAACCAACCACATTCAAGCGCTTGAGTGTGAGTTTCACATCCAAAATCGAGTGTCTATATTTCTTCGAGAATTGTTCTTTCACAATGGATCTACTTCTTGCAAATGTAGACTCAAACACACTCTGAAGATAAATTGTAAAGACTTAGTCTTCTCACAAAAAGCAAAAAAACATATATGTTGATTCAACCATCTACACTTACAGCTTCGACTCCTTGTTTTATCAGAACAAGAGATTCATTTCCAACATCTTCCTCACAATCCATCGTAAAGTTCTCAGGGGCAATGTTCTAAAGATCGGATTTGGCGGCCGCTTAGGCATCGTGGAGGCGCTAGGTGATGGTTTGCCACTAGAATCTGTAGATTTATGATATTTTAGTGTAGATATGTGAGAAAGGGATGAAAAAATGGAAGATATAGGAGAAAACCAGAAGAAAAAATTATGCAGGTTGATTGGCGGCCATTAGGGCTTTTCGTGGAAGAAGATGACACCTAGGAAAATTACAATTTTACCCTTCTTTTTAATCTAAAATCGTGACATTTGAGTCCTGTAAGATTCGAGCTATGGTTCATAGCAAATTAATGAGTCTAAACCACTAAGCCACTTAATATGTTTACCACAAAGTCAATTGTACATGTATATTACCTAAATATTTATTAAAAACATAGACCTTCTTATTCTCTTTAGCGCCTAGTCGGCGACTAATCCCGCTTAGTTTGTTTAGGCGCTAGGCACTAGTTTAGGGCGCTAGGCGCTAGTTTACCGCCCGAAGAGCGCCTTTCAGAACATTGCTCAGAATCTGCACAAACACTAAAGTCAACACAAAGACAGAAACTTAACAATTGTTTACAGCTCTAACAATAAGAGCCTCACAATAGTCACCTATAAACCTAAATGTCCATCAATTAAAAAATCATTTTACTTCAGATAACAAATGCGTTGAGGATAAAACTAATCGATTGTGAGCTTAACTACATGTGTATCAAGAAAAACATAATCTTCTATACAAAAATTCAACAATTTTTTTTTTTGAAATAAAATTATTGTCAGAGACATAGACGAATTGAACCTGAAAGCTGAGTTGTATCCGAGAGGAAACTCTCATGTGGTCTAAGGAGACAAGAAAAGCTCGCTTGTATCGTCGGAGACAGAGACGAAGAGAGAGAAGCTAACAGCGCATGTTTCACCGTCGGCACATTATAAGTCAAAATCAGGTTGTGTTAAATAAATTAGGGTTAAAAGCTCGAACCGGAAGCTGAACCGAAAACAAAAATTCAAACAAATTAACCGATCGCGCTACACATCGAAAGCATTCAGTATTTTTGGATCGGTTCGGTTCGATCAGTTTGAATAATTTCCCCAAATCTAATTTATCCTTTCTAATTTTATTTTCACAAATATTTACCTTAGTTTCATCATTTTTTGCCTTCTTAGGTTTTGCAATTTCATCAAATTTATTGATATTCAATGGATTATCTACCAACATGTTGTAATTTGATGAAAAGGTGTTAGTAATTCAAAACCTTCATTTGATGAATTTTTTTTTTTAATTTGATGAGAATACCAGTTATGTGAATTTTTTTAAGAATATGTTTCGAAAAGATAAATGCACTTTGACTAAATTTACAGTCCAATCAAATCTTTTAATTTATTTTTGTCTAACATCTTTTAAATTTTGAGTCAATTAGGGGAATACACATATTCTTAAAAAGAATTAAGGGAATACCTATAAACTTTTTTATTTGGTGTATAAGAGAGAGAAATTTGAAAATGATTTTTGTGGACGAGAATGCCCTCCAGACATTGGGCAGGAAGGCTTCGTTTTCCATAGGTGAGACAAACGACTGTAGCGTGTCAGGAATAAAACATAAGCAACATGTAGAATCAGTAGTGAGTCCCACATAATGCGACTTTTCGAGATGAACCCTGTAACGAGTTATCATCCCGCGATGTAAATACTAGAACAGTAGCTGATATATTAGCACGTAACATGTTATGTTTATTTATATCATTGTATATATATAACGAGATATCCAAATACATAACATGTAACACAATATATTAATATTTAATATGATATATAACATGGTATATAAATATATAACATATCGTGATATTTTGTTTATGTTATTTTCATGTATAATGTCAAAAAATTGCGTGATATATCAAAATATATCATGATGCGTTAGTATATAACATGATATATATTTACATATCAAGATTTGTTAATTTATACATAGATATGATATATAAAAGTGCATATTAATAGTTTGTTGCTTGCAAATTGTATCATTTTTGATATGTGATGGGATTTTGGTCATTACTTTTGATTTGTAACTCTAAATCGTGATCCGTTTTTTCTTGTAGATTTGTATAGTTGTTGTTAGTTTTTCTACTAAATTTCATAATTTTCTGGGTTGATTTGCTATTTCGTTATGCTCTGCCACCGTCCACCATGGTGTTGTGGTTATGGATTTCATGGTGAGATTTAGTGAATGCGTTATAATCAGTAAAATTTGGGCAATTTAATGAAATGAAAATATCATAATTCGGGCCATAATAAATTTACAGTTTTGTAAGAATCATATGTTGGAGTTTAAGAAAAAAAAAAGAAAGAGAAAGGAGGAATAAAGAGAAAGATAATTCATTATTAATCTTTAACTGTAGAGACTTTTGCTGTTGAAACTTTTACTGTAAATATTTCAAAGCCAATTGGTAAAAAGTAAGGCGAAAAAAATTGTGACTTTAAATAATATAAATTATACTGAATTTAGATATGAAATTTTGAGTCTTTTTCTTTTATTTTTTTACATATTGAGTTTTTAATAAGTTTTTATCAATTTTATTCAAATAAATTATGATTTTTTCAAAAATATATTTAAAAGTAATAAGAAATGGATCTCAAAAGAACAAGAAAATTATATTTATAATAAATTAGTCAAAATCTTTATGTAATAAAATACATATAGATTTTTTAAGAGTTTTTAATTACTATTGGCGTAAAAAAAAAGTTTTAGGTTTTAGTTTTTTAAAGTCAGAAACTTTAGAAACAAACAATATCTAAACAATTAAGTCTTGTTTCAAAAGTGTCATAACACATATAAATAATTTTCTTGCAAATTGTTTGCTATAATGATTCTTAATTTCTTAAGGGGGAATTGCTAAAACTAGACCCAAAATTGAGTTTGAATGCAAAACTAGATCTCAAATTGAAAGAAATGCAAAACTAGATCTTTGGGGTAGGGAAATTACATTAACCCCCTTATTTACAAAAAAAAAAACAGAAACTGCATTTACAGTTCTAAACTTCGCGCAGAGGAGACTTCATGAACGAAGTCTCACAGTAGACTTCGTTCATGACATCCATGAAGTCTAAACCGTAATTAAACCTTAGATTTAAATTAAAATAATAATAAAAAATAATTTCAATGTAATTTTTTCTTCAAAAAATAAGATTATTCAAACATGAACTTTATAAATTAAAATTTTAGAATTTTTCATAAAATTAAAGCATGTAAAGTTTATTATGTTTTAGAAAATTATAAATGGTTGCAGACTTCTCTACCGAAGTCTGCAACTGTAATTTAATCTTAAATTTAAATTAAAAAATTGAAAAAAAATTTTGTTCAAAAGTTTTGATAAATAAATTATTTTAAATCAAAGTCTAAGGTTTAAAAATAGAATTTCTTAAGATTTCATAAAACTAAACCATATTATGTAAACCATGTGAAACATAATAAGTTTAGGGTTTGCTAATTTGTAAAAATCTATGTATATATCTTTAGGGTTAGACTTAAGTTCATATATTTTTGATATAAAATGTCGATTTTTCATATAGTTGCTAGATTTAAGATATATTATACTATTTTGATGTCAAATGTAAGTATTTGTTAACGAAAAGTGAAAAAAATATTAGAATTTTATAGTTTAGGGCTTACAGACTTCTCGGGTCTCGAGTGAAGTCTCATAGGAGACTTCGTGTATGAAGTCTATAACATTTTGTAAGCGTATACTTCTTTATAGAAGTCTGAAATTTCAGACGTGAAGTCTAAAATTTCAAAGGTGAAGTCTAAAACTTAAAAGATTAAGTCTGAAATTCAAAAAAATTCAAATTTTCAAAAAAATATTAAAAATTTTCAAAAAATATTGAAAATATTCAAATAAAATTAAACTTTTTTGAAAACTTTCGCATTTCAGAGGTGAAGTCTGAAATTTCAAAGGGGAAGTCTAAAATTTCAAAACAATTTGAAAAAATTCAAAAAATTCAAAAAAATTCAAAATATTTCAAAAAATTCAAAAAAATTCGAATTTTTTTAAAAATTATTGGAATTTTAGAGGTGAAGTCTGAAATTTAAAAGATTAAATCTGAAATTTCAAAGGTGAAGTCTAAAACTTCAAAGGTAATGTCTGAAATTTCAAAAAAAAAAAAATCAAAATTTTCAAATAATTTCATAATTCACAAAAAAATTCAAAATTTTGAATAAAATTTGAAAAATTAAAAAAAAATAGAAAAAAATTCGAATTTCATATGTGAAGTCTGAAATTTCAGATTGAAGTCTTAATTTTTAACCTAACCCTAATATGACCTCTCATATATAAACTTAGTTTTTCTATTTTTCTCAAATTTCTCTGTTTCTCTCAAAAACGGCAGCTCTCTCTCTCTCTCTCTCTCTCTAAAACCTATGTAAAATAGCAAGGATTTCTCTATCTTCAATGTCACTCCACCGTACCGTCGTCGGTAAGGCGTTGCTTTTATTGTTTTTTTTTTCGTTTTCGTCGCTATTAATCTCTCTTCAAAAGTGTTATTTTCTCATCCTCAGATCTGACTAACCACTCTCTCATTATTACTGCATTTTTTTAACCATCTTCTTCATCCTACTAACTTATATTTTTATGCTTGTTACAGATCTGAGCCGTAACATCACCAGAAAATAGTTAAATTTGTTTTCTTTAGATTCATACAACAATTTATGTTCCAAACAAAAATTAAGATTTGAATTTTTAATTGTCTGTGCGTTATGGTTTGTTTTTTGGAATTTCATCTAGAGGATTCATTATGAATTTCAAGTCTAAATAATTTATGTTGAGTATAATTTCTACATTTTTTTTGTTAATTTATCTGAGTTTTTTTGCGTTATTTTTGTGTTTGTATATGAGTCTTTGTTTTTTTCTTTGTTTTTACAGATCTAGATTTACACTGAGACTTCACACCGAGACTTCAGTTTGAGACTTCACACCGAGACTTCACTTTGAGACTTCACACCTAGACTTCACACCCAGACTTCACTGTGAGACTTCACAACCATACTTCACTGTGAGACTTCACACCCAGACTTCACTGTGAGACTTCACACCCAGACTTCACTGTGAGACTTCACACCCAGACTTCACTGTGAGACTTCACACCCAGACTTCACTGTGAGACTTCACACCCATACTTCATTGTGAAACTTCACACCGAGACGGTTCTGGGCTCCCCTAGCATTTAATTCTTACATATAATGTTGTTGATGTAAAACAAACAATTGTAATCCTCCTTCCTAGATTATAAATCTCTTGTACAATGATATTTCCAATTAATAAAAGTTATATTGACAAAGAAAGTACTTCTTGCGAAACCTATTAAATTAAACATCAAGTCTTAATTTAACAAAAATAAAGTTACAAAATCTTAAGTACTAAAAACACATATAAAAAATGTCATGAGCCACATAAATATGGCAAGTTTAACACATTGAGATGTGAAACTCATACATTAGTGCAAGAGATAAGATACAAATGAAATTTTTAAAAAGTTAGTACAAGAGACTTCACACGTAACACACATGTTAGGATAAAGAAAAAAAATTAACTAATTACAAATAAGCTAAAATTTCATTTTTACTATACATCATCGTATGAGACTTCTCAGAAGTAGTCTATCGGTAGACTTCTCATACGAAGTCTGTTTAGAGACTTCAAAGGTGAAGTCTCGCAATAAATAACTACTAGAAACTAATAAAATCGATTTAAGACAGAATATAACACATTGAAATGTGAAATTCATACATAAACAACAACAATAACTAATACACATGAAAAAAAATTAAAATCTCGAAAATATAAAATAGAGATGATACAAATACATTTTTTTAAAATGTTAGTGCAAAAGACTTCTCAAACGAAGTCTCCGGACAGACTTCCTCAATGAAGTCTAAATATTATAAGCTAAGTACCTAATAAGTTAAGAAAAATTATTTAAAAATAATTATACGATAAAAATAGTTCAAATTTCTAAAACATCAAAAGCCATACGTAACACACATGTTAGGATAAAATAAAAATAACTAATTACAAATAAGCTAAAATTTTATTTTTACTTAAATTATCATTTGAGACTTCTCGGATGAAGTCTTCCAACAGACTTCTCAGATAAAATCTGCTAAACAATTCAGAGGAGACTTCGTCTGAGAAGTCTGAAATAGGGGTCTAGTTTTGCAATTGACCATATTTTGACTTTTTAAGGAGACTTCACAGGTGAAGTCTCCTACACAAAGAGACTTCGTCTGAGAAGTCTATACCAGTTTGGGGTCTATTTTGCAATTGACCACAACTTTGACTTTTTCATTAGACTTCATTTGGGAAGTCTCATCACTATGAGACTTCGCCTGTGAAGTCTATTACGTAATGAGACTTCGCCTGTGAAGTCTATTACGTAATGAGACTTCCATGATGAAGTCTTTTTGCCTCCAGAGATTTCTCCAGCGAAGTCTACCCATAAAGTAGGGTCTAGTTTTGCAATTGACTAGAGTTTGACTTTTACATGAGACTTCGCCTGAGAAGTCTGAGTAGAAAAATGGTTACTTTTGCAATTGACCAAAAAAAATTATATTTTTAATTCTAGAATTTTCGATGGTTGCAAACTTCATTTGAGAAGTCTATCAATAGTCAATGTTTCAAAATTTCGGTCAAATGCAAAAGTAACCCCCTTTTTCAAGCAGACTTCTTAGGTGAAGTCTTGATAAAAAGTATTTGTTCAGGTCAATTGCAAAACTAACTCTTCCTTTTCACAGAATAAAAGTCAAACTTACGGTCAATTGCAAAACTAACCTCATGTACACAGACTTCATCATATGTGAAGTCTGAAGACTGTTTTTTTGTTTTCAAAGGAAAACTTGAGACTTCCATCGTGAAGTATGTGAAGCAAAAAGTCAATTGCAAAACTAACCCCCAGTTGACTATTGAGACTTCACCTGAGAAATCTGCCTTTTGGAAAATCAGTGAAAATGAAGCAAAAATTACCAAATTTTGGTTTGATCTTGTTTTTAGCTTCGTCGACGGCCAAGAACTGCTCACACCACCAATACCCAAGAAACCCAAGCGTTATTATGCATGAATCTTAGCAAATCGCAAGATCTAAGAATGGTGAATTTTGAGAAAGAGATTTTAAAGTTTAATGGTTGAAATGAGAGAGAATGAGAGAGGAGATCTAGAAAAATGGAGCTTTTAGCTTGATTATAGAGCTTTAACATCTCTTAATTCAGTTGTTTGAGCATTTAGAGCTCAATTTTTGTTGGTAATGGTGGTTGGAAGCTATTGAAGAATATGGCAGTTTCGTAATTATGTGAGAATCTTTGGGTTATTATTTTTCAAATCCAGCTACTAGACTTCTCCTGTGAAGTCTGCGCTAGGTATTTTTGTGAAAAAGAAGTTTGAAAGGGTATTTTAAGGCATTTTGAAAAAAAAAAAGGAGTCTAGTTTTGAAATTGACTTCAAATAAGGGTCTAGTTTAGCAAGAAGCCCATTTCTTAAAGTCAAATTGATTATCGCTCTCTATCCAATTCTTCACAGTTATGTCACCTTTGTTCATAAGGTAACAACCCCTAATCTTGGTATCCTACGAAAATCAATTAGAGCAAGTTCGAACAAACTAAATTCACTATTTAAAATGTTGAATCTAAAAAAATTAAAGTATAATAAGAAGGAGAGAATATATATGACCACGGTTACGGTTTTTACGGTTACGGTTTATTATTTAACGGTTACGGTTATAAATTTTTTTTAACTATAACCTTAACCATTATATATACGGTTAAAACGGTTACGGTTAATTACGGTTACAGTTACCACGGTTACGGTTAAATACGATTTTATTAATATATTTTTTTTGTTAAAAATATACTATTAATTTTGGCGAATCTATATGTTTTCTTAAGTGTCATAATAAAAATTAAACGATGATACATCAAATCATATTTGTTTGATAATATAAAATTTATGATTATCTTGTTTAAATATTTATAGTGAATTAGTTAAATAATCATGAGTTTTATTTAATTGAACAAACCATAATACAATGAAAAAGTATGTGATTTCGAACAAAGTATCATTACAACTTATTTATTTATAGATAATAACATTTTTTTGACATAGATTTCTTCATAAGCGGTATCTTGTACTTGTTTCTAAATTTTTCCTTACATTATACACAATGAGAATTATATTTTTTAAACTTTTAACCGTACTTTTAACCAACGGTTTTGATACGATTACAGTTAATATACGGTTACGGTTAATAAAATTTTTAACCATAACTAATTTATTTTTACGGTTAATAGTTATGGTTTTTAACCGTTATATACGGTTACGGTCCGGTTATGGTTTATAACGGTTTGGTTACAGTTCGAAATACGGTTAGTGTTAGGTTTTGGTCATGCCTAAGAGAGAAGAACCAAAATGGTTGACAAAATAAAAATAAAAGAAAGGAGAGAAGAACCAAAAAAAAGAGAGAAACCGTCGGAGACGTGGGTGGGGCTGGCCGGCTGGGGCCTGTGGGTAACGAACGGAGTGGAACATACCAAAAAAAAGAAAGAGGACGAGAAGAGATAGCAAAAGGCAGGATCATGGCTTTGTCTCCTCTTCCTTGTACACTTCTTTTCCTCTTTTACGGGCCTATTGTCTCATGGCTCTATCTCTCTGCATTCATCATACAGATAACCTTTTTTATATATTAGAAGGGTATATTCATATAATTTTTATTAGTAAAGACAAAATACCGTGGTCCGTTTTGTATTCATGTAATATTATTATTCATGTTGTATTTTGGGGTAGGGATGTTGAATCCAAATTTTTATTCCATTTCAATTCGGATTTTCCAGTTTTTTAATGATAAAATTGCGTAAAATGGTTTTCATATCAATTATTTTAGTCAGGATGATCATATCGGTTTTCCAGAATCAAATATCCTTGATATCCTTAGTATTCTCGATATCCTTAAGTAGATAATTTTTTTTTTTAATTTTTTAATTGAATAACAAGACTCTAAACTACAAAAAAGGTTAAGTTTAATCACTTAAATAGTATCATTTCATTAAATAATATATTTTTGAATTACATACAAATATATATTACTTAACATCAATTATATTAATTGATGTTAGTATTAGTTTGTTTAGCATCACTTCAATAAAATTGATTTAATCTTATATATAAAAGTAGAATAGCTCTCTCCCGACGATGACACGTCAGCACGCCAAGAGGTGACACGTGTCCACCTTATCAAATTTAATCTAAATGCTCATTTAAATCTATTTCTATATTTATTAAAATCATGATAAATAAAATTAAAATAATTGTTAGAAAACAGAAATTAAGTAAAATAAACAACAACAAATGCTATCGTGATAAGAGATAAAATTAATTTTTAAAATTCATTGGACTAAACACCATAAGTTAAAATATTGTATATATAATAGTAATCACAAAACTATAAAATTTTAAATGGTGACAATTTATGACAAGAGATGATACTTTAAAACACAATATACTAATAAAAATAAAAATAATAAAATAATTATGTGAAATATATTACCTTGGAGTTTCCAAGTTTTCTAATGTTAATTAGTTATGAAGTTTTTTTTCAGAATATAATAAATAGAAGAATATGATATAATTGATTGGTACTAATAAAATAATTGTTACCAAGAAGAAAATAAATACAAGAATATGATAGAATTGAAAAAATACAAATAAAATAATTTTTTTATAAATATGAAATTTTTTGTATTTAAATTAAATATTTTAAAATTTTAGAATTGAATATAATTGTTGTAGATACATGAGCATCAATTGATTTAAATGTGAAATAAAAATTGATTTCTATATACATTATGTAACTAAATTTTAGAATTGTATAATGTATATGAACTTAAAAGCAAATATATGTTAATCCACATTGTATATCATTTGAAAATGATAAAAAAAATTATGTATTTTAGATAAAGTTTAGGTTTTACATATTCACAAAGTTACAAATAAATTATATGTGATATTTACTCTTTTACTCATTCACTCCTTAGAGCATGTGTATCAAGGATATATAAACATGAGCCTCTCACTCAAAAAAAAAAAAAAATGCGTCTCTCGAAACTCCAAAAATAATAAAGATATTAGGGGGAATTAGATATAAAAATAATTGAAGATTTGTCCATCTATGCATCTAAATTGAAGTTTGGTGATATATGATAATTCATAATCAATATCCTATTATACCCTCAATTCTTATTTTTTTTGCAAAATCATTTAATAATTTCTTAAACTGATTTGATAATTTCCTAAACTAATCTAATAATCTTTGATTGTATTTCTTTATTTAATAAAATAGTAAAAACAAAATGGCAAAACAAAGGATCGAGATTTGTTTTTCCTTCCTTCCTTTTTTTTTCTTCCTTCTTCCTTCTTCCTTTTCTCTGTTTTCTCTCTCACTGCTCGATCTCTTCTATTTCTTCTACTCAGTTCATCTTGGCTCGATCTCTTCTATTTCTTCTTAAAACTTCTTAGTTGAGTTCAGATTTGGGAGTCTTGGGAGTCTCGTGAGTGGCAGTTAACTTCTTAGAAGGAGGCGGAGTCGGATTTGAACTCAATCCGCCGCTAGCTCACGTCATCTCCACTGGTTCTCAAGGCTTCGTCTTCTTCCTTTGAGGTATGTTTCTCAAACAACTAACTTAAATATATATCTTAATTAGATGACATGCGATTTGAAATGATTCTGATTTTGCATGTTTATATCAATGTCCAAAATTGGACCAAATCGTGTAAGATTCAAAAGCTAATGGACTGTTGACTTGATTTTTGAACTCAATCTTTGTAAGAGCTTGGTAATGTCAATTAAAATCTTTGACTATGCTTTGATTATGACTTGAGTGGTCACTGACATTTGATCGATTATGCTTTAACATCAATTAAACACTTAAATTGAGCTGTGAACTAAATCCTTATGAGTTCTTTTGTTGGTTTTGGTGTTTAATTTTGTATGACATCGACATTGTGATTTTATAAACGAAAAGCATTTACTATTTTGTATTGGATTGAAAAGCTTTCACTAGGTTGTTGGCTTAACTATGTCATGTGTATTCGTAAAGAGTCAATTTCACAATTGAAATTTTGTGAGTTGTTGCTCTCTTATAGTTGTTCTGTTTTTGGTTGAGGTATGAGTTGTTGAATCACAATCGAAATTCTTTTTCTTTTATGGATAAGGCATATGCGACTTGCTTACATTGTGATTGATCATTTCTCATGCTAATTCATATTTGCTCATGGTGGTTTTGTTCTGATTTTCCAGTAGACATGGAGAATGATTGTCCAAAACGTTTATTTAGACATGGAAAGGAACCACAAGTGGATAAGATAAATAACAGCTGCAAAATGAAACTCCTGACCAGAGTAAAGGAAGCATTGCCATCAGAGTATGATAGAGTGAAGAAGGATCCAGTGTTTGCACACGTCTTCGCAATACACGAGAATCATCTAGGTTATTCAGCTCGTTTGGTTCATAACATCATGACTAGGCAATTGGTTACAAAGAAGAAGCATGAGCTATGGTTTGTGTTTGGAGGGAAGCCCTTTAGATTTTCACTACAAGAGTTTTATGCAGTTACTGGACTCAAGTATTCTGATGATGGGAGTTGTGATTATGATCAATGGGAAGATGATAACAGGTTCTGGAGTAAATTTCTTAAGAGAAATGGAAAGGTTTCCATAAAGAAGCTGATGGGTGACATAGAAAGTGTAAAGAAGTGGAATCCGAAGGATAGATACCGTTTGGTTTATATTTGTGTGATTGTTGGGTTGGTCATGGCTACTAGTGAGACGAAAAACATCGATCATTTATACATCAAGATGGTCATGGATCTCCGTAATGTTCGTAATTATCCTTGGGATCTTAAAGCTTATGATCATCTATTAAGTTTTATTATCAACACAAGATATGCTTTGACAAAAACCAGAAGCTATGTTTTAGATGGATTCTCATATGCATTTCAGATATGGGTGATGGAAGCAATTCCAGACTTAGGATCATTGTTGGGAGAAAAGATTGATAGTGAAATGATTGGATCTCCTCGTTGTTCTAATTGGAAAGGCGTTGGGAAGGTATCATATGAGGATATCATCTTTCTGGAGAGCACGTTTACAGAAAATGCATCAAATGTGAGTATACGAATTTATTTTACTATTTAATAGATACTGAAATATGTTAATTTGGTTTGGAGAAGCTGAAAATTAAGATTGATGTGTAGTTAAAATGGATAATAAGAGAAGCTGAAAGTTAAGATTTATTTGTAGTTAGAGTAGATAGTACAAAGAAGCTCAAATTGTAGACTGATTAGTAGTTAGAATAGAGAGTAAAAAGAAGTTGGAAGTTGTTAATTTGATTTAGAGAAGCTGAAACTTATGACTGATTTTTCATTTATCAAATTGTTTAGTAACCAATGATCTCCCTATTTGTATTTATGTTTATCATCCTGCACTGTTTTATGAAGCTGAAACTTGAGATCATTGGTTAAGATTTATTTGTATTTATGTTTATCATCCTGCACTGTAGTGTTTATCATCCTGAGATCATTGGTAAGTAAACTTTCATTGGTTATTGGTTAAGATTTATTGGTGAAGAAGTTGAAAGTAAACTTGAGATCATTGGTTAAGATTTATTTTTATTTAACTTTCAGCACTTATAAGAGAAGCTGAAAGTTAAAATGGATAATAAGAGAAGCTGAAAGTTAAGATTTATTTGTAGTTAGAGTAGATAGTACAAAGAAGCTCAAATTGTGGACTGATTTGTAGTTAGAATAGAGAGTAAAAAAAAGTTGGAAGTTGTTAATTTGATTTAGAGAAGCTGAAACTTATGACTGATTTTTCATTTATCAAATTGTTTAGTAACCAATGATCTCCCTATTTGTATTTATCATTCTTATTATCAACACTGATTTACTTTTTTTTTGTAGGTTGTCGTTTATCCATTCATTTCTTATTCAGGAAATGATGTCATTGAGGATGCAGAATTTGGATGGCCTGATGAAATCAACGATAGTGAAGTGGACCATTTGAATGATATGATCAAGTCTAGGAAAAATTTTGGAGATCATGTTTGGGAAAGTGTTGAACATGATGATGGAGAAGGAGACAATATTGAGAATGTGGAAGAGAATGATGTCGGCTGCGAGGGAGAGGTTACTGAAGATGTGCATGACGTTGCACATCTTACTGATGAAGAGAACCATATCTCTGGGTTGACGAGACGTAAGAAGAAACAATGTGATCACGGTGCAGAGACACGCAAAAAGAAAGTTCTTTGTCAGAGAGCAGCAGAAGTAACACGTGGAGTTTTAAATGAAGAAATGAAGTCTTTTATTAAAGGATTGTTTGATGAGAGTGTCTCTAGTTTTCAGAGGATTGAAACCTGTTTGGATAAACTAGACTCCCAAGCGTGGGAGTAAGATAGCTCACATCCATACTCTGTACGCATAATATTAACGATATCATTCGGTTTAGGCCCTTCTTTCACACCCTAATATCTATGCATAATGAGTTGTCCAATTGTTCTTGCTGAAGGTGTCTTAGAGACTTTGCTCTTCTTTGAAGGAGCACAATTATGTTTACCAACATACTTATTGATTCTGAAAAAGGTAGACCCATCTAAACACTCAGCACGAAGCCTCCATTTGCAATTGTCAACTACGCAGCGTATACACCAAAATGTCTTATCCGATTTTGTAACTTTGTAGTCAAAGTTATACTTCATCGCACAAATTTCTAGAGTTGCTTGTAAAGCTTCCTTGCTTTTGAAATGTTTCCCTTTTTTTACCATCGAAATCACAAACGTTGACCCAACATCATCACATGTTTCAACATCATAAGCAATTCTACCAATCAATTTATACTCATTCACAAATACTGATGCTTCTTCAAATACACTATGATCATCATCTCTTACAATTGAATCACATGCCTCATTAGAATCGATATTCACCCTACTATTTTCATGGACACCTCTATCTTTAAACGTCACACATAACGATATCGTACTATATCTTTTAAAATAGTCAACAAAATTTTTCAGTTGCCTCTCATTCGTCATAAGAACAAGAGGAAAATCAAAACAGAGATTTGTAGGTAAATAGGTGAATTCCATATCAACCATAGTCAGTTCCACTGTGTAGTCTTCTGAAACCATCATCTTTAGGTCTTCAAGAGTTGTTGTGGATTGCAAGGTGACTAATCTCCCACGTTTTTCTTCATCAATAATAAATTTCCAATTCTTATTATCAAACAACCTCCATACACCACATGTTACATAGATTTGCAACATAATTGTTTGTCACACACTTGTGAAATTAGACTTTAGAGCTTAGAGATCATGAAAATAGGAGAAGAAAATATGAAGAAAGAAGAAGCAACGAGGAAGACGACGACTAGTTTCTTAGGTTTAAATTCCCACGTTTTGAATGCTAAACTAACTAGAATACTACTTCTAATAATTGTAGACGTAATCAAAACAAGAATATTTGATTACCTTAATCTACAGATTTTTCTGATTTTTTTCCTTTTTTTATGGTAATCTACAGATTTTTCTGATTTTTTTCCTTTTTTTATGGTAATTCGATTTGTTTTAAAGGAAATTCTATATTTCACAGAAATTAGTTTCTATTTTTTTGTAGAATATAAACAAAAACATAAGAAAACGTTTTCTAACATTGAAAGAAATAAAGTAAAGTATATAATACATATTCTAAATATCGTAGAAAAAATATTTCTAAATTTTGTAGAACATAAATTACTTCTAAAAATGGTAGAACATGTAGATTGTATAGAATACATAATCTAAATATCGTAGAACATGTATAGTGTATAGAATACATAATCTTAATATCGTAGAACATGTAGAGATTCTAGAATACGTATTCTATAATTCAGAATATGTATTCTTAAATTTTTAGATCAATTTTTATCGATCCAAAAAAGTAACAAAAGCAACATATTCTAAAAATTATCATGGTTATCGTGGTTTCTTTATCAAAGTTTCACAAGTTGTTCTTAATTTTTTTCAAAAAAATTGATTAAATCTAAATACAAGGGTATTTCCGGAAAAGTTGACATTTATCCTTAGAATGCATAGATGGAAAAATCCTCAATTATTTATCCTTTATATCTAATTACCCCAAGATATTATTTTAATATATGGGTCTTTCAAGTATTAAAATATTTGTGATAGATATGCTCTTACATATTTCTTTCTTTGTCTTCTTTTCACCTATGTTTTTCTTGTCAAACTCTTCATCTTCCCTCACAGAATTAACATTTTCCTTATTAAATTTCTAACTTTCTAATTACATTACAGATTTGGTTGATGCTTTGAGTTTATTGATTCAACACTTAAATATTTTCAACACTTATATTTTTTCTAAATTAATTACATAGCAAATATATATATATATATATATATATATATATATATATATTTGGGAAGATATTTGAGAAGAAGTACCACACATTTTATGGTAAATGAAAAATAGGTTCATCATGTACATGCGATAAAATATAGGTTGATGGAGACAATGTAAGATCAAATGTAGCAAAATAAGTTTCTTGTATTGTATTTTTGTTTTATTTTTAGTTTTATCGTATGTTATAGATCTGCTCTATTTTACTTTAAGTGGTTTACCTAGAAGCAAGAAAAAAAAGGAGCAAGAAGATTTAAATTTGTTGATGCTATATTTTTACAAAACAAATCATGAATTAATATTAGAAGACACATAACTTCGGTGCTAATATTTTTTGGACGAAACTATGTTTAAAAGTTAATATTTTCTAAAATGCAAAGAGTACAGACTATTCATATTTGAAACGGTTTGGGTTTTCAAAGAGACTTCGAAGTCATAATACATAACTATTTTTATATGTAAACTCAAGGATAAAAAATAGCGCAACCAGCTACGGCGAATGAAAAAGTTAATACGTTAAAAAAATAAAATGAAATTTGATAAAATCTAATTTAAAACCTTTTAAAATAGTTTAATATGAAAGATGGAACATTTTTTTCTAGCTAATATATTTATCTTCCACTTTCAAATGTTTCATACAATAAAAAAGATTTAGGTTAACTAAAAAAAACACATTATATTTCGAAACAATATGTAAACATAAACTTCAAGAAAAATTGAATGAAACAAAACCAGCGCATATGCGCGAGTACTCACCTAGTTTCTATAAATTTGTATCACTTTAACAAAATTGATATAGAATATGTATTTACATCATTTAGAAAACTGATGTATTTACAATTTTTTGTTAACATCAGTTTATAAAATGATACAAAATTTATCAATAAAAACTGATTTTAATTAAAATCAATCAATAAAATGATACAATATTTGCATCAATTAATATATTTAATACTAAATAAAACTAATTTATCCATAAAATAATTAACATATATATTAAAAAAAAAAATTTGTAGCATCATATTATATTAATTTAGAAACTTGAGTTTACAAAATCTGCATTGAGAAGATGTATTTAACTTTTTATTATTATTAGATTTGTATTTATAAATTTTGTTTAATATACATATTTACATTTTAAAAAGAGATAATGTCAAATAAAATTAAAAACCGATTAGGTCAACAAGGAAACCCATCCTCCATCAACGGTGAAGTTTTAACGAAGAAGCAATTTTAGTTTATCAATCTTTGGATTTCTCCTAGCAATAGATCGAGGCGGTGATCGCATGTTGTAGTTATTTTTGGATCAGTGTTTTTTTGGAATGGAGAAAGTTTCATCGTCGTCTTCTTCTTCACGGAGGTCTGCTTATCTGGAAGCTCTGACACAAGAGATTAAGAAGAAGCTCACATGGGTTTGCTCTTTGTTTCCTTCCACTTAATTTTAAACAGAGATCTCGATTTTTCGATTTGTGTTGATCGGGTTTCGATTTTGATTTCAGTGATCTAACACGATTTCTCTAATTTAAGACACATGAATTAGTGGTTATGCATGTTTCAATTTTGTTGATGGTCAGGTCCAATCGAACAAATAATAAGAGAAAGACGTAAGGCGAAAGTAGTATGAGTAAACTGGTCGTCGGACGACGTTGTATTAATATATCGATCTTAGTACAAAGTTGGTCGAGCGTGTTACTCTTTTACAAGTACAATCGACTAAGAACTAAGCTCGAGATGAGGCGAACGGAGTTCGGCTTACTACTTATCTCGCTCGCTCTATCCGTTTCTAAGTCGAAGGGTGCTTGTCCCAAGAAGTTTCTGATCCCCTTAACACTGTTCACTTTTATAGAGATTAGCAGGGGTACTTCCGTACTTAGGTCGATGCGAGGGGTAAACGTCGGATCTACCCTTCGCTAGTCTCGCGGTCGGTAATAGGGCAACTGGGCCGAGATTGATAAATGGGCTTTTTGGAGGGGAAGGGCGAAGCCCATACCCAACAATGGCCCCCCCTTTCTTTGGGCCGAACAGGGCCTTTCTTACTAATGCTCGCGCATTCTTTTACTTAGGTTTTTCCTGGCTCGCCCTAGGTGGGCGGGAACAGTTGGCGCGATCTTTCGAGACGACGTGGCTTGTGTCGCTTCAGCTTTCAGCTTCTTCTGTATAAATATCCGCTCCGGGTATTTCATTTTCACTTTTCTCTTCCATCCTGAAAGGTAATCTCTCTCTTTTTCTCGTCTCGTGCTATTGTTTTGCTTGCCGTATCTTTCTGCGTATTTTGTGTTTCCATCTTCCTCTCTTTACTTCTTTTATCGCCCGATGTCTTCGAGTTCTAATTCGCTCAACGGATCGTTGGACGACCATATAAGAGGTCGCACCCCCAGCGGGTCGGAGGATTCTACCCGGGGTCGATCCCTGAAGGTTATCCCAAGTTCTCCCTCCGCTTCATCCGGTTCGGGTGCCAATTCTCCTCCTGACGAGTTAGCGAGGAGGGAGATTTTGTCTCGTGGTGATGGTACGGGTCCTAGTTTCCCTCATCCTACGTTCGATATTCCTCATCTTGCCGATAGGGATCGGGAAGGCTCGTCTGATGATTCTTCTTCGTCTTCTGAGGAGGTCGAGGCTTTGTCCAATCCCCGTCGTCAGTATGTTGGTCGAGGGGATTCTCTTGGATACATTGGTCCGTCGAGGTCGGATCACTTAGCTTTGGAAGAAATTCTCAGCTTGAGGCATGCCTCGGCTGGCGTCTCGCTGATCGCTCCGTCGCAGGAGGATCGGCCATGGGCGCCCCCACGTGGCTATTTATGCCTGTATGAATCGTATTTCTTCGATTGCAGGCTCAGATTTCCGATTCCACGCTTCTTGCTTCAATATTGCTCTGAATGTCGAATGGCGTTATCTCAACTTGCTCCTTCCGCGGTACGTAATGCTATGGGCCTTGTTATGTTGTCCAAGGAGTGTGGGGTGGAAATGGGCTACCATTTCTTCGAGGAGTTGACCACCATTGCGAAGGTGAGGGGCAAGGATTGTCTCCGCTATGTGAGCGCCTTGCCGAAGCACAAGATTGTTTCGGGGAAGGAGAAGTTCTCTTCCTGGGAGAAATATTACTTTTTGCCAAAATTGATGAGGCGTCCGTTGAGGATCCCTCTATGACTTTCTTTTCTCGTTGGAACCGTACTCCTGGTAGACTTTGTTTCTGTTCCTTGCTTGCTAATTAGGTCGCTCTTCGTTGTTTTGATTGCGGGTTGATTTTCACTGTTTTGGAGCCTGCATTTTGAAGATTAGGGCGCCTCCACCTGGATTCTACGACGACGTTGAGAAGTTAAAACGCAAGTCAGCGATTCTTTGGCCGGTGGAAGATAAGAAGGTGTCTGCAGCTAGGTCAGAGCGACGCAAATAAGGTTGGTCGGTCAACCGCTTTTTTTTTTTTTTTTTTTTTTTTTTTTTGTGACTGAGCCGTTCGCGCTTGTTTCAACATCGAGGATTCGCGGGAAGATGACAAGGAAGTCGAATATGCCGGACATCTTAGACCATCTTTACCATCGTTCTAGTAAGGGGAAGTCGGTTGCTCGTCCGACGACTGGGGGGAAATCTTAGAAGAACCTGCACCCTCCTGCAGGATGGGCGGACGACCAAGGGGAGGTCGAGGCTACTCAAGCGGGGTCGCTCAAGCCTGTTCAAAGAAAGGACAAGGAGAAAGTCGGGCAGCCACCCGCAGTGCCGGGGGGAACTCCTTCGAAGAAACGGGTCGCGCCAGAGACTCGTCGTGCTAGTGAGGTTGAATCCTCGAAGCGAGGACGTGTCGACTCACCTGCAGAGGTCGACCATACGTTCCGCTGGCAGTACAGTCAAAAGGACCGATCAATGCTTCAGAGCAAAGCGGCATGTGCCGATCTTTTTCGTTACCTTCGCCATGATCCTTCGGCATCGCTTGAGCCAAGGGAGCTCGTGCGTGCCGATATGTTCGAGACGATGGCGCAAGGTTTCTTTTTGGTAAGGCCAACGCGACTTCTCTCTCTGGGGTTGTCGGCTATCTACTAACATTGTTTTGCCTCGTTGTTGTTGTTCTGGTCGACCTAGGCCTTCGATACCACGAACCAGCTGGTGCAGTTTTATGACCAGCAATTAAAGGCTGCGAAGAAAGAGAAGCTGAGGTCGACGCGAGGAAGCTGCAAGAGGCGCTGAAGAAGGAGCGGGAGCATAGTACCCAAATGGCGGAAGAATTGGCTGCGTATAAGGCTGACTTTGAGGAGAGGGAGAGCGAGTATGTCTTGCAGCGGACGTCGCTGGAGACGCAGCTGCGGGAGCTAGAAAAAGTCCATGGGTCGGAGATGACGAGGCTTAGGGCGGCTCGAGATGAAAAGGAGCTATCCACACGTCGGAAGACGACGGAGGATCTTATGGGACGTTTCCAGCTCCGTTTGGATAAAGTGCGCGAGTACCTCATTCAGTCGGGAGCTCGCCAGTTCGTCGAGATGCAGCTAGAGCAGATCTCCGGTACGCTAAGGTTGTTGAAGGCCCTTGAGGGTGATGGTGAGATTACCGTGCCATCGCATGTTTTGACGGATCTTGGCACCAAGGTAGTGGAGTTGGAGAGTACGATCGCTGGAATGCCCGACCCTGTGCTGACAAAGGGCGATCTAAAGGCAACCACGATTCTCGGACGCAAACAAACACGTTCAACGGAAATTCCAGCTCCGGGCGTCTCGTCGATCGTACCAGAGGGTGAGTTTCGTGACTTGGTGCCTGCAGTGGACGCAGGGGGGATCAGGAGGGCGATCTTCCCGCTCTGACCGCTGGGGAGGACGAACAACCGAATGGACGAGGTTGCTGAAGATACAAGGGAGGAGTTGGCTGAAGAAACGAGGGAGGAGGTTCCTGATGGGACGGGGTGGGCACGATTCCTGATGGGACGAGCGCCGGGGAAGGTGCCTGAGGAGGCGACCCAGCAGATGCTTCAGTTTTCTCCCTCTTTTTCTTTTCTTTTTTTTTTTTGTAATATGCGGACACGTAACTTATTGGTTATTTTGTTCTCTGTTCTTGTTGAACCGTTATTTGCCCGAGGGGGCTTTTGCACATTTCTCTATTTGATTTAGCGTATTTCGTCGTTGCCTCGAGAGTCACGTCTTTTATTGATACGCTGTCTTGTCGAAAGGTCGCGAAGGTGAAACGGTGCATTGATTGGATGGTTTTCCATCACGACTCTTCGGTGTACCGCTTTGTTGCCTTTATAAGGCAGTAGACTTCGTCATTTGTTGTATTCCCCGCTTTTGCTTTTCGACTGAAATATCCGCTGTATTTTTTCTTGTGTTCTCTGAGGAATCGTTTGATCGATCATGGCTGGGATTTTGGGTGTGGTTGCTCGTCAAGCCGCTCCGACGGTTTGCATGGAATGCTTCGAGGGCATGTTGGTGTCTTGCCCACGTTGTAACGTTCGGCTGATTCAAGAGTATCGTCCGACTGGGATCGTCCTCGTGCCGAGCTTTTTTATTTACTCGTTGGACGAGCCAGAGTATACGGCGGCCAGTCGTTTTGTTACACAGGTTTTCCATGAGTACTTCGCTGTTTGTTGTACCGCGTTGATGAGTTGAAGTGGGTTATTTGTAACTGGCTATTCATGTTGTTTTGTGCAGATGCGGGAGTGTTACGACTGGTTGAAGCGCGACTTCGACCGTTTGGTGGGCGAGGAACGAGCGTCGCTTCAAGAGGCGTACCTTCCGGGCTATCTTGTAGGGTTTGCTGTTGCGATGGTTGAGAACGATGCGGCGGCGGTCCGCGTTATGCGAACGATGCAACGTCGGTTTGCAGCCGAGTACAAGGGCGATCCGTTGTTCCCGGGGGATGCAGGGGTCGCACCGTGAATGTTTTACCTTTGCTTTTTGTATTTTGACCTTGTTCTTGACGTTGTAGAAACTTTGATATTGGTCGGCCTTTTGGCGAATATATTTTTTGAAGGCGTTTAATGATAATCTCTTTTTGCGAAAGCGTGGCATTCTTGTGCGTTCGTAATGATTGTATTTGGTAGCCTTTTCGTTTTCCGTGCCTACTGGGAAAGGTACGCAACATTGATGTCTCGACGGTTGGGGGCTTTTAATGTCCCTGTCGTCCCTCCCGTATTCATAATTTGTTATAAAAGGGAGGGGGAGGACTTTGCCGTTTTTGGGCTTGTTCAAGTTTTGTTGCGAGGGCTTTTTCCTTGGTGAGGTCGACTTAGCTCTTGATTTGGTTTCGTGCTTGCCTTGCTGCTTGACCGAGAATGTGGCCGTTCACTTTGATCCCTATTTGTTAGACTCCTGGTGTCAATCCGGAGAGAAGGTCGCGGATACGGATGCTGTGCCCTTCCTGTTGTGAGCGGATCGCTCAAGAGTTTCGACCGTCGGGAGTAAAGGAGCCCGCTCTCTTCATTGCCACGCTGCGGGGGCTAGATGCGAAACAGGCTGAGGAATTTCTGTTCGCGGTAAGTTGTACTCCTTGCGCGGGGCGTCTTAAAATTTGTTTGTAGCCCTTTTTTTTTTTGCCGTGTGTCTTTACTTGTTTGATTTTGTAGATAAAGCAGGAGTATAGGGGCTATGTGCGGGTGCTCGCCTATATCCGTGTTAACCAGAGGAGGGAAATCGAAGAGAGGTATCCGCGCAATCCCATAATCCAAGAAGAGAAGCTAGCCCAGAATGACGAGCGGGCGGTGGCTATGATCCGGAAGATCAAGCGACTCGAGGTGCATCCAAAGGAATGGGTGAAGCAAGACCTGAACAACATATTCTCTATGCCGGACTGCTTTTACCGCATGGTTGAGGAGCATGAGGGTATGGCGCTTTTCGAGGGCGACCCAGAGGCGTGGCACTGACAGTGTGCTGTGTCCCGCTGCCTTAGATGTTTATAGCTCTCTCTTCTCCCCCCCTCGTTTTTTTTTTTAGGGCTCGGCGACTGTGCCGTTCTATCTCATTGCTTGTAAGGACGTAAGCTTTTTAGTAAGCGGTTTGTGGAGAATTTTCTGTTGTTGTAAGCGGATCGTGCGTTTAGTGCGACTTCTAGCGCGTAGAGTTAGACTGACGACGTAAGGTCGTTGGTGGTGGGGACGCTATATCTCGCGTGTGCACCAAGGTGCGAGCGTCGTGCTCGGCTTAGTGCAGGATACTTGAAGAAAATTCCAAGTATGTGTTGCATAGGTGCGAACCTTAGTATTCGACTTACCCTGTGTTTGTAAATAGGTGCGAGCGTAGCGCTCGGCTTATCCTGTATACTTCCAGCGCGTATACCGTTCGTGCGAGCCGGGGCTTGGCTTACGGAATCGGTCGTGCGTGGAATGTTTTTGCGAGGGCGGACTCGGCTTATACGCCCTTGATTGCTGGGAAGTATATCCTCAACAGAAGGGTGCGCTGTTGCTGAGCGCGTGTTAATATCGGTCGCCTGATCAGGGCGCCGATGTGTTTTATAGTGAAAGCTCTTGGGAAAAGAAAAATTGATTTTTATAAAGTAATAGATGCGCCCGTAGGCTACCTACATACCCTCAAACGGGATCAAGCCATTCGTAGTTCATATTTACAAGGGAGGGATCGTTGTACGAGCGTCTCGGATTTAGTAGTAGTAGCGTTTAAGGTTCATGGAGTTCCACGATTGAGGGATTGGTGTGCCGCTCATCGTCACCAGCTCGTAGACTCCTGGTTTAACGACTTTGGATATTTGATAGGGGCCTTCCCAGTTCGCGCCCAGCTTTCCGGCGTTGATCTCGGCCGTGTTCTCAAAAACTTTCCGTAAGACGAGGTCGCCGCCTTGAAAGTGCCTGCTCTTGACTTTCTTTTTGTAGAACTTTGTTAATGCGTTTTGATAGTTTTGGATGCTGCGAAGGGCTCTGTCGCGACGTTCTTCAATCATATCCAGCGTATTTATGAGCATAGATCGTCGTAGGCTTGCGATGCCGACTTCGGCTGGTGCGACTGCCTCCATTCCGTAAGCCAAGGAGAAGGGTGACTGGTCGGTCGCCGTATGAGGGGTTGTGCGATAGGACCATAGAACACTGTCGAGTTCGTCAGACCAGGCTCCCTTCTTTTCGTCGAGGCGTTTCTTTAGCTCGTCGAGGATTGTTTTGTTCGTCGCTTCTGCCTGGCCGTTACCTTGCGGGTATCTTGGGGTAAATTTGCTGAGGCAAATTCGCCATCCTGCGCAGAAGTCTTTGAATTGTGTAGATGTGAACTGTGTTCCATTGTCTGTGACGATTTCGTATGGCAAACCGTGTCGACATATGATGTATTTCCAGACGAAGTTCTGGACGTCCTTTGCCTTTATTTGGGTGTACGCTTCGGCCTCGACCCATTTTGTAAAGTAGTTCGCCATGACCAAGATGTATTTCTTCTGTCTAGAGGTCGGCAAGGGTCCGATGATGTCCATCACCCATCTCATGAAGGGATAGGGCGGGGTTGAGGTCTGCAGAAGTTCGGTGGGTGCGTGAATTTTTTGTGCGTGTCGCTGGCACTTTTTGCATTTCCGTACATACTTCTCGCAGTCGGCGATCATGGTCGGCCAGTAGTGTCCGTGCTTTTTTATTTTTAAGGCTAACGCTCGGCCGCCTGAATGGTTTCCTCCTACGCCTTCGTGCGTTTCTTTCATGACATGGGTCGTTTCATCGCCGTACAGACATCCGAGGAGGATGCTGGACGTGCTCCGCTTGAAGAGGTTGCCATCGAGGGTTACGTAGCTCGCGCTTTTTGTGCGGGATTCGACGTGCGGCCCATTTATCTGGAGGTACTTCACCGTCGTGTATGTACGTAAGTATTGCGATTCGCCAGTCATCTTCGTCTTCAGCGGGTTCTTTTGCGCCGATGGAGCAGACCGTGCTGGTCGCTGCGATGCTTGGTTTATCGATGCTCTCAACGGGTATGATTCGCTAAAGGTCGGGATCCGATGTCGAAGCTTGTGCGGCGAGCGCGTCTGCTGCGGCATTATCGCTGCAGGGGATTTTTGTAAGTTCAAATTTGTCGAACTGGCCGGCAAGGTCTTTGACGATTTTGAGGTATGCGTTCATCCTTTCGTTTTTCGCTTTGTAGTCACCGCTATACTGATTTGAGATGAGCTGGGAGTCACAGAAGGCGTGAATGCATCTAACGCCCAGGCCTAAGGCGAGGCGGAGTCCCGCGATAAGGGTTTCGTATTCGGCTTCATTGTTTGAGGCCTGGAAGTTCAGCCTGAAAGATTGCTCCAAGATTTCTTTATGTGGCGACTCGAGGCGAATGCCGACTCCTGATCCGTAAGAGGAGGATGCGCCATCGACGTGTAGGGCCCACTTGTCGTGTTCATCCAAGGTCGTATCGTCTGTTTGTGATCGGTCGGGAGGGAGTTCGACGAGGAAGTCGGCCAGGACCGAAGACTTAGCGCTCGTCCGCCCTTTATACTCGATGTCATATTCGCTGAGCTCGACAGCCCATTTAGCGATACGGCCCGACTGGCTAGGTCTGTGGAGAATTGCTCAGAGCGGTTGATTTGTTAGCACGATGATTGAGTGGGATTGGAAGTATGGGCGGAGCTTTCGTGCCGAAGTGATTACTGCCAGAGCCAGCTTATCCATGGTCAGGTAGCGCAGCTCGGCGCTATCCATGGTTTTGCTGATATAGAAGATCGGTCGTTGCTCTCCTCGATCGTCTTTGACTAGGACGCCGCTGACGGCCGAACTGGACACGGAAACATAGAGGAACAACGTCTCGCCAGGTTCAGGTTTGGCGAGGATTGGGGGCGTTGAGAGGTACTCTTTGAGTTGTTGGAAGGCGCTTTCGCATTCCTCCATCCATGCGAACTTTTGGTTTGTTTTCAGTAGCTGATAGAAAGGTACGCATTTGTCGGTTGACCGCGAGATAAAGCGGTTGAGTGATGCGATTCGTTCTGTTAGGCGTTGTACTTCTCGCGAGTTCTTTGGGGCAGGTCGATTATTGCCGAGATTTGCTTTGGGTTTGCCTCGATCCCCCGCCTGGTGACTATGTAGCCGAGGAATTCGCCGGCTCTAACTGCGAACGTGCATTTGGCTGGGTTCAGCTTTATGTCGTACTTGTTAAGAACTTTGAATCATTGTTGGAGGTGCTCGACGTGGTCGTCGACCTTGGGGGACTTAACGAGCATGTCATCGATATAAGCTTCCATCGTTCGCCCAAGTTGGTCCGCGAACATTCGATTGATCAACCGTTGGTAGGTTGCTTCAGCGTTTTTTAGGCCAAAAGGCATTACTTTGTAACAGTACGTTCCTCGGTCGGTGATGAATGATGTTTTCTCCCTGTCGTTTTCATGCATCAGTATTTGGTTGTATCTGGAGAATGCGTCCATGAATGAGAGGAGTTTGTTGCCTGATGTAGCTTCTACGAGTCGGTCGATGTGCGGGAGTGGGAAGCTGTCCTTCGGACAAGGTTTGTTGAGGTCGGTGAGGTCGATGCAAGTTCGCCACTTCCCGTTTTTCTTTTTGACGACTACCGGATTGGCCAGCCAGTCTGGATAACGGACTTCGACTATCGACCTGGCCTTTAATAGTTTATCGACTTCCTCGTTGATGGCCATGGATCGCTCTGGTCCCAGCTTCCGTCGCTTCTGCTTCACCGGTTTATAAGTTGGATCGGCATTGAGTTTGTGGCATGTTATTGCTGGACTTATCCCCGGCATGTCGTTGATTGACCAAGCGAAAGTGGAGGCGTTTTTCGTGAGAAAATTTACAAGCGCAATCCGTACTTGGGCGCTGATGTTGAGGCCAATGCTTACGCATCGTTCTGGGTCGGTCGGGTCGATGTTGATTTGCTTAGTAGCGCTTGGCTTGGTCGTCGCTGCCGCGCTTTTGAGCGTTAGGTTCTCGAATTCCAACGCAAGTTTCTGTAATTGCTATTGTGAAGGAGTAGCATTGGCCGTCTGAGCGCACGGGGTTGGTGGTAGCAACGCTGCTTGCGAGGAGGTCGCTGCATGGGAGATCTTTTCTGTTTCGGCGGATGGAAGGCTGAGGATCGATGCTGTGTCGGTAAGCTTGAGATTTTGCATCTTCTTCTCGATGACGAAGCAAGTTCGAGCCAGCTGCTGATTACTCCTTATCGTGCAAATTCCCCTTGGCGTGGGGAACTTGACGCATTGGTGGTACGACGATGGGACGGCCTTCATGAGGTGGATCCAAGGTGTACCTAGAATAATGTTATATACAGTCGGGCGGTCGATAACCACGAATTTGATCCAGTTGACCGTCCCTCCAACGAAAATGGGGAGCTTGATGGTTCCTATCGTCATAATCGTATCGCCGTCGAAGCCGGTTAGAGGTCGACTTGATGGCTTGATGCTGCGATTGGGTATCTCCATCTTTCGAAGTACTTCTTCAAATATGAGGTCGACGGAGCTGCCGGTATCAATCATCACTCGCGTAACTTGACTTTCTCCGACAAGCAGTTCGACGACTAGAGGGTCGTTATGGGGCATGTCGACGCACACTGTGTCGATGTCAGTGAAGACGTATGGCTCGGTTTTGGCTGTGGTGACACGCGACCAAGTGGTCGCCTTCTCGGTCCGGCGACGGTGGTTTATGATCGATCGTACAGAATCATGGCAGTTTGTTAGGCCGCCCATATCATGTTGATTCGTCGACGTGGAATGGGGATGGGCTCATTATCGTCCCGTACTCGCTTTGGGGGCTCAAACTCGGCTGCCACGATGTAATCTTCCTGGACGTGGACGGGCTCATAACCAGGACGACGGTCTTCGTTGTGGGCTGGTTGATTGGCCTGGTTATCGCGACGATCGTTTCGTCCTTGTCCTCGGTTCATGGGTCTGCCGGGCTCGATGCATATGTCTCCGTTCTTGTATCGTGCGAGTAGTTAACTTAGTAGGTACCAGCATTCGTGAGTCGAGTGACCGGGTTTTTTGTGGAAGTCGCAGAATGGCTGTTGTCCATGGGGCGGCGTGCCCTTAGTATATGTGTTTCGAATATACTTGTTCCAGGGTTGCGGTGGTCTGTTATCCTGCGATCCGACAAAGAAGATCGCCGCTTTTCTGTTTCGCTCCTCTTTAGCGTAATCCGCGTCATAATGCTGGCGCGGTTCGAAGTACTCTTCCTTGGCTTTAGCGGGAGTTGCCTTAGTTGCGTGCTTTTTAGCCATCGCGGCCTTCTCCTCTTCGACAAGTATGTGCCGTGAGGCGCGATGCAGAGCGTCGACGAGCGAAGCTCGCTAATTGAGGGACAAGTCTTCACGAAATTTTGACTCGTACCACATAGCATTCTTGAGCGCGGCGATTGCCGCGTCGTCGGGTACATCAATCTGAGAGACTACCTCTTTGAACCGGTCGATGAACTCGCGAAGAGACTCCTTTGGACCTTGGGTAATTGTCCAGAGGTCGGCGTTGGTCGCGCCCTTCTGAATAAACATCGAGTACTGCTTCAAGAAGGCTGCTTTCAGTTGGTAGAAGGAATCGATCGTGCTGGCCTCCAGCCATGTGAACCAGCTGAGTGCTGCACCGCTTAGCTGCTCGATGAAGAGTTGGCAGCATCCTGCATCCTGCTCTTCTTCTGCGAATCGCGCCCGTGCAATCGCCACTGCGAATTTGGTAAGGAATTGTTGCGGGTCGCTTCGTCCGTCGTAGGATGGGAGCTTGATTTTTCCCTCGTGCCGAAGTGGTGTGTTTGTTATTCGGGTGGTAAAGGGCGAGCACTGGGTGTCTTCCAATACCTTTTCGAGTTCGGGGGCGGAGCTGGTCGCGCGGTGAACTTTGGAGGCCATTGCGCGGAGAAGCTCCTTCATATCGTCGATCTCCTTATCTCTGGTGGCGGCGTAATCTTCGAGGTATCGTTCTGCGATGGCTCGTGGCCTAGTGGTATCAGCTTGGTCGGTCGTGTAGACAGCTGCATTAGGCGCTAGTCTATTGAGGCCGCTAGGGCTGTTATTACAAGATGCGTCGAGTCGAGACCGGGTAATGTTCGCCCGCGTCGTCGGACAGGTTGTGGGAACATCCGCTGCGCAGAGTCGATTAATTTCCTCTTGGGATGCCGCTTGTGCGTCCGTTAAGGTTTTAAGCTGGTTGGCGATTCGTGCTTCCTCCGCGTTCATGCGATCCAAGATGTTTTGGAAAAGATCGCCTATGTTCGCGCTCGCGGTGGCCCCGGCTGTGCCTTGGGCGACTGTTGGTGGACTATGCGACTTGGTCGGTCGGGCCTCGAGTTGAGGTGGTGCGTTGTGCTGAATCCCTTCCTTTTCAGGTCGTGAGGCGATGGGTTGCTCGTGCTGCGCACTGGTCCCCTCGCCTGGTGGGATAGGACGAGTGTCCTTCGCTTGAGTCGCGGCTCCGTGAGCCCATTGTGATAACGTTCCCGGTATTGTTGCTTCATTGGAAGGGCTCGATCGACTGGCTATTGCTTTTCCGGGTCGCTTCCCCATCTTGCTTCGGATAGATTCGTTGCTCGCACTAGTGGGCGCGTGCCTCCGTCTTCATTTACTATTTAGGGTGAAATGCTAGAAGCGTATCCCCACAGACGGCGCCAATTGTTGATGGTTAGGTCCAATCGAACAAATAATAAGAGAAAGACGTAAGACGAAAGTAGTATGAGTAAACTGGTCGTCGGACGACGTTATATTAATATATCGATCTTAGTACAAAGTTGGTCGAGCGTGTTGCTTTTTTACAAGTTCGATCGACTAAGAACTAAGCTCGAGATGAGGCGAACGGAGTTCGGCTTACAACTTATCTCGCTCGCTCTATCCGTTTCTAAGTCGAGGGGTGAATGTCCCAAGAAGTTTCTGATCCCCATAACACTGTTCACTAACTCTTCTTTTATAGAGATTAGCAGGGGTACTTCCATACTTAGGTCGATGCGAGGGGTAAACGTCGGATTTACCCTTCGCTAGTCTCGCGGTCGGTTATAGGGCAACTGGGCCGAGATTGATAAATGGGCTTTTTGGAGGGGAAGGGCGAAGCCCATACCCAACAAATTTGAATCCACAGTCTCCGGTTAAGATCAATTTCATGCAATCTGATTATGTTTACTAACAGTGCTATGATTTCTTCGTTATGTTTTTTCGACGTCCTTGCTGATTATTATGTGAAAGTGTCTGAGAGTGGAAAAGATATACTTGATTTGAAAGTGCAGCTCTGGAGCCACCGAGCCGGTCCTTTGCATCACGCATATTCTCTCTACTATTTCGGAAATGGGTACTGCGATCTCTCTTTAGTATTACTTTCAGTTATAAAGGTTTACTCGTTGCATTGTATACAGTTCACTACATTGTCGACCAGAGTCAATAACCTTTTTCATTTTTCTATATTCTTTCTCAGCTGTTTGAGGTTGAGCTTGACAATCAAGAAATACTCCTACAATATTCTTCTGCTCTGGTGCAAGGAGCAACAAATGTATTCTGGTAAAAATTTTGAAGAGTTGCTCTAGTGTACACCTCACTAGGTTCAATTGTGTGCTTTAGATCTGTAGTAGTGGAATTGGCTTAATTTAACTACTGATTTTTTTGTTTGTTAAGAAGAGTGGTATGATAGTTCCAAGTCTCTTATTAACGAGCAAAATGAGGGTAATAATCTCTACTCATATTAATTACAGTATAGACATCCAGACAAATACGAGGCGCTTCCAAAGGCTCTTTCGGGTATCTTCTTCTCCATGGTAGTAAGTTAAAACTCATGAAGTTCAAGAAAATGAGATTTGCTAAAAATAGATAAAGGTTGAAATTTTGTTGAGAATTGTGATTTAAAAGTGATTTCTCTGTTCTGCTCTCGCGATCATAGCGCCAGATGTTACGACTCAAGCTGCGTTATATACCCATCACCCAATATATTGATTCTTTATGTTAATCTTTAATTCTTTGTAGCATGTAATAAATAAAAATCTCATGTACAAATTAATAAATGTAGCATAATACTATTCGGAAATATAACGGTACAGATGTTAATAACATGTTATTTAATTTGTAAAAAACGTATGCTGTATTACCAGAATCACATTATATGCAATGGCATATCAATTTTTATTATATGGACCTTTAGTTTGGTTACTATTCAGAATATATCAGCTGAAACGCACATTAATGTCAACATGTACTTATTTATTTCATGAGCTGAGTTTCCCTTTTTCATCATTTTCATTCATTCTTCTTCTTCTTTTTTTTTTTTAATTACGAAGAACACTAAATTATGATAGTTATTTTTTAAAATAGTTTTCATTACATACTTCACTTGAAAAGTTTACTGAAAACTTAAGAAAAAAATCATATGACATGGTCTGAATTTTGTGCTAGAATTCATATATAACCACTATGCTAGAATTTACCGATATTTGAACTACCATTTTACATAATTATTCAAACCATCAAAATGTTTCTTATTAAGAGCGGACTATTGAGCTTTATTTATTAGTTGTGATAGACGGAAACACCACTTTTTTAAATTCTACATTACTATATATTCAAAACCATAAAATTTTCAAAATTGTCACTAATTGCGGGTTAAGGACTTATGAGTTATATTTTCCACTCTTCTTTACATAACTTTTTACTGAAATAGAAAAGAAAAAGAAAAAACTAACCAAATTTCTAACAAAGATGGTGCATAAGGGATTATTGCCTAGATAGGCACTTTACAATGGAAATCTTTCAAATAAGGAACTTCTGAATGTACTTTCCTATATAGGCACTTTTAAGTTTTTGTGAAATACTATTATGACCCTAGAGCTATTTTCTCAATTCACAAAATTATTGATATCGTACTACGAATTACGATATCCAAAGACCGGAGAAATACTTGCTCCCATTGCTATGTCGCTGTTGATTTGAATGAAACCTGAGCAAAGAAGGTTGTAGCACCTAGTAGCTTGATATGCATCACTCTGATAATAATTTGCCAACATTAGAAATTGTGAGACATGTAAGCAGAAACAAAAGTGCATGACCAAAAGAACTTGATTAAGTGAAAGTTTTGAGATCTTACTGTCCTGTTAGTCAAGAGTCTTGTGTTGTTGTCACCATACAGATCCGGGCTCACCTGTAGTAGAAGCAACAAGATCAATATACTTAACATGCAAAAAATTACACCTAAATCATATTCACAATTCTTAGAGGTTTATTGATGAGATAACAATGTCGTACCTGCAAACCAGCTTCGATGCTGTTAAGATCTTGTCCAAATGAGCCACCAAGAAGCCATATATGTGACAAACTGAACTCATTTTGGTGCTGTATCTTAACAACTAACTGAACCCTAATGGATATTATTAACAGGGAAACTCAAGCAACAAAATGAAATAGACATTGATGTAGAAGGAAAACTAAACCCTAAGGACTATTGAAAGGGGAACCCAAGCAAAAAAATTAAACAACCATTGATCGACAAGTAGTTCTTGAGAAGTGCCATTCCAGATCTAATAAAAATTCCAGTGTATCCCTTAGTTGATTTTCTTTGTTCAGTTCAAATTGAGATGGTTTTAGTATTATCCACTTCTTCTTGAGAAAGAGATCAAAAGGTCTCGTGCTGCTTTCACTTGAAGAGTTTCCCTGCATCACCAAACTTGTGAGCACTATTCTGATCTTCAACACTAGAAAGCCCAACTTCTCATCACTTGAAAAAGACACAATCTCCTAGCAAGACAACGAAACATCTTCCATCTTATTCACAAGATCACATTACATTTTAGCTTCATTTGCAGTAAATGCAATCAAGTTCCTTAAACAATAAACCTTTCACTGCTATAAACCTTTTCTTATAGTTGAAATTAAGCTAATTTAGAAACTTCACAAAATTTCTAGAAATTCTCGAGAACCCAATCGAGATCAAAATTGTTGCAACATAATCTCACCCTAAATCCAAGTTTTGAGTAACATGAAAATTACCAGAATTGAGAATTCGATACAATCGAAAGTCTCCTAGACTTTAATCCTACTGACATGCTCCAAAAATTGGGGATAAACCTCCTAATAAAAAATTTAGGGTTTCAACAATGTGAAAGACATATCTAAACAAAATTGATATGAAATGTAATAGTTCACTATAAAAAAACTGCAAGTAGAATTAACTATAATCAAAAATTTAGAATCGTTGAAATACCTCTACAATGACGGGATTAGCTCTGTAACTTCATAGATCTTGATGAGCACGAGAGAGATCGTACCGATGATATTCTTCCCAGGATTGAAAGCGCAGTTCCACAGGTCATGGTGACGCTTTTCAGATTAGAACCATAAATTTTGTTTAAATCTGAAGAAGGTGAGGTGAAAGAGAGAATCGACTCGATCGAGATCTCTGTATAAAAAAAACGGAGAGAACCTTGTTTTGTGGGAAGGGCAAATTTGTCTTTTCTGAAATACAAAAGTACCTATCTAGGAAAACACTAGATGAAAGTGTCTGTTTCTGTAAATTCTTATCTTTTTAATGCTTTTTTTGTAATTGATTCTGGTGCATAACCCTTGATAGTCACAATCACTTTTTTTTTTTAGTGTTGATCGACGTAAACACCATTTAAAGTTTTGTATTTATTACAATTCAAACCATCAAAATGTTAACATTATTACGAGTTAAGGAGAACTGCTGTACAATATTATATCACTCTTGGTTAAAAAGCTGATTCATGAGTCTTGGAGTGTCATAGTCACCTTCTAGTCGGTTTCGTATGCTAATGACGTAACCACGATTCTATAAAGTATCTTTTTAAATAATTACATAGTCACTGAACATCTATATAAACACTTAAAGACATGGTTCCACTTCTCATCTCATTTCCTATCTCATAACATAAAATCAATCTCAAACACGATCCAAAATCAGACAGAGACAATGGCCGAAGAAAACATATTCGTTTTCACAACCGAAGAAGCCGCATCCAGAGGCGTCACCGACCCAAAGGACCTTCCGAAGCTGATCGAAAAAGCGAATCTCTCTTTGATTAAACTCAAAGTCAGAGCTGTTGGACGCGCATCATCGGGTCAGCTCTACTTAGCCTTCGATGTCCCATTTGAAGACCTTACCATCGACGCTGAACAGTTCATCATCGTTTTCAGTTTATCGACATTAAACCAATTATTAACCGGTTTTAATTATGTAATTAGGATAGAACCGGTTCTCTATATAAACAATCGTTGTATCTACATTTGTTTCTAATGGAATAATAAAAATTTTACTCTTTCAAATCGTTCTTCAACTAACATGGTATCAGAGCTCTTCTTGCTCCTTTGCGCACCCAAATTGCTCGATTGATTGCTTATTCCATCGATTAATCGAGAAATTTGAACTCGCCTTCTTCTTCTGAGCATTTTGATCGGTTGATCTACTGATTCGGTGAGAAATTTCGGTTGATTCGCCGGAGACTTAACTCTCACTCGACCAGACATAAGTTATGCCGTGAACATTGTCTGTCAGCGTGGAGCTTGGTTAGTCCGCCGAAGCTTCAACGGTTCAGTTTCTGGTTAGTCCGCCGGAGATTGTCTTTCTTCAGCTCGGTTAGTTTACCGATGCTTCTCGTTTTGATTTCTGGTTATTCCGCCGGAGATTGGATTGTTTCTTCTTTCTTGAGCTTCGATTGCTCTTCTTAAGCTTCGATTCTTCGAGAAAGATGGTTGTTGTTCGTAAACTAGGTCGTCGTAATGGAAGATCAGTTGCTTCAGCTGAGAGAACTTCGAATCGTGACGATAGATCCAGCCTTCCTCCGATTTCACCAATACAAGTTCTGATTCCTCCGATTTATATCTTGGACAATATTCACTCTCCGTATGTGTTATCTAACGGTGACAACTCAGGTATATCGATCATCTCTGAGGTACTTGATGGAACAAACTATTCATCCTGGAGTATTGCTATGTATATGGCTTTAGATGCTAGAAATAAGATGTCATTCATAGATGGTTCACTTCCACGTCCTCTAGAATCACATCCGCACTTTAGGATCTGGTCAAGGTGCAATAGCATTGTGAAGCTATGGATATTGAATTCAGTCTCTAAACAGATATACAAGAGCATTCTTCGCTTTAGTGATGCATCACAGGTCTGGAAAGACTTGTTCACTCGATTTCACATCACAAATATCCCGAGATCATATCAATTAACTCAGCAGATTTGGTCATTGCAATAAGGTACAATGAATCTTGCTGACTATTACACAGCTTTGAAAACTCTCTGGGATGATTTGGATGGTGCTGAGGGAGTAGGGACTTGTCATAACTGTTCATGCAGCAAGATCACTGATGCCAATACCGAGAATGCCAAGATTGTGAAATTCTTAGCTGGACTAAATGAGTCATATTCTGTTATTCGGAGTCAGATTATCATGAAGAAGCAAGTACCAACGTTGGCTGAGATATATAATCTCTTGGATCAGGATCATAGTCAACGAAATCTTGGTTTTGTTTCTCCATACAATGCTGCAACATTCAACACATCATCTGCCTCAAATGATCACTCTTCAGTCAACGCTGCTTTTCAACACAGACAAAATCGACCAATATGTACTCACTGTGGCTACTCTGGGCATACAGTGGATAAGTGCTACAAAATCCATGGATATCCTCCATGTTTTAAGTACAAGAATAAAGCTGCTTAAGAAATGCATAATCAGGAGATTAGTGCTCATTCTACTAAACATCAATCTCAGTCCTCAAAGCCTCTTGTTGCTCATTTGGCTATAACTAATGAAACAACTACAGCAAAGGAGAGTACTAAACAGATTGGCTCTACTGATATTGATGCTTTGGTGAATGGTATGTCCCCAGATCAGATACAGCACATGATTGCTTATTTCAGCTCCCAGTTGCAGACTACTAGGACTGATCGTTCTATCACCCCAATGTCCTCTATAGCTTCATCAAGTGTTGTTCCTACTTCTCCAATGACTGATATATCTTTCTCTGCTTCTACAATGTGTTTTATTGAAATCTTGGCAGTTTCTGGACATGTTATGAATGCTGAGACTTGGATAGTAGATAGTGGGGTTGCACATCATATTTCACATGATAAAGATCTCTTCATCCGTATCTCTTTTACTATACAGTCTACGGTCACACTTCCTACAGGTGGTAATGTCAATATTGCCAGGATTGGGGATATTCGATTGAACACTGATATTGTCATTACGAATGTGCTTTATATTCCAGATTTCAAGATCAATTTACTTAGTGTTAGTAAATTGACTAAAGGCTTGAAATCAAGAATTTCTTTTGATGAAGACTCTTGTGTGATTTCGGATCGTATCAAGGGGTTGATGATTGGACAAGGTAGACAAGTGGCTGGTTTGTATGTGCTGGATACTACAAAGGATTATGTTATCTCTGTGAATTCTCTTGTACCAAACTATATGCCTTCTTCTTTTTGCTCCACTGTTGTTGTTGATGCTACACTCTGGCATAGTAGGTTAGGTCACCCTTCCTACAGCAAAATTGATATTTTACATAAAGATCTTGGATTACAGAAAAGAAATAAAGAGGATATTGTTCAATGTGATATTTGTCAGTTTGCAAAACAGAAAAGACTTCCCTTCATTTGTCATAATAATATGTCTAGTACTGCATATGATCTAGTACATATTGATATTTGGGGGCCCTTTTCAGTCCAAACTGTTGAAGGATTCAGATATTTCTTGACCATTGTGGATGATCACACAAGATGCACTTGGGTTTATTTGATGAAAAGGAAGGATGAAGTTTTGAGTATCTTTCTTGCTTTCCTCAGTATGGTACAAACTTAGTTTGGAAAGGTAGTGAAGTCTGTGAGATCAGATAATGCACCTGAACTGAAGTTTGGAGAATTATTCAAGCAGAAAGGTATTCTAGCTTATCATTCTTACCCAGAAACCCCGGAACAAAACTCAGTCGTAGAGAGGAAACACCAGCATCTTCTAAATGTGGCTAGAGCTCTGATGTTTCAGTCTTCTCTTCCACTGGAATACTGGGGAGATTGTGTGTTATCTGCTTTATTTCTTATCAACAGATTACCAACTCCTATCCTCTCTAACAAGTCTCCATTTGAGGTATTATATAACAAGGTTCCAGACTACTCTCAAATAAGAGTATTTGGCTGTATTTGTTATCAATTGACTTCTACTCACTCACGACACAAATTTGAACCTCGTTCAAGGGCTTGTGTCTTCCTTGGTTATCCGGCTAGGTACAAGGGCTATAAACTCTTGGATTTGGAATCAAATAGAATTTTTATTTCCAGAAATGTAGTGTTCTTTGAAACACTCTTCCCCTTTGGAAATAGAAGTGCACATTCAACTGATTTCTTTGATGAAGTTGATCCTTTATTGAAAACTAATGTTGTTGTCTCCCAGGATGTACTAGTAAGATCAGGAGTATCTACTGGCTCAGATTTAAAGATGATGCATCATAAATCTGTTCATCCTGGTGAGGTACCTGCATCTTCTCAAGATGTACTAGTTGGATCAGAAGTATCCACTGGCTCAGGTTTGCATGACATTTCACAAAAACATGTTCATCTTGATAAAGTTGCATCTTCTTCTGTTGATGAGCCAGCTAGAGAAGGAGTATCAGCTGGAATAGGTTCAAAACGAATCAGTAAGAAATCTGCTCATCTAGAAGATTATTACTGCAACACAGTTTCTGATAATGATCAATACTACCCGATTTCTGCTTACATTAATTACTCACAGCTCTCTGAAGAACATCGAGTTTTTGCTGCTGCAGTTTTGAAATATCCAGAACCAAAGACATATTCTCAAGCAGTCAAATCTGATGAATGGAATGGAGCTATAGTTGAGGAGATCGATGCTTTAGAAACTACGGGTACTTGGATTGTTTGTTCACTACCATAAAATAAGATTCCCATAGGATGTAAATGGGTGTTTAAGGTGAAAATCAATGCAGATGGAAGTCTAGAAAGATTCAAGGCCAGACCAGTTGCTAAGGGTTACACTCAACAGGAGGGGGTTGACTTCATTGATACTTTCTCTCCTGTTGCAAAACTCATAACTGTGAGAACTCTCCTAAGTGTTTCTGCATCTAAGAACTGGAGCCTCAACCAATTAGATGTTTCCAATGCATTCTTAAATGGGGATGTTGATGAAGAAATCTATATGGAATTACCTCAAGGCTATGTAGATCGAAAGGGGGAATCTTTGCCTCCAAATGCAGTTCTTCATCTCAAAAAGTCTTTATATGGTCTTAAACAAGCCTCGAGGCAGTGGTATTTCAAGTTCAGTACAACATTGGCTCAGCTTGGTTTTACAAAATCTTTTGCAGATCATGCTCTATTCCTCCGAACTACAGGTGATATCTTTGTTGCCTTGTTAGTATATGTGGATGATATCATTATTGTTAGTAATAATGATGAGGTTGTAGCTAAGCTGATACTGGACTTACAACATTCTTTCAAGCTTCGGGATTTGGAGCCTCTGAAATATTTTCTAGGACTGGAGATATCTCGTTCTAGTACGGGAATTTCGATTTGTCAAAGGAAATATGCTTTAGAACTTCTTGATGAAACTGGTTTATTAGGTTGTAAGCCAATTAGTTCTCCTCTCGATCCAAGTGAGAAACTAAGTCTGCATAATGATGAACCAGAACTTGCTGATCCGGAGGTTTATCGAAGACTCATTGTGAAACTGATGTATCTTACCATCACTCATCCGGATATTGCTTATGCAGTTAATAAACTTTGTCAGTTCTCTTCTTCTCCCAAAGCTTCTCATTTAAGAGCTGCTCACAGAGTTGCGCATTATATCAAAGGTTTAGTTGGGTTGGGTCTGTTTTATCCTTCAGAGTCAGATTTTCAGCTCAAATTAAAGGCTTCACTGATGCAGATTGGTCGTCTTGTGTTGACACTCGGCGATCTACTTCTGGTTATTGCATGTTTCTTGGCTCATCTTTGATTTCTTGGAAATCCAAGAAACAGGATACAGTTTCCAGATCCTCTGCTGAATCTGAATTTCGTGCAATGGCCTTAGCTTCTTGTGAAATTACTTGGCTGGTTAAGCTTCTCAGGGAGTTGCACGTTCCTCCGTATTGTGATTCTATGGCAGCTATTCACATTGCTAACAATCCTGTTTTTCATGAAAGGACGAAGCACGTGGAGAATGATTGTTATACAACAAGATAACGCATTGAGAGTCGCCTGTTGAAGACTATGCACATCAAAACTAGTTATCAGCTTGCAGATGTGTTCACCAAGGCTTTGTATCCGACACCATTCCTCAATCTTATTAGCAAGATGAGCTTACTTTCAATCTATGGCTCATCTTGAGGGGGAATTTCAGTGTATCGACATTAAACCAATTGTTAACCAGTTTTAATTATGTAATTACGATAGAACCGGTTCTCTATATAAACAATCGTTGTATCTACATTTGTTTCTTACGGAATAATAAAAACTTTACTCTTTCAAATCGTTCTTCAACTAACAATCATCAACGTCGCCCTCAACTCCGAGCAAGAACTCACCCACTTAGCCGTCTCAGATGATGGCACCGTCTTCGGCAGGCCGCGCAACCACTGCATCGATATTCTTAAGGAGATGAGCAATGCACCTAAAATCGAAATTCTGATAAAAAAACGCAGACGAGGAAGATGGATCATTCAAGAGCCTCGAGGAACTGTACGGCTCCGATATAATCCTCCTGGCAGAACACTCTCTCTTCGTGCAGCGTGATAATCGTGTCGACCTCTTCTCTCCCGATTCCGCCGAAGGAATCTGCTTAAATTGGAAAGCTTGTTCCCATCTTAAGTGCAAGGCTCTAAATGTGGCTCTAGAGGCGGCGAACAAATCATACGCGCCGCACAGCAAGTGTCCGTCGGGGGTGGCACTGATATGCGGAGAGAATATGTATGAAGGATGGTACATCGAAACGGTGGCGAGGAACACTAGTTTGGGGCCAGTACAAGCTGCACTGGTTAATTTCATTGCTCGTCGCAAAGGCGACTTGTTCGATAAGATCACCGGAGCTGTGCTGGTGGAGAAGAAGGATGCGACGGTGAGTCAAGAGGCCACGGCGAGGACTCTTTTAGAGAAGATAGCCCCCTGGTGTGAAATCAGTGTCTTCCCTTTATTTTCAGACGATGATTAATAGACAAGGAAAATTTATATAAAGGAAATAAAAAAATAAGCCAATAGGACAAGTGTTGGTTACTAAACCTAAAATAGTAATCTAGCTAGTATCATCGTATTTATGTTTTATTTTCTTCTTTGCTGGGTTCATGTCACCTTTTCAATAATGTCAATGCAGTATTCTTACGATCTCTTCAAATCACTTTGTAGTTATTTATGTTATCTTACGAATACTATATGTGTATCTTCTAAAATGTGAACAATATACCATTTTTTTTTTTTCAATAGCAGAAGTGCATGAATCTCTCAGTTAATGAGTACTGAGAGTAAGAAGATTAAAGTCTCGTTTGCAAACATATTAAAGTAGATAATAACGTGGTGAGCACAGTTGGAGAATAATAAAATTATCTCAGAATTCTTAAAGAGTTGAATTTTAGGGTTGAATATTTTTCATAAAAGATGGTAACAACTTCTTTCTAAATTTTCTTATTATTTAGGATATTTTATTTAAACACATATATTAAATGGCATAAGGATTTTAGTATTAATAAATGTAGCATAAAACTATTTGGATGTATAACGGTGCAGGTATTAATAACATGTTATTTGTTGTAAACGTATGCTGTATTACCAAAATTACATTATATGCAATGGCATACCAATTTTTATTATTATAGACAGTTAGTTTGGTTACGATTCATATCATCTCAGCTGAAACACAGGTTCACAGATAATGTCAGCATGTGCTTATTTTATTTCATGAGCTGATCAGTTTCCCTTTTTCATCATTTTCATTCATTCCTCTTTCTTTTACCAATCTTCAGTACATTAGTTTCTACAAATACTAAAGTGATCCTAACTAATATAAAGCAAATTTGCTTTGAAAAATGGTTTATGAGTCATCATGAGTCTTGTTAATAGATACAGTCACAATCTCGTTTATATTTTGTAATCTTGTGTGTGCATGCCATTCCTCACGTAGAGGTAAACACACTTTTTATAAAAGCATTATTCAACTTGCACACACATCATCACATATCTAGTTTGCAATTTTCTAACAAAAGGGGAAGATTTATATATGTATATCATGGACTTGATTTGTTGATTATCATCAAATAGTACCTTTTCCTTTCAAATAATTCAATACATTCTATATCATATTTGTGACACCTCTAAAACACGAGTAACCACTATGTTAGAATTTACCGACATTTGAACTTGCAAATTATATATAAGTCTCTTAGTTTTTTCAATCTATATAATTATTCAGACCATCAAATGTTCCTAATGAAGAGATAAGGACTATTGAGCTATATGAATTAGTTGTGATAAACATAAACACCACTCTTTTTTATCTACATTAAATTTCAATTAGTTGTTACTAATTACGTGTTAAGAACTTAAGAGTTATATTTTCCACTCTTCTTTACATTACTTTTACTAAACTAGAAAAAAAAAAAAAAACGTAACCAATTTTCTTAAAAAGATAGTGCATAACCCTTGACAGTCACAATTACCACTTTTTTTTTAGTGTTGATCGACGTAAACACCATTTTTAAGTTTTGTATTTGTTACAATTCAAACCATCAAAATGTTACTAATTACGAGTTAAGTAAGTATTATCGTACAATCTTTTACCAATCTTGGTTAAAAAGCTGCTTCATGAGTCTTGGAGTGTCATAGTCACCTTTGAGTCGGTTTCGTATGCTAATGACGTAAACACGATTCTATAAAGTACTTTTAAAATAATCACACAGTCACAGAACATCTATATAAACCCCTCAAGACTTGCTTCCACTTCTCTCATCTCATTTCCAATCTCATAATAACATAAAATCAATCTCAAACTTGATCCGAAATCAGACAGAGACAATAATGGCACATGAAAACAAGTTCGTTTTCACAACCGAAGAAGCCACATCCATAGGCGTCACCGACCCAAAGGACCTTCGGAAGCTGATCGAAACGGCTAGGAATCTCGCTTTGGCTCCACTCAAAGTCGGAGCCGTTGGACTCGCATCATCGGGTCGGGTCTACTTAGGCGCCAATGTCGAATTTGAAGACCATTCCATCCACGCTGAACAGTTCCTCATCGCCAACCTCGCCCTCTACTCCGAGCAAGAACTCACTCACTTAGCCGTCTCCGATGATGGCACCATCTTCCGTGGGCCGTGCGACTACTGCATCCATTTTCTTCAGGAGATGAGAAATGCACCTAACATCAAAATTCTGATGAAAAACGCAGACGAAGAAGACGGATCGTTCAAGAGCCTCGAGGAACTGCACGACTCCGATAGTATCCTTCTGGTAGAACCCTCTCTCCTCGTGCAGCGCGATAACCGTCTCGACATCTACCCTCCCAATTCCGCAGAAGGAATCTGCTCAAATTGGAAAGATTGTTTTCATCTTAAGTGCAAGGCTCTAAAGGTGGCTCTAAAGGCGGCGAGAAAATCATACGTGCCGCACTTCGAGTTTTGGTCGGGGGTGGCGCTGATTTGCGAAGAGGACGTGTATGAAGGATGGAACATCGAAACGGTGGCGAGTAACACTAGTTTGGGGCCAGTAGAAACTGCACTGGTTGATTTCATGGCTCGTGGTGAAGGCAAAGGGTTTGATAAGATCACCGGAGCTGTTCTAGTGGAGAAGAAACATGCGGTCGTGAGTCAAGAGGCCACGATAAGGACTCTTTTAGAGAAGATAGCAGCTCCGAACTGCGATTTCAAGGTCTTCCATTGTTACGAGGTGGCGCCCGAAGATAGCAGTTGGGAAATGGTATAAATAAGTTGCTGATGCATTATTATTTTATGATAATAGATATACAAGGAATATATGTATAAAGGATAAAAAAAAAAAAAAGCCTATAGGGAATGGTTTTGGTTACTAAACCTGAAATTATTATGTTTTATTTTCTTCTTTGCTGGGTTCATGTTTTAATAATGTCAATCTCAAACCAATTTGCACTTATATATGTTACCTTACGAATAGTATATGTGAATTACTTTTCTTCTAAAATGTGAATAATAATATATTTTTAGTGCAAAAGTACCGGAGAATAGATGCCATTGCATAAGTCTCTCAGTTCATGACTAAGAATGTTAAAGTCTCGTTTGCAAACATAACGTGGTCCACTGACAATTGACTCAGGTCGTCTCGTATGTACGAATTAACAATATCTAGTAATAGTTAGTTGGCAATTTTCAAAGACAGGGAATTTGTGTATATGAATATGATTGACTTGATTATCATCAAATATCTTTTTTTTTATATAACTCAAGACACATATTCTATAACAGACGAATATACAGACGTGACACTATCAAAATAATCACTATGCTATAATCTACCGATATTTGAGCTAGCATTAATTTACGAATGAACTTCTTAATTATTTTTATCTATATTTATCACTTTTCAAACCATCAAAATTTTGTTAATTAAGAGTTAAGGACTACGGAACTATCCTTCACTACTCCCCATTCCATTACTTTCTACTAAACTACATTATTCTATACTAAACTAGAAAACAATCCTAACAGTTTTACTAATAAAAACATGGTTCATGAGTTTTGATAGTCACAATCACCTTTCTGTCTTGTAGTTTAACATGTTGCGTATGTGATTGATATTTACAAAGAAAGCCAAAGTCAACTAGCATAGTGACTCTAAGTTCGGTATTGACAACTTTCCGGAACCAAATGGAGATGCGAACCTGACATTGTTTGGCAGATTCATTTGGTAGTAGATTTTATGTCGTTACATGTCTTAAGAGTTTTAGAATAATATCAACAGACTTTGGTGTTAGTAGAATTTATCTTTTTATTATGTAAACTTCAATAGTTTGCTTTCCTCTATGTTATATGGCCATGATCATCTCAACAACAGTTTTAGTCAACCGAAAAAATTAGAGTCACCATCCTGTGATTTGGATATATACATAGCTATCAAAGCATTATAAATTATAAGTTTTAAGTTGATATTATAAGATTTTACTGGAAACACTATATGTAAAAATTCTTGAATTCAAAATAAGCACTGAAAGAAGACATAAAATAGAAGAGAAAAACATATAGATGAGTACAACAACAACATCATGCAGGCGTAAAAGTAGGTAAGAACCATTGAGCTCTAGAGACTTGAAATGAAGAAGTATCGAATGTGTGCAACGTCTCCGTCTTCTGTGTCTCGAGATTGAAGATATAGAGATATTTTGGTTTTTTCCCATAATTATTATTGAAATGATTATTACTGAAATAGATGGAATTTCTAATGAGTCCTCCATCAGTGTCATTGGCGAGCACAGTGATGCCTTGATCGAAAGCATTGACTCGTCGCCCAAAGAATCAACTTTTTCCTCCTCATTCTTGCATAGCCCTTATGATGAATAAACTTTGTAGACGCGAAATAATTGGGTTCTAGACTTACGTCTTAACATTCTTTCAACCTTGAGGACATCTCCAGTTACTGTGACTACGATTTTTGTCTCAGCAACGCACAATGAATCATTAAATAAAAGACCTTCATCTCCAGATAGACGCATATCACACTGAAAGGTTTGTTGAGGAATCTCTCCAGAAAAATCAAAGATTTTGAAATGACCATGGTTGCTTAGGAAGTAAAGCTTGTGATTCTTGTAAACAGCTCTGCTGAAATAATCGTAACAATCTGAAGTTTGGGGGATTTGATTCCACGAGGTATCTCCTTTCTTGGAATAAAATACACACCAATCTCTTAATCCCCAAACAACTACATATAGTCTTTGGTTTTCTCGTCAATCCAAAACATAGGGGATCGTAAATACACAAAAATGTATATGATTCTTTTGTCCTCTGAAGTGCGTGACCTATAATCTTTCCACAATAACTCCACAGGAGGTAGATTGATCCTCTCGTGGGTAAAGAGATTCACAATGTAGATATTATTATCCAGAGAATCTTGCATTAGGAGCCAAGTTCCATAGGTTGCAACACAAACACTCTTTGCGAATTCAGCACCAACATGAACTGTTGTCGTTATTGTTGTCTTCTGGGAAGAGAATCAGCCAATGGTTATGATTTTTGGGCAGCAATTGTTTCGAAACGGAGTACCAAGACGAACACACGGATTCAGCTCGTCTGATATTAGCAAAGCTGAGGCGTCCGAACACCAAATTCACGAGCTCTGGAGGAAGGTCGGACCAGGATTTGGGTGTTTTTTTGTCTGAGACTCTCATGAAAATTAGGGTTATGCTTCTCCATGATAGAATTGCGAGAGAGAGAGATTTTGTTAGAGAATTAGGAGTATTGTTACAAGTTCCGTATTAATACAAAACAAAACCAGAGCTAGGTATCATTATTGGTAAACTACAGGGGTGTATTCAACTTAACATTTTAAGAGATTTTAAAGTATTCTTAAAATCTTCTGTTATTCAACTTGTGATTTTTAAATCACTTCCCAAATCCAGTGTTATTGAATTAAAACTTTTTATAAAATCATTCAAAATAACTCACAATCTCTTGTTATTCAATTAACAATTTCTAAAAATCATATCAAATCAACTGTTATTCAAAATATAAAATTTTTTGTTGGAGAAACTCAAAACACTGATTTTGGGAGACTCTTGATACAATTTTACTTGTAAAATCAAAATGAAAAAGTCACACCTCCAAAGGTAGTATTTTGAAAGATTTGTAAAAAAAAAAAAAATATATATCTTTGTTCTCATAATACGCCGGCGAAACTCAATCAAAGTACAAAGGAATCCGTCGCCGGAAATGGGGGAAATGGGTATCGGAGATTAGAGTTCCGGGAACTCGTGACCGTCTCTGGTTAGGTTCATTCTCAACCGCCGAAGGAGCCGCCGTAGCACACGACGTAGCTTTCTTCTGTTTACACCAACCCGATTCGTTAGAGTCTCTCAATTTCCCTCATTTGCTTAATCCTTCAATCGCTTCCAAGACTTCGCCGAGATCTATCCAGCAAGCTGCTTCTAACGCCGGAATGGCCGTTGACGCCGGAATCGTCCACAGTACCAGCGGGAACTTTGGGTACGGCGATACGACGACGACGTATTTGGAATCTGAAAGTATGAATCATGCTTTGTTCTCTTGTTCAGTATCACAAGATTGATGCTTTGAGTGATGTGATGAAAGTAATGGAAGATGTGGACGAATCCATTATATCAAGAACAGATGCAATAACCAACTCAACACGATTTGAAAACAGTTAAAAGGTAAGATGGTGTATTTAGGCCCTAATCTTTGTACTGCTTCAATGAGTATTATGAGTCAGTGGAGTTACGAAACACCATAAGACCTTGAAAGCTTCTTTGGTCAGAAAACAAATCAGAAAAGAACACAAAGTATAATGACATGAATGAGATAAAGATCGCATGGACTGTAGAAATCCCCCTGCCACATGTTACATTGTAAGCCAAAGTGATTAGAGACAAAAGCATAACATATAAAAATGGATGAAACAAGGAACCTCTATATGTATGTATTCTCACCTGTTGTTCCATTCAATTCTCTTTATTTTGGTGAGGGCTGAATATGGTTTAATATGAATTGAGCTGGGTAAATCCGTAAGATCATATACCTATTATCAAAAAGAGCCATAAGCTACACAATGTTTAAAACAGAACGAAAAAAAAAGTGAAGAAAGCAATTTGCAAGTGAAGAGAAGTTGAAATTACCAATTTGCATAGAAAGATTCCAGCAAAAACAGAAGTATATGGAAGAAATGGATCTGCTAATAAATAATGTTCAACAAACTCTTCTGCTTGATTTTGGTAAGACTTGATCTCCATGACTGTCTCTCTAGTTCTCAATATCTTCTTTGGTGGATGGTTTTGTTTCTTTCTCTTCAGACTAATTACTTCTCTCAAGCTTCATCATCATCATTACTGAAATACATAAAGAAAGAGACACCATTCATGTCTTCATCTTAAGTCATTCTCACAAACAAATTGATAACAATATGAGAAACAAAATATAATCATTCTTAGGAGTTAGGATTATACGAACATCAAAAGAAACTCTCTTACATTAAACTTTATCGAATCTTCGTTATACCCACAGAAGAAGAAACTGAAAGACTCTGTTTTTTTGGTATAACAGAGAAAACCCAATTTTGCAAAAAAGGTTTAAACTCTAAAACGGACAAAAAGATGAGACAGAAGCAATCAACACGTGAACCGCAAAAGCTGCAGAAGAAACGCAAAGAAAATTTACGATGCAGTGGAGTTTGAAAATTCACAGACCTATTGTAAAGAGGTTTGTTTTCCTTTTCTTGTTTTAAAATCACCCAGAGTTAATAATAAAGTCTCACTAAATCCCCTAAACACTCATTCAAATCTCCTAAAACCAAATCTCCTAAAAACTCTACAAATAACCAAATCCCCTAAACACTCATTCAAATCTCTCAAAATTCTAAAATATTAAAATCCCACAAAATCTCCTAAAATGTTTAGTCCAATACATCCCCTACGTGTCATGTTTTATGAAGATAGCAATGACTTTAGTCATCTAAGATAATACAATAAGAAAGATAACTTTAAATTAAATGATAATGTACACCCAAGTATCATGTATATATATTTAATCAATTACATGATTTTACAAAATTTAAAATTAGTTTTCTAAATATTAACTAGTAATTAAGTAGATGATGTAAAGGGAAGGAGATCTAGTATAACCAAAAAAAAAAATTAAAAAAAATTAAAAATTAAAACATATAAGAACTTTGTAAATCACACTTATTAATATTATATAATACAATCAAAAATTGAAAAAGTCAATAAATGATTAAATAGATTCGGGAAAATAAAGAAAAAATCATAAAAGTATTTACAGTAAACAGTCATATGTTTCTTTGGTTTGTCTTCGGCAATTTCTTTTTGTTTGACTTGATTGGTTTGCCATGAATGGCATTAGATGGATAAACTCTTAAAGGGGGGTTATTGGTTCAAGGATTTTAATGGATTTGGAAATCCAAGTAAAATCATGGGTTATTCAATCATTAATTTTAAAAAAGATTTCTAAATTATGTGTTATTGGTTATATCATTTGTAAATACTAATTAAAATCATGTGTTATTCGTTTAATGATTCATTGTTAGATTTCAAAATCCACATTATATTTTTAATGGATTTGAAAGTGAATAATAGAAGGATTAAAATCCGTGGATAAAACATGTTATTTCAAAATCCATATGTATTGATTTCGAATTCAATAAAGATTTTTAAATCCTATATGGATTTACAAATCAATGAACCAATAAAGCCAATATATCCTAGTTTTTTCTTCTTTTGTTCGATAATTTATGCAAATAGGGAACTCTAGTTATTAATCAAATGACTTTGATATATAAAGTAAGATTAGGTTCTCAACAAATTTTTAATACTCATCTTCGAACAAGAACATGTAAATTACACATGCTAGAGATCAACATCCTCTCCTTTTAATGCCTCTGATAGATCTTCCTGGAAAAATATATTGCTTTGTACATGTCATATGGGGTTTGCTACAGTTGATCTGAAGCTGCACAAAAGATATATTCCACGTGGGACAGAGACCATACGATGTTGGTCAAAGGGTGTCCATAAAAACACAATGGGCCAACTCTATTACACTACCTTTTCTATACCGATTCTTCGATACACACTTTAAACTTTTTGTCTCTTTGGTAAACACCCTAAACAATTTTACTCTTTATTAAACATCACGAACTTTACATTTTCTTCTAATTGCAACATGACGACTCTAAATCATGATTAAACTCATTTAACCGGTAATTGCGTTTAGAAAATCACGATCGAGTTTAGTAAACCGAAACTCAATCTTCTTTTTTTTCCCAATCGAACCAAAAATCTCTAAATTCTTAAACCCCTAAATTTTTAAACCCCTAAATGGGTTTAGAAATTTAGGGATTTTTGGTTCGTTTGGAAAAAAGAAGAAGATTGGGTTTCGGTTTACTATACGCAATCGTGATTTTCTAAACGCAATTACCGGTTAAATGAGTTTAATCATGTTTTAGAGTCGTCATGTTGCAATTTGAAGAAAATGCAAAGTTCGTGATGTTTAATAAATAGTAGAATTGTTTAGGGTGTTTATTAAAGAGGCAAAAAGTTAAGGATGTATATCGAAGAATCGGAATAGTTGAGGTATTGTAACAGAGTTGGCCCAAACACAATTGATCCCTCCGCTTCCTGAGGATAGATTCTTCTGCAGCTTCAGTCATATATTTGGAGGTAACATCCTTAAACCCAATTTGCTGTGAACATAACATCAGCATGTGCGTTTAGCATAGGTGCGTTTGATAGTTCGTTTCACTTATTTACCTTCTCATATCTTGTCAGGCGGTTATGCAGCTGGATACTACACTTACAAGGTAAATAATTCTCTTGTTTCTATATAATCCAACGGTACAACAGATCTCTTGACGACGGTTCTCTGTTGGTCAATTATCTAAAGAAATTTTATGGAAACGTGCAGTGTGCAGAGGTTTTGTCTGCTGATGCGTTTTCAGCTGTTGAAGATGTTGGGTTGGATGACATCAAAGTATATGCTACGAAGCAAATCGTATTGAACCTTTGTTTCGATTTTCTAGATTGCGAACTGATATATGTATATATTGCATGCATTTAGAGTATATTTTCATTCCTTTTTGTGCACATATAAGTTAGTTTTGTATCATATTGCAGTGATTTTATCCTTATTTGGATCATGAGTCTCATCTTAGAGTCCTAGGTGTGTATATTTCCATTTGTCTTGTGTTCTCTTTGTTTTTATGTGTTTAGGACTTGGTGATACTTGGATGAACCAATTGGGAGCATAAAAGAGTGAAGTCAAGCCATTGGAAATGGAAAAATCAAGGAGGAAGTTGATCAAAGGAAGACAACAACTCGGAGGAGTCGTATCGAGTCAGGTATCGACCACATAAGGGTCGATACTCCATACCGAGCCACTTATCGACCTCATACAGGTCGGTAATGCTGAAATCAGAAGATGGTCGATTCCAGAAAGCCTTATCGACCCAAGTACCGACCAAAACCAGGTCGACATGCGCGTACCGACCGGCGTATCGACCCCATATGGGTCGATAATTCTGAAGACAAAAACTGGGTATCATCGAGTGTCATACCGACCCACGTACCGGGGTCGATACCTCCTTGACCACCCCATGTATGATCTGACGCTACAGCTCGATACCATTGTAATAATTCGAGTTTCTCCTCTCTTATAGACACTTTTGGACCACTTTTAGAGATATCTAATTATCTCAATATCTTAAAATAACGAACAAAAAACAATATTTCTCTCTAGTTTGAGAGTTTGTAATGATCATGATCTTGTAAATCTATGGTTTGATTTTAATTTCTTTCTAGATTATGCTTAATCTTGTCTTTAGCTTCATTTTATATGGTTTTACTTTTGGATTTGAGTCAATATTTGTAGTTGACTTTCTATGTTCTTGAGTAGATTCTGGGTTTAATGTCTATGTTGTTTTCCTAGCTTGAATCTTCTTGTTTATCTTTATATCAGTGTCTATTCTTAAGTTTCTATGTGTTCTATGTATTAAAAACATGTGTAGTAAGTAGTCCTTTAAGAATTCTTTGGTATGGTAGATTAAGGTGTTCTTAGCCTTGATTCTTGCTAGTTTAGGAGCTAGACTCTGTTTTTGTAGTTTTTATCATTGAGTGTCTTAATGGCTAGATTGGCCTTGATCAAGTCAGGTTAGAGCCTTAGGGATTTTATGCCATCGGGCAGATGCTTGATATTATTTCGGAATGAATTCAATGAGTACTTTTCATACCTTAGCAAGCGGGAGTTGATGTTTAAGATGAATTGTGGCTAGTTAGACTCGAGTTTAATGCTTCATTGTCTTTGAATTGCGAACGGGAGTTTTGTTGATTGTTAGACATTGAAAGGGATCGTTACCACGAGAGTAGTCAATCTTTATTAGTGTTCTTAGGCTAAAGGAATGCATTTTGTTGAATGTATGAACATCTTGAACAAGTTAGGAGTCATCCGAAGTCGATAACCTTACCCAAGGATTCGTTTGTGTATTATTGTCTTAAATTCGATAAACCATCATTTGTGCTTGTTTGACTTATCTGAATTTTAATTCTTGCCGTTAAAATTATGTCATTTTGCTTATCACCATATTTTTAGTCTTCGCCTGTTTTAACTTCATTTCTATCTTTGCATTTAAGTTTCCATCTTTACTTATTTTATAGGTATTTAACTAATTCACCAAACACAAAAACCCCTATCGCTTAGATTAAACGAAATTCTGTATTCTTGGTGCTGTTGTTCTATTTCGATGTGAGTTCGATAGCCCTATCGTGCTTATAACGATACGCCATTATTGTGTGTTGTGCACATCGGGTTAATTGGTGTGCTAGAGTCGTAAAAAACTCTACTATCAATTTGGCTCGCTGCCGGGGAAACTAGCAATAGCCATTGAGATTTGGATTTTGTTTGAGACTAAGCTTTCGTTCTACGAAAATACTAATTTGCGAGCTTTAGTTTCTTTCTTTTTCAGGTGTATCAACTTGAGAAGTAAGGTCAAGAAAATATTTGATTGATATTGGTGAAGATCTTGGTCGACTTGGAAAGGTTGAATACACGAGCGAGAAGAGAAGAGAGCGACTAGAGAGATTCATCGTCTGGAGATTGGGGATAACAATGAGCAAGCAGCAGCCCAAAGGGGTTGGTGCTGAAGGTATTCCACGCCCAGCTCAAAGGCACCAAGAGTGATTGGGGCTTTGATGAACCCCAAGTCCAGCGGAAACCTGGAACTGGTATCCAAGCACCGGCTGTCGAAAATATAACAAGTTTGAGATCAAGGCAAGCTTGATTAGCATGGTGCCAAAGGTAACAAGTCCATGGACTACCCGTAGATGGATCCTTTCTTGACACTTGGATCAGTTTGATGCAAAAAATGTGTGTGGACTTGTTAAGATAAACGAACAATCTCTGAGGATGCATTTAAGCTGAGGTTGTTCCCATCTCTCACTTGGGGACAAGGCTAGGCAGTGGGAAAGAGCTTGCCAAGACGTTCAATAACTACTTGGGATCAATGCAAAAGGCATTCTTGGCTTAAATTCTTTCCACGTCAGGACAGCCCGCCCAGAAATGAAATATCGAGCGCTTCACGCAAAAGAACAACGAGAGTTTCAAGTGAGGTTGGGAGAGATTCAAGGGGTAAGACAACTAGTGTCCCAATCATGGATTTTCAGATGAGTACTCTTGGCACATTATAAGAGGTAGTGGTATGCCTAAGATAAGAGGATGCTTCCTAAATAGGCAAGCAACGGTAACTTCTGCGGAAAGGATGTCGTAGAAGGATACAGCTGTAGAAAACTTGGCTGCAAGTGATGGGGAGCTTATGGTGAGACTAATGAATTAGAGCCTCTAGAGGAGTGGTGAAAGTAAAGGAGGCTAGAGAACTAAAGAGATGAAAGCTTGCAGCGAAGAAGATGAACCAAGTTTTGCAAAGCAGCTATCAAAGGGGCTAAGTTAACTGTTGTTGGAGAGTATGATTGGCTAGTGTGTCCAGAACGTTGGTTGGGGATGTTGCTGAAGCTCAGACAGAGATGAATTGTGTGTTGGGAATACTAAGGCGGGTTTCACAAGGGAATTGATCAAGGCAACTTCAAACAAAGATACAATCCGAAATTTCGGAAATCACTAAGGAGAGGGTTCAACCGTAGACCTTTGTGTTCCCTACAAAACACAACTAAAACTCAAGGAGATAATCCAGCAATGGTTTCGTACCTAGAGCCGTCAATACTCAATCATGGGGATACAAGGGGGTTCAAAGACCAAGCTAATTACCAAGGTAAAGCTCCATTTCCAAAGCTACCATACAAGGGTCAAAACCACACCAGCATACCGAGTTCTTGCTCAACAACCGGGATTTTAGTATGAAGGGTATGCTCCAGCAATTCTAACGGGGCAAGCAAACCAACGTCCATTGATGTTAATAACAAGAAGATGGCTGAATCCACACACGGTGGATTTGCTTTATAAGATCTAAACGCTAAATTTCGAACGCTTATCTGTCTAAGATGAAACACTGGGATGCAACAAGTAGCTCAAAACACTGTCTTCATGATAGACCAGCGGGACATACTTCCCGGAAAGCCTGAACCGAATCCTAAGGAATACATCATGCTATTCTCATTGAGGAGTGGAAGAAAACTCCCACAAAGGGAAGGCAGGTTAGTTGTTGAAAATGATGAAGAGAGTACATAGAGCTTGATTGATGATGAGGTAAAGAGAGTGAGAAAACGAACCTTGGAGATGAGTCTGAGATGAAAGACAAAGCTAAGAAGCAGACTTGAGTAGAGAAGAGAAAAAACGTCCAAGAAGAGCCTCAAAAAAGTCGAGCGGTTTTGACACAGAAAGGAAACTGTTTTTGTGCAAAACCATATGAGGCGATACTACTTTCCTGGGCGCTTTTAAGAAGCAGTTTGTTGGAGGAAGAAAGGTTAAAACAAAGGGGGGGGCCCCCAAATATTTTGTTTGATTGAAACAAATCATGAGGTACAACCACTTATACCACATATTGGTGCGTCCCTGATTGGATGCGTCAATAAGCATATTCTTGAAAGATGCTATAAAGGAAAAGGGCGAAAGAGATGGAGGATGTGAATTCTCACTCATGAGTGACGCATCATTCAACGTAAGGTATCCCTAAGAAGTTAGCTGTATCCAGGTGAGTTTTTACAACTACCATGTGCGTTTGGGACCTTTGGCTGTTTGAGAGATGTTTAAATGTGATCTTGGGCTAGTGTGAGCCTTATGCGCTTTCATTAGTTTATTATTAGTAGCTAAACGTCTTGGGTTTAAAAGGTAATAAGG
>SMJT01000076.1:287808-339489 GCA_004349715.1 Crucihimalaya himalaica | reverse complement strand
GGTGGATCACATTTCATCAATAAGGTGTTTGAGAGCTTACTAAAGAAACATGGGGTCAAACACAAAGTCGCTACTCCGTACCATCCCCAAACTAGCGGCCAAGTCGAAATCTCAAACAGAGAGATAAAGGCCATTCTGGAGAAAACCGTGGGGATCACACGAAAAGATTGGGCAAAGAAGCTGGATGACGCTCTATGGGCTTATCGGACTGCCTATAAAACGCCAATCAGTACAACTCCGTTTAACCTTCTATACGGGAAATCATGTCATCTCCCGGTTGAACTGGAGTACAAGGCAATGTGGGCAGTTAAACTTCTGAACTTTGACATTAAAACGGCCACAGAGAAACGCTTCATTCAATTGAGTGAGCTTGATGAGATTTGCCTTGAAGCGTATGAAAGCTCAAAGATCTATAAAGAGAAAACGAAAGCGTTTCATGATAAAAAGATCATCAAGAGGGATTTCAAAGTTGGAGACAACGTCCTGTTATTTCACTCCCGATTGAAACTGTTTCCTGGGAAACTCAAATCCCGATGGTCTGGACCGTTTAAAATTGCTCAAGTACTGCCGTATGGAGCAATTGTTCTAATGGGTAAAAGTGGGAAAGAATTTATGGTTAATGGGCAGCGTCTGAAACCGTATATGGGAGAAGAGATAAACGAAGAAGGAACCACGGCTTTCTTCTCGGATCCCCAACAACCCTAAAAAAAAAAAAGAGAGACGTCAAGCTTAGTGACGTAAAACAAGCGCGCTTGGGAGGCATTCCCATGGTATCATTGTATATAGTTTGTTTTAAATCTTATATAACATATTTTGTGTGTTGTATGATGTTTTACATGAATAGGTGGGTTCGGAATAAGGAAGATCATCATTGGGAAGGAATTTTCAGAAAAAGAGGCGAGGTATCGACCGAGGTATCGACCACACACGGGTCGATACACGCGTATCGACCAAGGTATCGACCAAAAACGGGTCGGTAATTATGCAGAAGAAAAACTGAAAAACAGCGAGTGTCGTATCGACCGAGGTATCGAGCAGAAACGGATCGGTAAACACGTATCGACCGGCGTATCGACCGCAAACGGGTCGATACCAACCCAGGTAAGTGAAAATCTTCTAATTTTAAACCAGTTTGACCAGTCAACCCACTTCCTTATCTCTTTTAAAATCGATTTCTTCCTCTCTCCTTCAACCTTCTTTCACGATTCAGCTCTTTCAAAAACATAAAAACACACACAACTTTCTCAATTCTCAACCAATTTCAACGATTTTTGATTGCCCAAACTCGAAAATCTTGTCTCCATCAAGATTTACTATCTTCATCTTTGATTCCTTGACGTTACCCATTCAAAATCCAAGGTATAAACTCGATTTCACTTCTCTTTAGATTAACTTTACATATCCGATTTTGGTCAAGGGAGGCTCGATTTAGCACTTGCTTGAACATTAGTGATACCAATTGATGCTTAAATCGAATCCCTAGGTTGAAATTGATGAGAAACATGAAAAATTTTGAATTTTGGTGAAGTCATGGTTCTTGAGAACATGGAAATCGAAAATTTAGGGGGAAACTTGATACATGTGGTTTCATAAGATTGAATTGAGTCATTTATGCTTACTTGTAGAAGACTAGCAAGTTTGGAGATTGTTTGATCTTAAATGTTGTGTTTTGGACTTGGTAGAATGGTGAATTGGTGGTTTGTGTTAAAATGGTTGTGACTTATGCTTTGATGAGATTATCAACTTGGTAACTTCCTATTGTTTGCTTCTCTTGTAGGTACAAATGGCACCACGAAAGAAGAAGGATACACAAACATTAGCCCAAGCGGTAGCGGCTAAGAAAAGAGGAAAGAAAGTAGTAATCGAAGAAAGCGACAGCGAGAATGAACATGAGGTTGAAATAGAGAATGAAAGTGAAGATGAAATCCCTATAAGCCCGAAAGGAAAGGGCAAGAAGGTAGATTCAAAAGGAGGAAAAGCTACAAAGAGTGAAGCGAAAAAAGGGAATAAGGCAAAACCAAAGAGAAAAGCGGGAACCTATGCCGAGTACCTTAAGAAATTCCGATCTATTCCATTCGAGCAAACAAGGTACCTCGATCAAACTTTGCTAGAGGAAATGGGATTGTATGAGGACGTGATGACACTCTTCAGAAACATGGGATTGGAGCGGTTTGTACTAATGAAGGAGTATGCCTACCATGAAGAAACTCTACAATTCCTCATCTCGCTCAAATACCATATCAACAAAGGTTCGAGAGAAGAAGTAGACCAAGACCCGGGAGAGATAGAATTCAAGGTAAAGGGCATTCAATATGTAGTGAAACTGAGAATCCTACAGAGGTGGTGTATGGTTCAGAGGGGAAAATAACTTGATGAACTACAATAAACATCAAAGCTGCCTCTAGGTATGGAGATGAATGGGAATGACGGTTCGATGGGCTAAAACTAGAGCAGCCAACATGAGAAATCCAGCTCTCCGGACGTCCACAGTACTTCAAACACCATGTTCGCTAGAAAAGAGAAGTTAGCCTCAATAAAACAGGATGAATGTCGATGCAATGTATGTTCAATGTATGCGAAAGCATTCTCGGATCTCAGACCTCTTCCTCACGTGTAAGTGAACTTGGGGACAGATTAAAACACCGTCAACCATAGGAATCATGATCTTCATGGATGTTTATCCTCTTCCCTGTCCGTCTTTCGTAACATAGAGACTTTGTCCAGGATCTGATCTATGATCTACCTCAAGCTCATATGCATCTCACTCAGGAGGAACTAGACAACACCCACAGTTTGTGAAATGTGTGGAGGTTACTAAGACGACGTGCGACGAGGGAAAGAGAGAGGTAGCAATGGTGATTCGGCGCGCGACGATGATGTTTTGCTCATATCAGCTTCCTGAGTGAGAGGTATTGATATGAAAAGCACTAGATCAAGGCAAGTGAGTAGGTTAGAGCCTAGATGAGCAAAAATCCAGGAGCCACTCATTTTCTCCGGGCACCGCATTCGTGCAAGCCCCATACTATAGCAAGGCAAAGCCAAGTGACGCTCGACAAGGACAGTGAAACCCGGCCTAGTAGCCTACTGTACAACAACTGATGGAGCAGAGATTAATGACCTGCACGTTGCAAAGTTACTGCCCGAGTAGGACTATGGGATATGCAACGCTAAGGGCATTATGAGCACCTGCTAACGAAGAGTAGTGTAATAGCAACGAGTCATGTCTCTGTAAAAATGAGAATGATGTTCGCCAAACTGGCTCACGAAACCTTCTACAACGCATCATAAGAAGAAGTTCACCCTTTGAACATGCTTGGAAGGAGCTGCGCAATGACCAGAGCAAAATCGGGATCGACACCTTCATACGCTACACGCAAACACTGACGCGACAGCTCTATAAACAGAGAAAGCCTAGAATGTGAACCTGCTCTGTAGAAAACCGCGGAGAGAAGATGGGTGCACAATCATCAAGCTCTCAACCTAGATGAACAAGCAATTAATTGTCCAAACCTTCTCCCTCCTTGGTGTTATTGTCACGGACAAAAAAGCAGAGGATAAGTAGGCGCTTGTTAACGATGAGAGGAGGCAGAGCTCCTAGCCTGGAAAGAGTTTCAGAGAGCATGATCGCGATCGTCATACAACAGGAGAAGAGCTATGGCTATGAGAAGAAGAAGAGCACCTCGCGATCACAACATATGTGCGTCCTCTTCTCTCTCATAAATCCTAGCCAAAAGAGGAACCACTTTCTGAAGTGGAGAAGCTCGTATATAGAAAGACAGAGTCTTACTACCGACACTTGCTTTGCAGTGGAATAGTCACCTACATCTCTTGTTTCATAAGAATCGGGTGAACAGTCTGTGGATTGTATTATCGTTATTTCAGTTGTTATATTTTAATTATAATGTGCTTAAGTTTAGTACATAGCCATGTTTATCTTCTGTTTTGTTATGTAACAATATGGTGACTACTATATCAGCTTTCTAATAATTGTTCTACGACAGGCCATAAAAGGGCTTGTATAGTCTAGATCAGATTAGAGTGATAATGAAACATGTATATGCAAGACGTGAGAGAGAAAGTCTGAAGATGTGACACAACACACACTCTTTCGCCTTTCCCAGTGTAATGAAACGGGTTGCTCTCTATACTATAAACCATCTCTTTGGCAGCTGTAATGAAGAACTGATATGAGCTATTGTAATGAGCACTTAACATGCTAAGTGCTAGACATCTATATCTTCCGCTTATAATGAGAAACTGCGTGCTTTGTGAATTTGACGATCCGCTCAATATGATCAATCCAAGACCATCATACTTGCATTCGCAGGAACGATAGTCAGCGACTTGAGCGATCTAGCCAAAGAGTGATGAACACGACCAAATGCACCAAGCCTAAAAGAAGTCAAATGCGAGATGAAGTGCGAATCTAAAGAGTAAGCACAAAACAATAGAGTGAGACGGCGTCAACAAAATGAACCCAGCAAATAACCTTGCAGAAAAGACGCGACAGAAGAAGTCCACTTATCCAAAGAGACCCGATGACTCGATGAACTCATCTTTAAGATCTTAACGACACACCGCACCAGCTCGACCATGGACGGTACTCTCTATGTTCATGTATCTGCATACTCCAATGTACCCAAGAATCCACACCGAGTAATTCAAAGGCTGTCCACCGTTATCAGTTTCTTATATGCCTAAACATTACTTCTTAATTATTCTCATTTATAAATTTCATCCCAGAGTACCGATAGTAGAACTGAAAGTCACCATAAGTAGAGATCAGTATAGAAGATCATCAATAGAATGAGTTCTAGATTTATCTCTATTGATTTTGTGTATTTATAATTGATTAATTTTATTCTATAGTTGTAGATTTGAGATTACAGCCACAAGCGTCGCCCTTTACCTTAATAGGATATTCAATCACATTTGTTACCAATATTAAGTTCACTAAATTCCCTTATAACCTCCATTTCCTACCATAATTAACATCTATTAATCAGTTCAGACATTTATATTTATAGATTCTAAGTTGCTAGTATATGTCGAGATACACTTAAAAAAAATAAAAAAAGAGAAACTATTATAAAGTATGGTATGCAATTTATTAGCTGATTTAGGTGAGTATACTATTAAAATATGATATTTGAATTTCTTAATCGAACATCCACTATCTAAAACATGAGTTTGCACACTAGGGTAAGTCAACTAAGCTTATCGGGCTCAAACATCTCAACCCACAATACTAACAAGAGAGATCTATAAGCGTGGTGCACTAGCCCTCGCACTCCGCCAAAACTTCCGAGCGCTAATGAAACATTATCTCCTATATTATAATCCACAGAAAGGCACATTGTTATCAAATAACCTATTACTTCACTATTTTGATCAAGTTATATATATGGTGTAGTCTGTAAAATAATAATGTATAAATTTTATCTTTATCTTTCAGCTTAGCTCTTTTATGCATTTTCCATGAATTAAATACAATCGCTTTTGCAAAGCTTATTTGCTCTACATATTTTTTTTATCATATATCACTTTAACATAAGCAATCTTGTTCTCTACATCCTCTCGAGTGCATCTGTCTTATTGTGCTCTCAATCTCCTCCAAATACCCTCAAAACCTTTAGCCATCTCTTTACTTTATTCTCATCAATGAACACTCGATCTGTTTAAAAAGAGGTTACTTGCAGCCCATCATTTGCTTCAACATACGGAAGGAATACATGTGTGAATGTACCGGTGTCCCTAATCTGATGAAATAAAAGTTAATGTGCGTGACTAGCAGAGAGGTATTCTTGATCAAGACAGCGCTATATCTGAAGAATAATAATCAGGGTATTCCTATTTAATGCTGAATGGAATGAGTGACAAGATTAAAAAAGAGAGGCGAGTCGTGTGTCTTCAATATAAAATAAAGAGAATTTGTATTTTCTATCAGAAAGATCGGAGATCGTGCGCTTGACGTATAAATGAGTGACAAACATAACAGAATTAAAAGGTGAGTAAAGAAAAAAAATAGAAAGAATAATACCAAATATATTCAGTAGTGAAGGCAACCAGAATTCAAAATACTACCTAACCTAGATTATATATCATACGAACGATTGTTGTTAGTGAATTGTGGTTGAATGAGAGCACTATGACAACATATTCTAGTTTATATGAGTTTCGGGCATATGCTTGATTTGCGATCTTAACATATACCTATTAAGTAATTACGATTAATCCTATATCACAGACAGTTGTAAGAATATATGTCAGTTTCCCGAAAAAAGGACGAAAACGACTTGTCATATTGTGCGGTGATGCACTCCAAAAAAAGTGTACGGCAGCCTAATTCGCTACATCTTTGACATATGCACCGTTGTCGATAGACTTAAATTGCTTGCCATCACTTCGGTTAGTAGTAAAATGATATTTAGCCTCCGTACATCGGCGTAATGTTGTGCATTACTACTTGTCTTCCGCTCATGTTTGAGAGGAAAATGTGTTGTTCGTAAAAGGACCAAACCTAATAAAACTCAAGACAAGACCGTACGTACCCTGACGCGAAGACTCATCACTCGATCCCGAGAATATATCTCAATTATCTAGACTGCCCGAATTGCCAAGAGCTATATCAGCGGATAATCCCTGGAGAAGATCCGATGTAGGGAAGCATACGTAAATAGCCTATCGCAATTGTGTATGCTATGAGGATTATAAATGGTGACACCAACCGAGCTTTGTATGAAAAAGAAGTGGCATATATTACCTTATCTCGGTGGTTCTGAGTGAGCAAGAAGCCCAACTCATATACGAGTGGAATATCGTGAGAGCGGTTATAGCCTTCGATTTTGAGCAATTAACAATTATAAACTTTATCTGGCTATCTGCGTATAAGAATCTTGTCGATTGATCACTCAGGTACGCGCTTGAACTTTTTAATTATGCGTATATACAAATATGCTCTCCTGATCGCTCACTCCTGCTCCATTCTAGTCGACATTCTATAATAAATAATAGTCACTATTTGCATCTCCCACGGAAGAACAAATCCTACTACAGGATCGTACATACGGTAACGGACAGTGGATCATTTGGCTTACTATCTCAACAGATGGTCACTTTATCCGAATGAGCAACTTTTATCCAATCTTATTCCAATTCCACAGGGCCCCAAAAGCATCTTTATTTGCTGCGTGTTATGACATCAATAAGCTACTGTCCGAGACCAATTAGTCAGTTCGAGCGTAGGCGTCTATTTGAGTAAGTTTTGCCATAAGCCTTTTTTGTTGTCCCGAGCATATATTGTGCTTAGTCTATGTTGTTATCTTATTATTTATAAGACCAGACTCTGTATTTTTGGCTGAATTAACAACACTAAATGAGGAGAATACATTATGAAATTTATCGTAGAGCGTCTATAGTGTATCGATCAGCGTCCAACAATATGATAGTAATTTCCTCAGTAATGTCCTTGTTCGCATTCGAACTAGATGTAATACATCTTACGAGAGTATGAAGTCCTTTTCATTATATCTCAACTAACTTGGAGAAAGAAAATGAAGTATCGAAATCAGCGATTCTGTGCAGCGGATGTCATATCAGAAAAAGAGTGGAAGTTCAAAGCCCATATGACAACTAGCAGAAAATAACCTCACCGGAGAAGATAATGTTGGTTATCGCTGTATCGATAAGACTAGAGACTATAATATCGATCTACTAAGACAATCCGTATGTCAGTCAATCAACAATTAAAATGCTATTTGGTTGAAGGCATTATATTGTGCAAAATTTGGACGTGATCCAAGATAATAATTAAAAATTGTTTGTAAAATTAAAGTATTGATTTTAATCTATTAACTTTCTTTCCTTATATTCTGTTACTTAAGAAACACCGCTTAGGGGTCTCCACCAACAGATAAACTTCAGCTTTTATCTATAACGCTTCATTAATTAGATATCTCATGGTAACTTAACATTATTTATTTAAATATTAGTTAAGAACCCGTAATGGGTGAGATCATTGCGAAGAATTCAATATGCGTCTATATGCCAAGCTATCCAAAGCGGGACTTTATGGCGTCCAAAAGAGTCCTAGTCACATATCTCTCAAAATTTATGAAGAGAATTAATTTTCAACACACCGGAAGCTAATCGAAGCTCAATCTGAACTAATAATCGAGTTCACCGTAACACGTAGCGTCTGCGTCACTATTCTCAGGAGGCCCTCAGCTGAGTTAATTGACATTGGCACATTCTTCAAAGCACTCCAACTCGATCGATCGAATTCCACCTTCACTATTAACCATCAGCGCATATCAACACACGATACACACATCGAACAGTTATATGGATGTCATTCATAAAAGGAGTGTATATTCTGAGCAATAGACAACCACACCACAAATTACAAAAATATATACTGCGATATAATGCCACGGACTCGCGAGTACTAGTATGTTAATTAAGCAAGACACGATTTAACTCAATCACTCAAACCATAATCATACTCTATATGCCGAACCACGTAATCACTGCAGAGTGCACACAACAATTTATACCTTTCCTAAACTGAGCTTGCATTCACTTTAGTATCAGACGAAAAATTAAGTAGAGTAAACCATAATCCTTACCGATACCAACATGTGAATATCGATCCGCTGTGTCTCACCAGTCACAAAAACATTAATTCTACGTCTCATCAACTGATATATTAATTCGAGTTTCTCCTTTCTTATAGACACTTTTGACCACTTTAGAGATATCTAATATCTCATATCTTTTAAAAAACGAACAAAAAACATATTTCTCTCTAGTTTTGAGAGTTTGAATGATCATATCTTGTAAATCTATGGTTTGATTTTAATTTCTTTCTAGATTATGCTTAATCTTGTCTTTAGCTCATTTCTATGGTTACATTTGGATTTGAGCAATATTTGTGAGTTGACTTTCTATTTCTTTGCAGGTAGATTCTGGGTTTTAATGTCTATGTTGTTTTCCAGCTTGAATCCTTCTTGTTCATCTTGTAATCATTGTCTATTCTTTAAAGTTTCTATGTGTTTATGTATTAAAACCTATGTGTAGTGAGTAGTCCTTTAAGAATTCTTGGGTATGGTAGATTAAGGTGGTTCTTAGCTTGTTCTTGATGTTTAGGAGCTAGACTCTTTGTATTCTTTACTCATTGAGTGTTCTTAATGCTAGATTGGCCTTGATCAAGTCAGTTTAGAGCCTTAGGGATTTTATCCATCGGGAGATGCTTGATATTATTTCGGAATGAATTCAATGAGTGCTTTTCATACCTTAGCCAACGGGAGTTGATGTTTAAGATGAATTGTGGCTAGTTAGACTCGAGTTTAATGCTTCATTGTCTTTGAATTGCGAACGGGAGTTCTTGTTGATTGTTAGACATTGAAAGGGATCGTTACCACGAGAGTAGATCAATCTTTATTAGTGTTCTTAGGCTAAAGGAATGCATTTTGTTGAATGTATGAACATCTTGAACAAGTTAGGAGTCATCCGAAGTCGATAACCTTACCCAAGGATTCGTTTGTGTATTATTGTCTTAAATCGAAAACCATCATTTGTGCTTGTTTGACTATCTGAATTTTAATTCTTGCCGTTAAAATTATGTCATTTGCTTATCACCATATTTTTAGTCTCGCCCTGTTTTAACTCATTTCTATCTTTGCATTTAAGTTTCCATCTTTACTTATTATTAGGTAGTTAACAATTCACCAAACACAAAAACCCCTATCCGCTTAGATTAAACGAAATTATGTATTCTTGGTGTGTTGTTCTTATTTCCATGTGGATTCGATACCATACGTGCTATAACGATACGCCATTATTGTGGTGTTGTGCACATCGGGTTAATTGGTGTGCTAGAGCGTAAAAAACTCTACTATCACGAACATCTCTTTGTGTTGTGTGGGTTGCGAAACACAGGCTGTTAAAGAAACATGACAGAAGCACTATACTTTCTCTGGGAGGAGGAAAAGCACCTAAAGAATTACCGAAGTTCATGGTATTGATCCATCTTATAATCATATAATGTATCATTAATTAGTCAATACATTTTTTTTTCTAGCTAGCTAAACATTTTAGTAGCTGGAACGTTGATTTTATTTGGTTTTTATGTAGGATTTATATATGTTTGCTCATTGATTTATATAATATGGATTATGCTTTTATTTTCTAATTTATATGTTGTTTTATGATATAATAATTAACTATTTATATTTTTTAATAAATAAATTCGAATTAATTAAATTATTTTATATCAATTGTTGTAAATGACACAATTATTAGGATCACTTATAAAAACTGACACTAATTTTAACATCAATTATGTATAATTGACATAAATATATAGCATCAATTATTAGACATGGGGCGTGTTCGTTTCGTAGTCGCTGGCGACTGCGACTGCGACTCAGAAATCGCAGGTCGTTGTTCGTTTATCAATCGCGCGACTAGTCGCTGCGACCGGTCGCTGAATCCTGCGACTGCCAAACGAACAACACAGCGACTGCCAAAATAATTTTATTTTATTGATAAAAATAATTTTATTTTATTGATAAATTTAAATTTTTATTAAATTTTTATAACAAAATTTTAACAAAATTTTAACAAATTTTTATAACAAATTTTTATAAAAATTTTAATATTTATTTTTTATATATTTTTTATAAAATGATATTTATAAAATTTATAGTAACAAATGATATTTATATGTAATAGTAACAAATAATATTTATAAAAATTTATAGTAACAAATGATATTTATATGTAACAAATGATATTTATATGTAATAGTAATTTTTTAAAAAATTTTAAAATTTATTTTTATATATGTAATAGTAGTAAATGATAAAAAAAATATTAAAAACTAATCATAAATCAAATTTCTTCACTTAAAAGAAAAGTTTAAAAATTACTGCCAAAATAAATTTTATAACAAATTTTTATAAAATTTTTATAACAAATTTTTATAAAATTTTTATAACCAATTTTTATAACAAATTTTTATAACCAATTTTTCTAACAAATTTTTATAAAATTTTTATAACCAATTTTTATAACAAATTTTTATTAAATTTTTATAAAAATTTTATAACAAATTTTATTAAATTTTTATAAAATTATTTTGGCAGTCGCTGGGTTGTTCGTTTGGCAGTCGCAGGATCCCGTGACTGGTTGCGGCGACTGGTTGCGGCGACTGGTCGCGCGACCAGTCGCTATTTTTTTCAGCGACTCGAATTTTCAGTCGCTGGTCGCCGCGACTGTTAAACGAACAACACGCAGTCGCAGTCGCGGTCGCTGGTCGCAGTCGCCAGCGACTGCCAAACGAACACGGCCATGATACAATAATTATAATCTATTATATAAAAAGGGGGTTAGGTCTCACAAAAGAGTGACACATAAACACTTTTTTTTATGTCACATCATCCTTTATAAAATATATTGAAAATAATTTTTTGTAATTTATTACTTGTATGTTCAAAGTACATACATTGAATTAATCTACATTAATCATGCAATATTCATAAATAAAATTTTAGTATCCATAGTTATATGTATGTCATTAATAGAATTTTATAAAATAAATAAAAAATACACAAACTAATTACAAATTTTGACCAAAAAATTTCAATAAATAACAAAGCCTTCAAAACTCTTCACCACTAACAAAAATTTATTATTTTCTTCCGAGAATATACTCTTATGCTACAGAGAAAAATGATCAAGAAACGTAATCATATCAGACAAACCTCTGTCCGAACAAACTCTATCCCGTCGTCACCGACTGTGAAAGATAAGATTCAACCAACAATTTTTTTTAATCTTCTTCATTTTCTTCGAACTCCTGATTTTTCATTACATTTATTCGTTTATTAGGTGACTCTCAACTTCAAAACCGAGACAATGGTAATTTTCATACGATCAACTATAATAAAATCATTAATTTTAGTGAGCTCGGAAGTTTATTTCTATTAATTTTGTTAACTCACCAAAAAATTATCAGGTCTACTTGCATTAACATTGTTAACATTCTACAAGATTGCAAAATTTTCAATAACACCCAAAGTTTATATTTTTACTTTGCTACATATTTTTTTTCTAAAGAAAATATGACTTCTAACTACTCAAATAGAAATCGATAATAATGAAAACCAAAATATTTTCTTTTTGCAGAAAAAGAGCGTTATGTCCAAAATCCAAAAAGGTTTGTGTGGAATACAAAAGACAAGATTTGGACAAGAAGCAAATCATGTCTCACAATCCACTGAAAAAGAATAGTTCAAGTTCACCAATCATCTGTTGAATTTAATATCTAAAGCTACTGTTTAATCTCCTAAAACCGTTAGCTCTACTCAAACCAATTGTCGAAATTCAATATAAAACTTTCCAAGAAAGCTATAATGTTATGAGTCTATTAGACGGCGACAAAGAATGGAATGAAGCAATGAAAGATCCATCACAATGGGCTACCGCTTATCAATTACGAAAGCTATTTGTAATTAACAATGTTCCTCCATTGTGATGTTATTAATCCTTTCAGTTTGTGCAACAAGTGCTCGAGATATCTCGGAGAGGATATTGTTTACATGTAACGCAAGAGATTCATCAACAAAAACTTGGAATTAAAAAATGACGACGTCAAACAATTATATTGATAGAGATCCATAAACTTTTGAGGAGATACAAATTTGTCTGTCGAATAAATAAAAAGATTACTCCCTTTGTTCCAAATTATTGAATTTTCTACTAGATGCACATTAATTAAAGAAAATTTATGTTTCAAAATCATCATTAAAAGTATGTATAAAAACGAAGGAAAAAAAAAAGAAGAGAAGGCAAATGAGTTAAAAAGTCATTGATGGTTATTAGTTAGACTTTCAAATTGTTTGACCAAAATTTTTTGTAGTTATTTTTGAATTAAAATAAATTCAAATTTGCATAGATATTTAGAAAAATCTAATAATTTGGAACAAAGAAAAAAGCTTTAAAAATGTAATAATTTGGGATAGATGGAGTATCAATGTTGCATCATCTTCTCTAATACAAAGCGGCGACAAAATAAAAAAGATAAAACATGGAGCATAAAAGGCTTTTGAAGAAGGTAAGTACCATTTGGCGAAGATAAGTACCATTTGGCGACAAATAAAAGAGAAAACCACATCTAACATTTAAAAAGTATTAGTAATTTTCATCTCGAAAATATGTATTGGAATATATATAAATCAATAAATTTAGCATTTTAAAAATTAATATCTTCAGAAAGTATAATTTATAGTAAAAATATACACATATATTAAGAAAGTATCCCGCGTGTACACGCGAGTCCTATTTCTAATCATTTATAAAAACTGACACTAATGTTTACATCACTTATTTACAACTGATATAAATTTTTAACATCATTTATTACCATTGATACTAATATTAACATCATTTGAATTAAGTGATGTATAATTAACATTATTTGTTATAACTGATGTATATTAACATCGATTACAACAACCTATGCAAATATTTATGTCAAACGATGCAAAATATTTGCATCACCAAAATCTGCTCAAAAACTGCATAAAGGACAGATTGTAGTGAAACCGATGGTTGAAAATACGGCCGTAATTTATTGCTTTAAAATCTTAGCTGCAGACAATTTGGTTTTGGAAAATAAGTTATTATAACTTTCTTTGAAAACAAAACGAAAAATCATATGTTTGAATAAAAATGTTATATTTTCACAAAACAAAACTAAAAAATTATATAATAATCGACAATAATAATTGGCATTTGGCAAGTGACAGAAAATAATAGGAAGAAGTTTACTCACATTTTGTCTTTTGTTTTTTTGTTAAGTAAATCATTAATGGTTTAGGCAAAGGACCCTCTTGTGCTAATGTGACTCTCATGACAATGTCTTCAAAATACAAGTCCATATCGTTCTCTAATAACACCATTCAATTCAATACTAGATTAGGCTTCGCGCAATACGCGGGTTATAATATAATATTTTAAAATTTCATAAGAAAAAATAAAGTAGAAAATTTTAAAAATTGAATTAAATTACCCATAAAAATAATCATATAATAAATATTGAGAACGTTTATAGAAAATCATTCACCAATTGAAAACCTAACAAAATTATAATTATTTATTTATTTTGATATTATATAGTTTGCTTTTTCTATTTGAATATGATTTATTTATTTTAAATCATATTTGACTTTTATTTTTCTTTTTTCAAATCGACATAAAGATAATTTTTTTTTTATTTTGAATTTTTTTTGTTTAGTGTCTTTAGGATGATAGTCATTTTCTAAAAAGTATAAGAAAACCAACCGAAATTAGAAGAAAAATTAATAATCATAAAAATATATAAATATTTTTTTATGACAACCTTATATTAATAAATTAAAATAACTTTACAAAAATAAAATGAAGAGATATTTTACCCATAAAATGATATATCTGCAGAAAAGTGTTTTATTTGTTGAGAAAATATAAGACTACTTATTTGTTTATATAAAGTTCAATATTTAAAATTTTAATTTACTTTTCGGATTAGAAATTTTCTAAATTATGGAAAGTTTTTTTTTAAGAATTAGAAATTTTCATTATTTCCTTATAAAATTTCCATTTTTTGAATACTAATAGTTAATTATCTTTTTGTATTGTTTTCTTATAATAGAATTTTGACATTTTTTCATTTTGAGACGTGTTAGTATCTGGAATCGATAAACATGATATGTGTCGTGATCTGTGAGTTACTAACTTTTAAAACCATACTTTATATAATAAGACTAGACTATGTCCCGCGTATACGCGAGATTATAATCTAATATCATATAATTTATGAGAAAAAACTAAAATCGAATATTTGAAAATAGAATTAAATTGCCTGTAAAAATAAAATAAAATAAAATATTGAGAACACATATCTAAAATCATTCACCAATAAAAAAAGACCGAGAAAAGTATAATAATCATAAAATATATATAAATAAGTTTTTACGACAATCTCATAATAATAAATTAAAATAAGTTTTCATTAAACGTAGAAGAAAAACAAACCAAAATTAGAAGAAAATTTAATAATAATAGAAATATATAAATAAAATGTTTTTACAACAACTTCATAATAATAAATTAAAAAAACTTTAAAAAAAAAAAAAAAAAGAATGAATGTTTTACCAATATAATGAAGTTGAAGGTAAAATGGTGTTTTTGAAGAAAATTGTTTTGTTTTGAGAAAATATGAGACAACTTATTTGTTTATATAGAGTTTAATATTTACAACTCTTTTTTTCTTTAGGATTAGAAATTTTCATAATTACAAAATTTTTTTACTTTTAAAAAATTGGTAATTTGTGTAATTTACTAAAGGATTTATATTTTTCGAATAATGATGGTTACTAATTTTTTGTATAATTTACTTATAATAATTTTTGACATTTTTCAACTTTGACACATGTTGAATAAAAAAAAATTCCTATTATGGAATTTTTTTAAAACAAAATATTAGTAAATTTTATAGTTTCCTTTTATATTTTATATTTTCTGAATAATGGTTTTTAATTATCTATTTTTATAGTTTCTTTATAATAATGTTTTACATTTTTTAATTTTGATACATGTCAAAATCTTAAATTAATAGATATAACACGTGTTGCGATATTGTGAGTTAAAACTCTATTTTATATAGAACACCTTATCTTATTCTTATCTACCCATTCACAACACCCGATGCAAAGCATCGCTGTATATGATTCATGTAAAAAATGTTTAAAAGTGAGGAATTGTGTAAACATTAGCATCTACCTCCTTTAACGTTGCACCAAGACTTGTGCAATCCATATCTCATTCAAGCTTCCATTACACATCAAATTCAATATCATACAATCTTATGCATAAGTTCAGTCTTTACATGAACAATACATAATCATTTACAATAGCAAATTGAAGCCTAAAGAGAAGATTAGGATCCGTTTGGTTAAGTGGGCTTTACTTATAGCACAAGAGAGACTAACATGCTTAAGGAATGGTTCTTTGGTAGAGAGGTAGAGCTCCCAAAGCCTCTCGCTCAGCTCTCTCCCGTTTCACCTGCACACGAGAAGCCCCCATTATTTGAACTGATCACTTTTTACATATTATGAACTTTGCTACAGGATTAATACCACAGTTCATATTCAATTTTTATCATTAACCCTAAAAATATGAATATGAATACTTGTGTAGTAAATCAAATTAAAATTGGGTAGCTTGCTCTGGCAAAAGAAAGTTAGGCTTAATCCTGTTTGATCCCTTTTACAGGAAAATACAAGAAAGTTAGGCCTAATCCTCTTTTTCATTCTTACTACAAGTGACAAGTCACTTACAAGAGCCAGCATATCTTGGAGATAGCTCCTGAATGGTGTCTGCATTGCCTGTCAAATTACGAAACAAAGAAAGAAAACAGTTTATTTTAAGCTTCTATGACACAGTTAAAAGCACCATATCAGAAACATTTCTTTCAATGAAAAGGTGGACGAAGCTGTACTAGATTTAGCAAGCCTCCCTTAGTCATGAGGAAATGTCATATGTTGCAGCCTGTGGTATGGTCATAAAAGACAAACATGATACAGTACCCAACACAGATTTTCAGGTCACGGTTAAGGCTGTTCACAAAAAGGCTCTTTAAACACAGATCCTTATTCTTAATACAAGTCTTATGTCCAATAATGCAAGATCTACTGAACCTACAAACTTGACTACTAAATGGGGAAATCATCCAATTCCTCAATATATTGAACTGAAAGACTAGGTCCCAATTTATGCTTTAGACCTAAATTAGAAATAATCCATTGGTTCACAATCCATTTCTACCATATCTCTGTGAGCACTGATTCATCACACAAGATTAGCAACTAATATTGTTTCTGCAAATCCGTAAGAATCAGTCACACTCCAATCGAACTCCATAGCTACCATAGTTTAGTTTAGCTCAGTTCTTACATAGTTGGAGACATTACATACATACCTGAAGATTATCTGGGAGGTACTCGTGTTTCATGGAAAGATCCATTGCACGCTTAAGACGTTGGTTACGAGCATCAACGATCTCTCTCGGCAACCGATTAAGTGCTTCCTTAATATCCAAGTCATACAGAGGATCATAGAGATCGTCGTATCTAAGACCTAAAACTCGTAAAATTTCAAAAATCAGCAAGCAGAATAACTAGGGTTTGGGTTCCAGCGGTAAGAGAGAGTAAAAGAGTACCGTATTTGCGAAGGCGATTAGAGACAGACTTCATATGCATACGAGCTAAGAAATTCTTCCTCGGATCTAGTAATCTCTGAAGAAACGACGCCATTAATCTTCTTCGACCTCTCTCTCTCTCTCTCTCCAATATCTTGAAAATGCGATTGCGATAGAGCCATGCTTATTTGTAATTTACCCGGGAACGATGAAGGAAGAAGAAGAATCGAGAGACATCTGATTAAACGACGTCGTATTCACTCACCCTTTGCCAAAACTTCGTCGTATTGATGGCCATAGATTATGTCAAATTAAACGTGGCTATATCGCATCGTTGACTTTTGACGCGTTTACGTTCACTTACTAACGTTTTTACTCGTCGGTCGATTCAAGATTTTGTATAAATTGTATGAAGAAAAATCTAATAAGTCGTCTTCTTCGTAAAACTTTAGTGTTAAGAAAGCTTAGAGAGTAACGGTATGGGGAAATGTCTCTCACCTTCGACACTTCCTACCAAACCAAATGCTCCCATTTCAGGTATATATTCTTTCTGTTTCATAAAAAATTGTAGTTTTAAAGTTTTATTTTTTTTCAAAAAAAATGTTGTTTTGTATTTTCGATGTACAGATGAAATATTCAATTTCCTCTATATTATTATAATATTTTAATCAATAAAAAAATTGTATAATATATTAATAAAAATAAAAATAAAAAATTTAATTGTTTTTATATATGTGTGAAAAACGATATCTTTTTAAACGGAGGGATTATATCTAACGAAAATCTCTGCCAACTTAAGTATTTTAATTGATTTGAATGTTACTAAAATGGATATATATGCAAGTTTTGTTATAACATATGTACAGTGGAGGAAGGTGTAAAAGTCTTCACTGTGGCAGAGCTGAAGAAAGCGACTAAGGATTTCGGAAACCAGATGGAAATAGGAAAAAGCTTGGGATACATCAATCCCAAGACGTTATCTCCGGCCAAGGAAGGGGTTGGCATGGCCGTCGCGGTCAAGAAAATTTACTTAGCCAATGAACAAGCTTTTCAAGATTGGCTTGTAAGTAGTTCTATCATCTACGTACCCAACAGATTCATATATGTATGTATATACGTTCTGTGTAACATTAGCTAGAGCTGAGATTTTGTAGGTTGACGTAGAGTTTCTACGACATAACTCTCATCCAAACTTGGTGAAGCTCATTGGCTACGGTTATGATCGTGATTTCTTGACGTTGTTTATTGTTTCTGAATACTTTCCAAATGGAAGCTTAGGAAGTTACATCAATAGAGGTAACTAGTTTTCGCTTTTAACCATTTAAGATTATGTAAGAACAAGTTTTCTTTATAAAAAAATTAGGGAATCTAGTTTTTGTGTGTGTTTTAACAGATTCTTAAAGAAAAACAAAAATCAATACTTTTGGGGTTTCTCTCTCAAAAACTATCGATCATATTTTTTCATTTCTTTTCCTTCTTTTCTGTAAAGAAAAAAAAAAAATTTACCAGCATAAAAACAAAAAAAAAAACTAGACAAACTACCATTCAAGTTTAAAAAAAAAAACTAAAATCTACACCAAAAGAACAAAAACCAAAAGTCAAAACTATTTTAAAAACTACAAACATCCATGGTCATATCGTAGATTCAAAGCAAGAAAACTCTTGTTACTTTATTAAATAGATAAATAAGATATAAAATAAATCTCATTAGAGCTTTATTTACTGCAAGAGAGAGGGGGGGGGGGGGGGGGGGGGCAACTCTCTAGGTTAACTTCAGTGACTTAGATAGCCTAACTAGCTTAGTAGCTAAATGGGTTTGTATATTGGATTTGTGATTTGTCCAAATTCATAAACTCATAATCTTGGGCTTGTGATGTTTGCTTAAATACATTTACCATTGGGTATTTGCATTTCACTAGAAGTGCCCTACTGATTCAGGGTGAGCAGAGTTCTATATCTTACAAGCCCACCACATATTAAACACCCGAAAATCCAAGAGGTTCACACGCAAAGTTTAAACACAGTGGATTGTGGAATCGAATTCTGGAGCTGTCACGAGTTTACGCGCTTAACCTTAGATCCAATTATAATACTAATTCATCTTCTTTTTGGCCTTAATATAATATCACAGATAGTCGTCCAAAGACATTGTCGTGGGAGACACGACTTAAGATATCTATAGGAGCGGCTCAATGTCTTGCCTTCTTGTACTCTAGGAAGAAAGCTTGTCTCTGCCGCAGATATCACACCGCTTCTAAAATCCTGCTCGATTCGGTACGTATTCGCCTTTGCCTTTGTTTTTTTCTTGAATACTTGCTCTTTACCTTTCAAATGGCATGTATGGATATGCAGGACTTCAACGCAAGAGTTTCCTATTTTGGAAAACCTAAACTTTCTCTCGATGAACTGGTACACGTAACATTTTGTACAAATGCGCGAACTAGATATCAATACCCACCTCCCGAATACATACTCTAAGGCAACAATCTTCTGCTTCATCTACATATATTTTAAAGTAAAAAGCGACCATTAAATTCAAAGACACTAACCTTAACTAATTGCAATAACTAAATGAAGGGAAGTCGAACATGGCGGGCGACGTGTACAGCTTTGGTGTTATACTACTTAAAATGTTAACTGGTTTAGGAAAGCACCTCATAGTCTCAGCAAAGCGAGCAATAAAAAACAATACGGACAACACTGCGGAGATGATCGATCCAGATTTAAAGAATAGTTGTTCTCTTGATGCAGCAAGACTTATGTGCGAGCTTATCAAACAATGTCTCGCGGAAGACCTGTTGATGGTGAGGTCCAATCAAACAAACAATGTCTCACGGAAGACCTGTTTTTTTTTAACGCGCTCGTGTTTGTCTCGCAGCTTCTAGGATCCGGGAGAAGATGAGGAAGAGGAACGTCCCAGATATCGCAGGTCATCTTCGACACCGATCAGGCTCCAAGGGGAAGTCTGTTGATCGTCCGACGACTGGAGGGAAGTCGTTGAAGAACTTGCATCCTCCTGCTGGCTGGACAGAGGAGCATGGTGCGCCCGAGGCTGGGCAGATGGGGTCGCCCAAGCCCGTTCAAAGGAAGGACAAGGAGAAGCTTGGTCAGCCAGCTGCTGCGGCGGAGGGGGACTCCTTCGAAGAAACGGGTCGCGCCTGAGAATCGTCATGTTGCTGAGGTTGAATCCTCGAAGTGAGGGTGTGGTGAACCGTCTGCTGAGGTCGACCATACCTTCCGGTGGCGATACAATGACAAAGGTTGATCGATGCTGCAGAACAGGGCGGCGTGCGCCGACTTCTTTTGCCGCGTTCGCCAAGACCCCGCGGTGTCGTTTGAGCCCAGGGATCTTGCTTGTGCTGACGATTTTGAGATGATGGCGCATGGCTTCTTGTCGGTAAGGGTGATGCGATCGCTGCATTGTTTTGACACATAGATTTCGCCTCGCTGGAGTTTCGTCCCTCTTGCTTAACGTGTATTTGTCTTTTGTTGAATTGACTTGGGTGACGCAGGCTGTTGCTTCCACGAATCGGTTGGTGCAGCGCTACGATCACCAGTTGAAAGCTGCGAAGAGAGAGGTTCCCGAGGTCGAGCTAAGGAAGCTGCGGGAGGCGTTGAAGAAGGAGCGGGAGGCGGTGAAGAAGGAGTGGGAGGATAGCACTCTTCTGGCGGCGGAATTAGCTGCGTACAGGGCTGATTTTGAGGAGAAAGAGGGCGAGTATATCTTGCAACGATCGTCATTAGAAGCCCAGCTGCGGGAGCTGGAAAAGGTCCATAAATCGGAGATGAGTAGGCTGAGGGCGGCTCGGGATGAAAAGGAGTCGACCACTCGCCAAGAGAAGACAGAAGATCTCCTAGGGCGTTTCCAGACTCGCCTGGATATAATTCGCGAGTATATCGATCAGTCGGAGGCTCGTCTCGACTTTGAAATCCAGCTGCAGCAGATTTCTGGGACGCTCAGGTTGCTGGGGGTGCTCGAAGGTGATGGCGAGATTACGGTCCCGTCACATGTCGTGGAAGACCTTGGCGCTAAAGTCAAGGAGCTGGAGAGTACGATCGCTAGAATGCCGGACCTTGTGCTGACAAAGGGCAACTTAAAGGCATCCACGGTTCTCTGGCGCACTCGTATGCGTTCGACGGAAATTCCAGCTCCGGGGGGTACATCGACCGGGCAAGAGGGCGGGGCTCATGACTTGGTGGTCTCGGGAGATGTTGGCGAGGATCTTCTGGCTCAGCCTGCTGAAGAGGGTGACCAACACGCTGGGGAGGATGCTGTGATGGGCGAGACTGCTGACGAAGCGATGGAAGAAGACGTTGACATAGAGGCGGTGGGGGAGGTTGCGCCGGAGGGCGAGGTGGTTGCTCCTAAGGGTGCCGCGACCGAGGTGGTTGCTGAGGAAGCGACCTAGGAGACGCTCTAGTTTTATACTCTTTATTTTCCTCCCCCCTACTTTGTGTGAACCGTTGTTGTGTTTTTTTGTCTTTTCCCTTCTTTTTCTTTTTGTTGAACCGTTACTTTGCCCAAGGGGGCCTTTGCACGATTCCCGATTTAACTTAGCATATTTTGTCTTTGCCTCGAACGTTACGTCTTTTATTTGATACGCTGTCTTGTCGAAAGGTCGCGAAGGTGAAATGGTGCATTGATTGGACGTTTTTCCGTTACGACGCTTCGGTGTACCGCTTCGCTGCCTTTATAAGGCAGTAGATTCCGTCATTTTCTGTACTTCTCATCTTTGTTTCCCTTTCGATACGTCTGCTGTACTCTTTCCTTTTATTTTCTGAGAAATCGCTGGTCGATCATGGCTTTAACTTCGGATGCGGTTGTTCGTCGAGCCACTTCGGCGGTTTGCATGGAATGCTTCGAGGGCGTGCTGGAATCTTGTCCACGATGCAACGTTCGGCTGATTCAGGGGTATCAGCCGACTGGGATCGTCTTAGTGCCCGGTTTCTTCATCTACTCGCTAGATGAGCCAGAGTATACGTCGGCTCGGCGCTTTGTTACTCAGGTGTGTCATGTTCCCTTTCTTCGCTATGCTGCGGCCGATCGGGCGAGTGTTACTTGTGACTAGCTGCTTATGTCGCTTTGTTCAGATGCGGGAATAATACGACTGGTTGAAGCGCGACTTCGACCGTCTGGTAGGCGAGGAACGAGCGTCGCTTGAAGAGGCGTACCTTCCGGTCTATCTTGTAGGGTTTGCTGTGGCGATGGTTGAGAATGATGCAGCGGCGGTCCGCATCATGCGAAGGATGCAGCGTCTAGAGGCGCATCCAAAGGATTAGGCAAGGTGCGGGGTGGATGACGTACTATCGCTGCCGGATTGCTTTCGTCGGTTCGCGGCTGAGTACAAGGGCGAGCCATTGTTCCCGGGGGATGCGGGGGTCGCGCCGTGATTACCTTTGTTTTTTTGTTTGTTTTTTTGTATTTCGACCTCATTCTTGACGCTTGTAAGAACTTTATTGTTGGTCGACCTTTTGGCGAAAATACATTTTGAAGGCGTTTAATGATAGTCTATTTTCTCGAAAGCGTAGCGTGTTCTTGTGCGTTCGTAATGATTGCTTTTGGTAGCCTTTTCGTTTTCCGTGCCTACTTTTTGCGCTGTTGTTTGTCGTAATAAATGGGGCGTTTTGCCTGGGGAAAGGTACGCAGCATTGATGTCTCGGCAGTTGGGAGCTTTTAATGTCCTTGTCATCCTTCCCTTGGTCGTAATTTGCTATAAAAGGGAGGGGGAGGACTTTGTCGTTCTTGGGCTTGTTCAAGTTTTGCTGCGAGAGCTTTTCCTTGGTGAGGTCGACTTAGTTCTTGATTCAGTTTCGCGCTCGTCTTGCTGCTTGATCGAGAATGTGGCCATTCACTTCGATCCCTTATCGTCTGACTCCTGGTGTTAACCCGGAGAGAAGGTCGCGGCTGCGGATGCCGTGCCCTTGCTGTTGTGTGCGGATCGCTCAAGAATTTCGGCAGTCGGGAGTGAAGGAGCCCGCTCTCTTCATTGCCACGCTGCGGGGGCTAGATGCGAAGCAGGCAGAGGAGTTTCTGTTCTCGGTAAGTTGTACTCCTTGCGCGGGGCGTCTTAAGTTTCGTTTGCGATTTTTACTCGTCGCGGTTCTTAACTATTGGTTTGTAGATAAGGCAGGATTATAGGGGCTACGTGCGGGAGCTCGCCTATATCCGTGTTCACCAGAGGGGGGAGATCGAAGAGAGGTATCCGCGTAATCCCATAATCCGAGAAGAGAAGTTAGCCCGGAATGACGAGCAGGCGGTGGCTATGATCCGGAAGATCAAGCGACTCGAGGTGCATCCGAAGGACTGGGTGAAGCAAGATCTGAACAGCATATTTTCTATGCCGGACTGCTTTTACCGCATGGTCGAGGAGCACGAGGGTATGGCGTTGTTCGAGGGTGATCCAGAGGCGTGGCACTGACGGTGTGTGCTGCGTCTTGCTGCCATAGATGTTTATAGCTCTCTTCTCCTCTCCTCCCCCTTTTTTTTTTTTTAGGAAAATGCTCGGCGACTGTGCCGTTCTATTTAGATGCTTGTAAGGACATAAGCTTTTAATTAGATCGATGTGTTGAGATTCTCTTTTGGTATGAACTTGTTGGTAGCGCGATCGGATCGTGCGTTTAAGGCGGCTTTGGTGCGCGTAAGGTTGGACACTTGACGTATAGTCGTTGTAGGTGCGAGCGTTGTGCTGCGTGCACACCGAGGGGCGAGCGTCGTGCTCGGCTTATGCAAGATAATTGAAATAAATTCGAAGTATGTTTTGTGTAGGTGCGAACCTTAGAATTCGACTTATCCTGTGTTTATAAAATAGGTGCGAGCGTCGTGCTCGGCTTATCCTGTATATATCCGACGCGTATACCGCTCGTGCGGGCTGGGGCCTGGCATACAGAGTCGGTCGTGCGTGGAAGGTTTGTGCGAGGGCGGGCTCGGCTTAGTTGCCATTGACTGCTGGGAAATTCATCCTCAGGCAGAAGGGTGCGCTATTGCTGAGCGCGTGTTGAGTATCGGTCGCCTGATCAGGGCGCCGATGTGTTTCGAACTGAGTCGTAGGAGAAAACTTTTTTTTTTTTATAGAGTAGTAGCTGCGCCCAGAGGCTGCCTACGTACCCGTAATGGGATCAAGCCATTCGTAGTTCATATTTATACAAGGTAGGGATCGCTATACGAGCGTCTCGGATTTAGTAGTAGCAGCGTTTTAGGTTCATGGAGTTCCACGATCGGGGGACTAGTGTGCCGCTCATCGTTATCAGCTCGTAGACTCCTGGTTTAACGACTTTGGCAAGGGGCCGACGATGTCCGTCGCCCATCGCATGAAGGGATAGGGCGGGGTCGACGTTTGGAGGAGTTCGGTGGGGACGTGAATTTTCTGTGCATGGCGTTGGCATTTTTCGCATTTGCGTACGTAATTCTCGCAGTCGGCTACCATTGTTGGCCAGTAATGCCCGTGCTTCTTTATCTTTAGAGCTAATGCGCGGCCGCCCGAATGGTTTCCTCCTCCGCCTTCGTGTGTTTCCTTCATGACTTGGGTCGCCTCGTCCTCATCCAAACATCCGAGGAGGATTCCGGACGCGCTTCTTTTGAAGAGGTTGCCGTCGAGGGTTACGTAGCTGGCGCTTTTTGTGCGAAGTCGTCGTGCGGCCCACTTGTCTGAGGGTACCTTGCCATCGTGTATGTAGGTTAGTATTTCGATTCGCCAATCGTTTACGTCTTCGGCGGGCTCTTGCGTGCTTATGGAGCAGATCATGTCGGTTGCCGCGATGCTGGGATTGTCGATGCTTTCGACGGGTATGATTCGCTTTTGGTCGGGATCCGATGTAGAGGCGAGTGCGGCGAGTGCGTCTGCAGTGGCGTTATCACTGCGGGGGATCTTTGTAAGTTCGAACTTGTCGAACTGGTCGGCAAGATCCTTGACGATTTTTAGGTACGCGTCCATCCTTTCGTTCTTTGCTTCGTAGTCGTCGCTATACTGGTTTGCGACGAGCTGGGAATCGCAAAAGACGTGGATGTGTTTGACACCCAAACTTAAAGCGAGGCGGAGGCCTGTGATGAGGGCTTCGTACTCGGCTTCGTTATTCGAGGCTTGAAAGTTCGGCCTGAAGGATTGTTCCAGGATTTCTTTGTGGGGCGATTCGAGGCGAATGCCGACTCCAGATCCATACGAGGAGGACGCGCCGTCGACGTGTAGGGCCCACCTGTCCTGCTCTTCGACGCTCGAGTCAGCTGTTAGCGGTCGATCCGAGGGGAGTTCGACGAGGAAGTCGGCTAGGACCTGGGATTTTGCGCACGTCCGCCCATTGTACTCGATATCGTACTCACTGAGTTCGACAGCCCATTTAGCGATGCGGCCCGACTGGCTATGGCTATGGAGTATAGCTCAGAGCGGTTGGTTTGTGAGGACGACGATTGAGTGAGACTGGAAGTACGGGCAGAGCTTTCGTGCCGCGGTGATTACAGCCAAAGCTAACTTCTCCATGGTTGGGTAGCGCAGCTCGGCGCTGTCCATGGTTTTGCTGATGTAGAAGATCGGTCGCTGCTCGCCTCGATCGTCTTTGACTAGAACGCCGCTAACGGCCGAGCTCGATACGGAGACGTAGAGAAAGAGTGTTTCGCCAGGTTCAAGCTTAGCGAGAATTAGGGGTGTCGAGAGGTACTCCTTGAGTTGTTGGAAGGCGACCTCGCATTCCTCTGTCCAAACGAACTTTTGATTTTATTTGAGAAGCTGGTAGAAAGGTAGGCATTTGTCGGTTGACCGAGAGATGAAGCGATTCAGCGCCGCGATCCGTCCTGTCAAACGTTGTACCTCGCGCGAGTTCCTTGGGGAGGGGAGGTCGGTGATTGCCGAGATTTGCTTTGGATTCGCCTCGATTCCTTGCCGGGTGACTATGTAGCCAAGGAATTCGCCGGTCGTTACTGCGAACGTGCACTTGGCTGGATTCAATTTCATGCCGTACTTGTTAAGCACTTCGAAGCATTATTTCAGGTGTTCGAAGTGGTCGTCGGCTTTGGGGGACTTGACGAGCATGTCGTCGATATAGGCCTCCATCGTCCGCCCTAGCTGGTCTGCGAACATTCTATTGATCAACCGTTGTTATGTTGCTCCAGCGTTCTTGAGTCCGAATGGCATTACTTTGTAGCAATACGTTCCTCGATCGGTGATGAACGAAGTTTTCTCTCTGTCGTTCTAGTGCATGAGGATTTGGTTGTAACCGGAGAAGGCATCCATGAAGGAGAGGAGCTCGTTGCCCGCTGTAGCTTCTACGAGTCGATCGATATGCGGGAGTGGAAAGCTGTCCTTTGGGCTAGCCTTGTTGAGGTCAGTGAAGTCGATGCACGTTCGCCACTTCCCATTCTTCTTTTTGACGACGACCGGGTTAGCTAACCAATCTGGGTAGCGAACTTCGATTATCGACCCGACCTTCAGTAACTTGTCGACTTCTTCGTTGACGGCTGTGGACCGCTCTGGACCGAGCTTTCGGCGTTTCTGCTATACGGGTTTGTACGTTGGGTCGACGTTGAGCTCATGGCAGGTTATCGTTGGACTTATTCCCGGCATATCGTGGATTGACCAAGCGAAGGTGGAGGCGTTTTCTGTGAGAAAGTTGACAAGCGCGGTCCGTACGTCGGTGCTGATGTTGAGGCCGATGCTTACGCATCGCTCTGTGTCGGTCGCGTCGATATTGATTTGCTTAGTAGCGCTTGGCTTGGTTGCCGCTGCTGCGCTTTTGAGCGTGAGGTTCTCGAACTCCAGCGCAAGTTTCTATAATTGCTATTGCGAGGGAGAAGTGTCGATTGCCTGAGCGCTCGGGGCCGCTGAGGGTGACGCTAATTGAGAGGGGGTCACTGCTTGGGCGATCTTTTCTGTTTCGGCAGACGGAGACTGAGGACCGATGCTGTGTCGGTGAGTTTGAGATTGCGCATCTTCTTTTCGATGAGGAAACAGGTCCAAGTTAGCTGCTGGTTTCCCCTTAATGTGCAAATTCCTCTTGGCGTGGGGAACTTGACGCATTAGTGGTACGATGATGGGACGGCCTTCATGAGGTGGATCCAAGGTGTACCGAGAATGATGTTATACACGGCCGGGCGGTCAATGACCACGAACTTGACTCAGTTGACTGTTCCCCCGACGAAAATGGGGAGCTGGATGGTCCCTATCGTCATTATCGTATCGCCATCGAAGCCAGTTAGTGGTCGACTTGAGGGCTTGATGTTGCGGTCAGGTGTCGACGGAGCTGCCGGTGTCGATCATCACCCTCGTGACTTCACTTTCTCCTACGAGTAGTTCGACGACCAGGGGGTCGTTATGGGGCATGTCGACGCACACTGTATCGGCGTCTGTGAAGACGATTGGGTCTGTTTCAGCTGTGACGGCGCGTGGTCACATGGCTGCTCTCTCGGCACGGCAGTGGTGAGTTGTGATTGATCGGACTGAGTCGTGGCCACCCATGATCATGTTGATCCGTCGACATGGGACGGGAATGGGTTCGTTGTCGTCATGTACCCGTTTTGGTGGCTCGAAGTTGGCTGCGGCGACGCCGTCTTCCTGGGCGTGCGCTGGTTCGTTGTCGGGACATCGATCTTCATTGTGGGCTGGTTGAATGACTTGGTTGTCCCGTCGGTCGTTTCTTCCTTGTCCCCGACCCATGGGTCTTACGGGGTCAATGCATATGTCCCCGTTTTTGTATCTAGCGAGGAGCTGACTGAGCAGGTACCGGCATTCGTGGGTCGAGTGGCCGGGCTTCTTGTGGAAGTCGCAGAATGGTTGTTGCCCTTGGGGTGGGGCGCCTTTAGCGTCAATGTTGCAGATGTATTTGTTCCATGGCTGCGGAGGCTTGGTATCTTGTGAGCCGACGAAGAAGGTCGCCGGTTTCCTGCCGCGCTCCTCTTTAGCGTAAACTGCGTAATAATGCTGTCGCGGATCGAAGTATTCCTCTTTAGCTTTGGCAGAGGTTGCCTTAGAGGCGTGCTTTTTAGCCATCGCGGCTTTCTCTTCCTCGACGAGGATGTGGCGCGAGGCGCGGTGTAGGGCGTCGACAAGCGAGGCGGGCTGGTTGAGGGACAAATCTTCACGAAACTTTGACTCGTACCATGTGGCGTTCTTGAGCGCTTCACGAAACTTTGACTCGTACCATGTGGCGTTCTTGAGCGCGGCGATCGCCGCATCGTCGGGTACATCGATTTGGGAGACGACCTCTTTGAACCGGTCGATGAACTCCCGTAGAGATTCCTTCGGTCCCTGGGTAATGGTCCATAAGTCGGCATTGGTCGCCCCCTTTTGGATGAACATCGAATACTGTTTTAGAAAAGCGGCTTTTAGTTGGTAGAAAGAGTCGATCGAGTTGGCCTCTAGCCGTGTGAACCAACTGAGCGCCGCGCCACTTAGCTGCTCGACGAAGAGTTGGCAGCAACCGGCGTCCTGCTCTTTTTCAGCAAACCGCGCTCGCGCGATTGCTACCGCAAATTTGGTTAGGAATTGCTGAGGATCGCTTCTTCCGTCGTAGGGGGGAGCTTGATCTTCCCCTCGTGTCGCAGCGGTGTGTTCGTTATACGGGTGGTAAAGGGCGAGCATTGGGTGTCCTCCAATACCTTTTCGAGTTCAGGGGCCGAGCTGGTCGTGCGATGAACTTTGGAAGACATTGCGCGAAGGAGCTCCTTCATATCGTCGATCTTCTTGTCTCTGGCGGCGGTATAATCGTCAAGGTACTGCTCCGCGATGGCTCGAGGCCTGTCGGTCTCGGCCCGATCAGTGGTGTAGACAGCTGTGTTAGGCGCTAGCCTGTTGAGGCCACTGGGGCTGTTGTTACAGGACGCGTCGAGGCGTGAGCGGGTGGCGTTCGCCCGGGGCGCCGGATGCATCGTTGGCACGCCTGCCGCGCAGAGGCGATTGATTTCCTCTTGGGATGCCGCTTGGGCGTCCGTTAGAGTTTTGAGCTGGTTGGCGATTCTTGCCTCTTGAGCGTTCATGCGCTCCAGTATGCTTTGGAAAAGGTCGCCTATATGCGCACTCGAGGTTGCTTCCGGCGTGCCGTGGATGGCCGATGTGGGTAGATTGTTTGACCTGGTTGGTCGAGCCTCGGGTTGGGTTGGCGCGTCGGGCTGACTTCCTTCTTTCTCGGGTCGCTGGACGACGGGCCGGTTCTGCTGTGAGCTACTCCCCTCGCCCCGCTGGGTAGGATGAGTGTCCTTTGCTTGGGTTGTAGCTCCGTGAGCCCATTGCGGTAGCGACCCCGGTATTGTTGCTTCGCTTGAGGGACTTGATCGTTCGACTATTGCTTTTCCGGAGCGCTTCCCCATTTAGTTTCAGATAGACAGGTGGTTCGCACTCGTGAACGTAAGTCTTCGTCTTCTCTTACTATGTAGGGTGAACTCGAATATTCCCCACAGACGGCGCCAATTGTTGATGGTGAGGTCCAATCAAACAAATAACGATAATAGTGCGAAGGCAAAGATAGTGCGAGTAGAATGGTCGTCGGACGACGTTATATTAATGTATTGATCTCAGTACAGATTGGGTCGAGCGTGCTGCTCTTTTACAAGTGAGGTCGACTCAAGAAAATAGGCTCAAGATGAGGCGAACGTGGTTCGGCTTAAAACTATATTGCTCGCTCTACGTTTCTAAGTCGAGGAGTGTTTCTCACAAAAAGTTCTGATCTCCCTAATACTGTTCACTAACTCCGCTTTTATAGAGATTAGCAGAGGTACTTCCGTACTTAGATCGAGGCGAGGGGTAAACGTCGGATCTACCCCTTGCCGTCTATCGGATGGTTGTTTGGCGATTGGGCCGAGATATTGGATGGGCTTTTTGATGGATAAGGGCGAAGCCCATACCCAACAAGACCCGAAGATACGACCATCCATGCAACAAGTGCTAGATAATCTGAATGCTATAGCCCAAATTTGAGGACAAAGTAAGGGCTATAAATGCTGAAATCATAGTTTCACTACAAGACAAATTATAAGATAGTCAATGTATGCATATGCACAAATACATTTGTATATAAAAATAACTATAAAAGAAGTCTGTTGTTAATGTGGTTCGAAGGTTACACGTTTCTCTTCGGGCTCCGGGTGCACCTAAAACAAGATTCTTGTTTATGCATTTTTTAAAAAAATAAATTCTTGAATTGTGAAAAATAGATATGAATGATTTTGCTTCTCTCTTTGAAACTTATGGTTCGTATCCTGATTTCGCCTCTACTAGTAGTCACCTCATCTCATCTATACTACTTAAAATGTTAACTGGTTTAGGAAAGTACCTCATAGTCTCAGCAAAGCTAGCAATAAAAGATAAAAAGGACAACATTGCTGAGATGATCGATCCAGATTTAAAGAATAGCTATCCTCTTGAAGCGCGAAGACTTATGTGCGAGCTTATCAAACAATGCCTTGTGGAAGACCCGAAGATACGACCATCCATGCGACAAGTGTTAAAAAAACTGAATGCTATATCCCAAATTTGAGAAGACAAACTAAGGATAATAAATATTGAAAATATAGTTCCATTGTAAGAGTTATAACATAATCGATCAATGTATGCCTATGCACAATACATTTGAATACAACAACAATATATTGCAAACATCGGATCCTGTTTCGCCTTCTAATAACTAACGAGAAGTGATAAGAAACAAAAACTAATTCTTCTTTCTGATCCACCCAAGAACAGAGCTAAGTCTCAGCTAACCAACTCCGAATCTTTTTACACTAATGTAACGATCATTTTTTTTTTTTTACATCATATAACGATACTTTCTAATAAAAAATTTGGAATTTACCCATAAGACGACGTCGTACTTCTCGCCATAAATTTGTCAAAGAAAACGTGGGTCCTTTGTTGACTTCAATGCGCGTTTAAGGTGACTTACCAAAAGAGTAGTCGTCGGTCGATTTATCTAAAAATCTAAAATCTAAAAATCATCTTCTTCCGCTATACTTTAGTGTTCGGAATGGGAAATTGTCTCTCATCTTCGGCACTTTCAGGTATATATATTTATGTGATGTATTTAGAAGTTTATTCTTAGTGGATTAATTTAATTGATTTGGATGTTGTTAAAAGAAATGAAAAAAAATAAATCAGATAAAATTCACAAATCAATATATTTATATACAAGTTTGTTTTGTTCAATATTCAGTTCTAGATGTATATGTGCAGTGGAGGAAGGTGTGAAAGTCTTCACCGTGGCAGAGCTGAAGAAAGCAACCAAGAATTTCGGAAAGGACATGGTAACAGGAGAGAGCTTTGGTAAAGTAGTGAAGGGATACATCAATCCCAAGACGTTAGCTTCGGCCAAGGAAGGTGTTGGCATGGCCGTCACAGTTAAAAGAGTTTACTTAACCAATAAACAAGCTTTGCAAGAATGGCTTGTAAGTTATTATAATCTACGTACGAGAGACAAGTTCATATATATATATATATTTATTTCCCCATTAATTAGAGCTGAGATTTGTAGGTTGACCTAGAGTTTCTACGACTTAACTTTCATCCAAGTTTGGTGAAGCTTTTTGGCTATGGTTCGGATCTTGGTATGTTGTTCATCGTTTCTGAATACTTCCCCAACGGAAGCTTAGAGCGTCACATTTGTAGGGGTAAGGATAAGACAAGTTTTTTTTTTTTTTTTGGCTTTAACTTGGGATAAGCCCAAGTGGCCACACACAAAGTTTGTACACAATGGAATCGAAGCTAGGACTATAACAAGTTTACCACCCTTGAGCATATACACTGTTTTACTACGCCGCCATAGACGGGTTAATTTATCTCCTTTTGGCTTTATTAATGGTTTGTATAATATCACATAGAGTCGTCCAAAGTCATTGCCGTGGGAGACACGACTTAAGATATCCATTGAAGCGGCTCAGTGTTTTGCATTCTTGCACTCTAGGAAGAAAGTCGGTATCTACCGCACATATCTCACCGCTTCTAAAATCATGCTAGATTTGGTATGGATTTGCTTACCCTACTCTTGAATACTTGCTACTTAACTTACAAATGATAGAAATGGTTGTATGTAGGAGTTCAACGCAAGAGTTTCCTATTTTGGACTCAAAACTCATGATAAAGGGACACATGTAAAACAATTTCACTATGCACCTCCGGAATACATATTATCAGGCAACAATCTTATGCGTCCTAATGAACATTAAATTCAAAGGCACTAACCTTAAACTGATTGCATTGCAATTCCATATGCAGGGATGCCTCACATGGTGGGTGATGTGTACAGCTTTGGTATTATTCTACTTGAGACCTTAACTGGTTTTGGAAAGCAGCGTATAATCCTAGCAATACGGAATGACAAGGATAACATTGTGGAGATGATCGATCCAGATTTAGAGAATAGCTATCCTCTTGAAGCGGGAAGACATATGTGCGAGCTTATTGAACAATGCCTTGAGGAAGACCCGAAGATACGACCATCCATGCAACAAGTGCTAGATAATCTGAATGCTATAGCCCAAATTTGAGGACAAACTAAGGGTTATAAATGCTGAAAACATAGTTTCACTATAAGAAAAATTATAAGATAGAAAATGTATGCATATGCACAAATACATTTGTATACAAAAGAAAAAAGTTTCGGTTGTTAATGTGGTTCAAAGGTTACACGCTTCTCTTCAGGCTCCGGGTGCACCTAAAAACAAGATTCTTGTTTATGCATTTTTTTAAAATAAATTCTTGAATTGTGAAGAATAGATATAAATGATTTGCTTACCTCTTTGAAACTTATGGTTCGTATCCTGATTTCGCCTCTACTAGTAGTCATCTCATCCAATATCTCCGCGTCGTGGAATTCATCTTCACCTTCTGATAAATGATGAGAAGATCCCAGTTTCTGCTCACAAAATGGTTTATAGGTATAACATAATTGTTGACAGATAGCCCTTGACTCAATTGAAACTCATTAAGACATCAAAAAATACAAAAACAAAAAGAGTTCTACCCGGTATGCGAAACTTGAGTGTTGTATAGGTGCTGCTACTATTTCTTCATAGTCAGAAGCATCTAGCACATGAAGGTGTTGCGGATCGAATAACTTGGGAAGCAAGTGTTCTCTTATACTGATGAGTAGAAAGAAAAGCACCGGGAAAAATATCCCAGCCATAGGAATCCATGTCATGCCATAACACAAGAGAAAATACACCAACTGGAAAAGTGTGAATGTCACAATCACTCTGTATGGTACTAACTCCACAAAGGAAGCATGTACTCCTTCCAAGACTCTGCATTAGATGAAACCAGTGATTGAGAAAAGCTCTTGCTCTCTACAAATAGACTAAAGAAAAGGTTTAGTTTAACTAACTTGAAAAGCCGGCTAGGAGGTATGAAGAGAAGCAACAATCTCTCCCAGAATTGGTTTCCCGGGAGACTGTCTATCGCCATATAAGCAAAATAACCCCAAAGTATTGAACTTGGGATCATTTTGATGACTGGCACTGCAAGAAGTATAAAACCAACGAGAACTGATTGCAAAAGATTGCTCACTCGTTGCTCGTTTACTCTAACGGGTAAGTGAGCTTCTATATGCACATCAGGATCGAATTTTCCTTTCGTATCTCCTCCTTCGTCCGGTCTCATTACAACTTCTTTCAAGTCTTTTAAATCTCTTGCTACTGAGTTGTCCTGCAAAATTTTGATTCTTGTTTATTTCAAACATTTTCTTTTTTATGAATATATATAGGAGAAGGCATTAATTATTAACCTGAGGTGAACATGTCTCCATCTCTATAAACACTGTTTGCATTCTCCCATATATTTCTGATTTGCTGGCTTTCATTTTCATACACTCCTTTGCTTTCTTCACCATTTTCTTGCGTGTAAGCTGCAAAAAAAATCCAAGCTTTGAAGTTCTAAGAAGCATTGTAGTTGTAAGAAACTATCATAATTGTTTCAATTCTCTAGTTCCTCTCATATATATCGGATCTTACCTGACGATTTAGAACCGCAAGACTCTTTGTATGCATTGGAGCCTGAGGAAGAACACCATTTGAAGGAGGAAGTCCAAGTAGTCCACATATCAAAGTCTATAAAACCACCATAACAACAAGATTTAATTCGTTTCTTATGAAAAAAAGCATCTGTGAAATCAGTTTTGAGAACGTCAAAACTAACCATAATTCCAAGCAAGAAGATGTCATAGTGATAAGCAGGAGGGTTCTTTAGATTAAACTCCTTCTGTTGTGCCATTTGTGAAGCTACACTATGGTCGAAGAAGTAGAGTCCTGCTATCATCACACCAGGTATAAACGCAGCAAAGATATACATTACTGGTACCCTCCCCATGTCCTGTATATAGTACGTTTTGCATATTTCTATAAGTTTTGCATTTGGATTTATCATAGTAGCATGTTTTGCATCATAGATCTTACCTTGATTACGGTCCAATGATACAATGAAGCTGGTTCCCATGGAAGAGGACAGAACAGTCTCCGAGGAACACTTGGAAGGACTTCACTAGGAATTGTATAAGACAATGCCGTCCAAAACAAGACCATTAAAGGAACACCATAATCTCCAATGAAACTCCGAAGCCACCCTGTTGTATTTAGTACTCTAAGTTAAAAATATATAAATATATATATATATATATATATATATATATATATATATATACCTTGATGAACAAAGTTTAACAACTTAATGACGTACCAAATCCGTATTTCCAAGATTTAGCTCTTCTGCTCTTTAGCGCGGTGATTACAAGGCCTAGCGAGAAAATTACCGCAAGCAACCCATTCACATACAACAAGAGGAAATGAGATTCCCCTGGTTCATGATCTTCACTCTCGGGGGCGTGAAACTCACTGATCAATCCCTTAAAAATGTATTTGTAATTAAACATGTTAATTAATTGTAACATATGTGACTAATTAATCTGTAAAATGAAATTGGTTTGTACCTTGATAGCTTCTTGTAAAAACAGAACAGCAATCAACATGCCAAAAAGTTCCCCAGCGATTCTAGTAAACCTCGTGATGATTGTGCAAGCGTTAAATATCGATAGAAGGATTAGCAAAACTGAAGTCCATACACAAACCCTGCCAGAAACAACAATTAAAATATACGTTCGTTCAATCATTCCCTAATCAAGTAACAAGATTGTATTATTTGTTGTGATCATTACCATGCAACCCAAGCTAGGTATAGTTCTCGACCGAGATCCGGTCTACTAATGCAGAAACTGTAAAGATAAGTATACATAATGATGGTTGGCTCTGCAACCCCAAGTATCAACAATGGTTGTCCACCAAATATGGCATGGATGATTCCGCAAATCGAAGTAGAAGCTAATGTTTCCACCGCGCTTAGAGCTCTGCCTTTTAACCACAAGTTATATAGAAATCATCAGAGGTAATTCTCTAGGAGAATCATAAAAATAGCAACATTGAAAAGAAATATTTATATATATAGATACCTGTATGTTTACTTAATTGTTCACCAAAGGCAACTACAGGAAGAGACGATGCAAAGAAGATATAGCAAGTCGGAGCCAAAATTCTAGTGAAACATCAAGAATTCAATGTTTAGCATCAATATATATATATATATATATATATATACATTGGACAAGAAAGACTAATTTGCAAAGTTTTAAAACTTACCTTATACCAGTTTTTATGCCCCGAATCCAATCTTGTTTGTAACATTTTCGTCTACCTTCGATATCTCGAAGTATTCTCTGAAATGGACCTCCTTCTCCTTCACTCTCCATTGCTGCACCAAAATCCAGACATACAAAGCGTGTTACACACGCATTCGTAGTTTATTATAAATCTAAAGAGAGAGGGAAGAAAATTAATGTTCGATAGAACATTAGAAATAGCTTATAAACCTACAATGAATCTACTTCGACATACCTGGAGAGCTCAAGATTCGAGGAATATGTTAGAGAGAGGGAAGAAATTGAAGAAAATTCAAAAAAAAAAAAAAAAAGATTGAGAGAGAAGAAGAATGAATGGTGGGAAAGACTTTGTATTGCTTAGGTTTGGTTTTAGTTTTGGTCGCCATTACGGGCAAATGGGGTTGGTAACATACACATGATTAATAGTAAACCGCGTAATTTCTCCACCCATGATTCTAACTGTTTTAACAATAATGTTGTGTTATAAAAAGCTAATTAAACTCCATGACACGTAAGCCTCTTTAGTTTTTGATGATAAATAGTTTTACCTTTACTGTATTTGGTTAAAAAGACCTATTTTAATTGTTTTTTCAATACAAAGTATTTGTGTTTTCTAAATAAGCATTCTTTGACAAAATGTTTTTACTCAGTAGTCAAATACTTTTGAGTTACGACCAAAACCTCGTGATGATTGTGTATACTTTAGAGAATGAGATATTTTAGGCTGGGCTTTTATATATACAATACAAATAAGTGGTCCATATCCCTTAAAGCCCCACTTTTCAGAGGGTATTCATATACTCAAAATAGAGCGATGATCCCACATCGCCCGTCTGGGAATAAAACTGGTTGCCTAAGTAAGATTGAGACGGCTTCAATGTTCACGACCTTACTTGAACAGGATCTGTTCTATAGGCTCGTACCTCTGTATCCTTGGTTTCTAAGGAGACAGGCCCTTAATCCTGGTGGATGATTCATGACTGTGCGATCAGAGTGTGATTAACGGCTACGATCATCTATCGATGCATCTGATGCTGTAGAGGATCGTTACTTGGCTCGGTTCATCCCTTGCCAGGGTGGTTGCACAGCGGTCTGACAGGTTCCTTTTTGTTTTTTCTTTTCTTATATTTTCACCCTCTAAGTTCTTCTCTTATCTAAATTTCTGAAGTTTATTTTAAACATAAATCTGGGAATGAATGTGAAATAAAACGACACTCTTCTTTGTATCGATATTGCAAGCTGAGTATAAATATGTCATCTGAAACAGTGGCTTTGTTACTAGTGTGTGTAATATGCGTGTCAGAGATAGTGTGTTTGTTACTTTGACGAATATTTTTAATAGGTCCTTTAGTGTTGATTAAAATTTTTGAGACTATGCTATATGACTTTTGGCAATATAGGATTAAAATATAGATGAAAGTTGTGAGATTAACCCAGAAAATTGAATATATATATATTATTTTGTAGATAATAAAAGCCTAGAACAAACCAACAACAATGTGAACAACCTGACGGCAAACAGAGAAAATCTTGAATTTTGGATCGATAAGATGTAATAAGCCTACTTTGATGCAGTTTTAATGATGGTTTTATAGCTACTTCACTTGTGTGTAGGAGTGGCTGCGATGCGAGAACATCCATCTTTGAGAAGAGGAGGGAAGAATGGATTTAGCGGAAACATATGTGGCCAACATTTGGCATGTACAGCCGAAAACGCCTTGCAGCACATTGGTCCAACGCTATCAAACTTTCCTGTGAAAACTGATTTGTAGATTTCAGTTATGCAACCTTGAACAGTCACGAGTGATGACAAACATTTTGTGAGATCGATAGGAAAACCAGGGATGACAGGGAACTGAGGTGTCGTGTGTGCTGGCGCAGCTGCGGTGATGCGAGAACAACCATCCTTAAGAAGAGGAGGGAATAATGAATTCAACGGAAACATTTTGGGCCAACACTTTGCATCCACTTCCGTAAACGTTTTGCAACATGTGGGTCCAACGTTTTCAAACTTACCAGTTAACGCAGATTTTAAGATTTCGATTTCGCAACCTTGAATGTTGAAGAGCGATGACCAACATTTTTGTAGATCAACTGGAGAACCAGGAATGAAAGGAAATCGAGGTGTCACGAGCACCTTGGCTAGCCCCGTCGTGAAAAGTGTAGTGGCACATAGAGCTACTACTAGAATCGTGGAGAAAGAAGCTTGAATCCTACCTTCCATTGCAGCAACTAAGTGTTTTTAATTTCTTTTGCTATATATATTGAGAAGAGTAGGTTGTTTTGAGATGGTCTTGGGGTATCAGAAGAAAGGAACTATTTATAGTGTAACAATATTGAATATAAGTGAGTTTATAAGGAGGGTTACACTTTATAAGTCGTCTATTAATACAATCTTTAATTTAAAACATTGAATTGCTATATTTACGACCAGGGAGTAACTTGTGGAGGTTTTAGTTTTACCAATGAATTCAAATATATAAGTTGTTGAATTAATGTTTAAATACAGAGATTATAACGAATGTATACTTGTCTTTAACTTTGAAGTTTTCCGTAACTATTTATGTTAACTTATCTTTGAATCTCCACTTCGCATTTGTGGCAAAGAAACTTATATAAGATTTGTCTTTTCAAATTTATTATGTTGGACACAGAAACCAAGAGAACTTGAATTGTTAAAAAAAAATAACAAAACAAGAGAAGCTTGAGAACCAATTCAAAGGCTAATATCTCGATGAGCCGATGAGAAACAATATGGGTTTAAACTAAATAAGGGGCTAAATATCTCAACAACAAATAAGTATCATAAACTATCATTGATTACTATAAGTATCATAAGAAGATGCCACACCTTAACCATATCAAAATAGATATGTTTTGGCAGCACCATGAGGTTCACAAATCAATACCAAAAGTTAACCACAGGTTCTTTTTCTTTATATATATTTATTTTTTCAAAAGACAACAATTGAGAATGGTGAAAGTGCGGTTTCTCCATTCTCACACAACAATAATGTGTCTCTCACTCATGGCCATAGTTCGAAACTTGAATATATGACTATATCGCTTGCTTGTAAATTGTTTTGACAAAAAAATTAAACCAATGCTTTTACAAGACTATTTGAATTTTAAATACATAAAAATATGAAAATCTAAGTAACTTTCCTAAAATAAATATTCTAATAAATACTATTGGGGGTTTATTCGATTAAAGATTTGAATGAATTTCAAAATCCTCGTAAGATTTAGAAATCCATGTAGATTTTCATTGATTTTAAAATCAAACAAAAAAGATTTCAAAATAACATGGATTTGAAAGTTGAATATCATGGATTTGTCAAAATCAAACATTTTAAAATATAATATATATATATATATATATACAAAGATATAAATTATTTTTCATATATCTGACATCTCAATCGAATCTCTCCACATATTCGATGTTATAACTTGCTCCATTGATTGACATATTCTCTCTGTTGGTCTTGAATTGTAAAAACTTCATGATCACTATTGCCATTAAGCTCTTCAATAACTTTTCATGCACTTTCGTTTTCTCCGGGATAAAAGAAGTCTTTATTAATATGTCTACTGATATATGTTATGGTTGGATTAAGCGTAACGTTATGTTATAATAATTATTTATTTGTTAGGATGAATTAATTATTATTTGTTAGGTTGGATTAATTATTTTTATTTTCAGGTAGTGTTAATTTATTTTGTTTTTATTTATTGGATTTAAACGTATTACGAATCAAAAGAAAATAAATCGAACAAATATTTTTCTTTTCTTTTCAAGTTATATATGTCGGCAATCATTGTAAGTAATTTTTGAAGGAAAGCGATTCATTGTATCAATAGTTATCACCACAAAGACAACGTGAGCTCGTGAGTCATGACTACTCAATTACTCAAGTTATGCATCGTTAAATGTGTGCTTAAGGTTAAAGTCCATTCACAGTTTTTATGTGCTGTATGCTTGTGTGTCAAGTTTTTATATAGTACTATGTCAAACCTAGTTTTTATGTGTCATATGCTATTTTATCAGGTTTATTTTCAAATCCACCCGAAATAACATGGTGGGAGTAAAGATTTCAAATCCTCTTTTTATAAGTAAAATAGATTTTCAAATCCACTCAAATCCTATTCGAAATCAAATCCATATCAAAATCTTTAATATTGAATAAATGGTGATTTTAACTAGTATTTATGAATGATAGAACCAATAAGACATGATTTAGAAATCTTTTTTAAAATCATTGATTGAATAACACATGATTTTACTTGGATTTCTAAATCCATTAAAATCCTTAAACGAATAAACCCCCTAAATAAACTCTATGAAACAAAAATTAATCCGGCCGAAACCAATAGTAAAACCAACCAGCCACACCCTAGCCTTCCAACATTCCGGCTACCACTTGACCGATTAGCACGGTGGTGCGACGCACCCACAAACAACGGATACCCGCCTAGCCCGCCGCGAGATTGCCTTAGACGGTCGTATCCTCCTCCCCCTCTTCCTTTGTAACCAGCGCCACGGCTACGGCCACCACGTCCTCCTCCTCCCTTACCGCCTTTCCGAATAAAGACTGCTAATTTTGGTGTCTTTCCACCGTAGCCAATAATACCTTCTGGCTTAGATATGGTGGAAACATAGCTTGTATCATCGGAGGCTAGACGTAAAGATCGCGAGTCTACGATGGAAACAAAGTTGTCATGCAAATAAAGAAACAAATAGAAAAGCAACAACGTTCTTGTCAAACCCATATTTGTTTGTCTTGTTTCTATTCCTTCTGCGCCTTTTCTTTCGACGTCTCCTATAAATAAGGGTAATGGAATTTAACGTTTCCAAATTAAGGCAACAAACAAAAATTGCCAAAAATATTTTAATAACGATATAGAAAAATGGAAATTTTATTGTCAATTTAATTTGCACGATTTATGTTGTCAATTTAATTTGAGAAAGAAATTTTATTTATACTTTAATTTATTTTGGTAAGATGTTATTTCTACTCCCATTTATATTTTCTTAGACTTAGGTGAAATAAACCTTGATTCTTATTGTAATTACCATAAAATTGCAAATTCTTAAATCATTGATATGTAATGTTAAAAGCCAGATAAAAAATAATTAGTATAAAGTTTTTATGTCAATGAGAAACACAAGTTAGAGAAGACGCAAGCTTTGAAGATCCCACCCATCTCTTCACAACGTACTCCTTCACCTTCTTTTCATCGTTTCTGAATACATTGCACAACGTCTTGACGTAGTAAGACGGGAGCTTTCCGTTCAACCTCCCATAGAACATGATGACACGGCTCGCTTCTCTACAGAATTGGTCCGCGAGAAACTCGAACTTTGATCTCTCATTGGGTTCGGCTGAAGGGCTTGGTGGTCGCGACCGCGCAATGTTTCTTCTTATGCAAGCTTCCTCAGGGTTTATTGTCCCGGCCATGGAGGCAACAGAAACTGTGATGAAGGTCACAAAGAAGATGATGATGCTCATGGAGGTCTTCATATTGCTCTTGGCTTCTTGATCTTTAATGTTTTGGTGAGGAGAGACAATGCAGATATTTAAATGTATTTGTTGTGAGAATTTAGCTGAAACTGTAATTTGGAAGGGTTTGAAACCTGTTTTGAAATTTATTTGTTCAGTTTTTTTTTATGATGTTCTGTTTTCTCTATAGGCATAAACTAAATATGGGATTTAATCTGCCTTCACTTTTTATCACCAATTGGGCGACTCATACCAGGTGTAACCGTTGCTAATGCAGGTAAACATTCACATTTCGTCTCAAACTTAATACAAAGTTTCACTTCCATGTGGAAGAGTGTGTTGTTATCTGATGAGTATCATTACATACCAATATGTCGGATTTCATAACATTAATATAAAATTGGCCATTTGTGAAACCCTCCTTCTTGCATGTGTGGTTGTGTCATATATTGCAAGCCAATGATATCTCGCTAGTTCTTCTCCCTGAATCAGGACTATGTATATATGTTCAGTCTCTCCGCGCTCTTTCTGAACTCTCACTCTCTTGGAAACTGTGTACTAAAGCGAAGAAATGGCAAACAATTAAGAACATTTTTAATGTATTATACCATTTTTCACCCCAAAATACAATAATTCCATAATGTTGTTGGATTTTTCTCTAATGTATTAAAACATTTTGTACTCTAAAAATAATATTCTAAGTAGATTTTTATTTTCTAATTTGTTATTAATTACTAATAATACACTTTATTTATTAAATTTAAAAATTAACCCATAATTTTTTTTCTATCAAAACTTTCAGAATTTATAATAATATTTAAAATTAACTATTATTAAAAAATACATTACACCACATAAATATATCAAAACAAAATATACTAAAATTATTCATCACCATTTATATATTTTCTATAGGTGATCAATGATGTGCTCAAAGATAATATCCTAAAAGTACTAAAGCAGTATCTGCAGTATATAGGAGACGAACCACAGAGACTCAAGATATCACTCAATAGATTTCAGAATGAGAATTAAGCTAAGCTAGATGAATGTAATTAAGAATAACAAAACGATTAAAACGAGGTGATAAATCAATGGGGAAAACGCTAGGCTTTTGGAAAGTTTGCAGGCAAATCAGAATTATCAATCAGATTCAAATGTCAGGAAAGAATTAAGCTATGCTCTTGAACTTGAAACACGGATATAAAGTAAACCAACTGTCGTTGCGAAAACTATCAATGTCTAAATCTAGAATTCCAAATTTCTTTGCAAATTCTATAAATTCAAACAAGCATTAACACTCAAGTTCAATTGTTCACAAAATCCTAAACCAAATTTCTTTGCGAATAGGTCTTTTGCTCACCAAACACTATATCAGGAAACTAACCACACTTTCGTGCCAATTAATCAACCTAACATCATATTCTAGTTCGCGAGGCTAGAATAAGCATTAATTTCAAGTCTAGGTGAAGAGCTCTATGGATATTTTCTAACAATTCAATCAGATCTAATAATTCATCAAATACATTTTAAACAACCCTAAACCTAGCAAGGAATCTACTCAGACATGATCAATGAAGCAAACATCATGAATAAAATAGATTGCATAAAATAAATCAAAAGTAAACAAGGGTTCAGAATTGTCTCCCACAAAACCCGGAACCAATCTCTCTCCAAGTATTCAGAATAATGATTAAAGCTAGTCTAAAAGTGACTAAAAACCCTAAATATAATGTTAAAACACGTTCTGGGCTTAATTGTAAAATAATAGAATCTTCTGGGCCAAGTTGCATACTCTTCAGACTTGTAAAATCACGTGTTTTCCTTTCCTGCAGTCGGTATCGATCGATACTGGGTTGGTGTCGGTCGATACCAGGACTCTGTGCTCGCCAGACTGGACTGTCTTCACGAAAACTGGCATAACTTTTGATCGCACCGTTAGAATGGCCTCAAACCACTTCCAAATGAAAGTTAATCAAAAGATCTGTCTTGTATCCAAATTTGAGTTCAATCCAACGGTGGGAAATTATTCAACGAATGCCAAAAGCTCCAGAATGCTCCAATATCTCCAATTATGCTCCAAACGTGCCAAAACCTGAAAAGACTCAAAAAGACTACAAAAACACTAGAAGGACTCTAAAAACAAGACCTATATCATGGCTTAAAACGGGTAAAAACCATGATATATCAACCCCCCAGACTTAGACTTTGATTGCCCTGAACCAAACAGAAAGCTAAACTAGAAGAAGAGGTTTGAAAATACGGAGACTCACTTGTTCTTGAAACATCGCAATGACCCTTTTCCCAAGCTTTCCAGATATCACCTAATCAGTTTCAGATCTAACCACCATGTACTTCTCCGTAAACAATCACAGCTTCCCAGACTACACACATTATTTCACAACATCATCCAACCAAACCTTCATCGCCAGTTTCATCGCTGTAATCAATGTTCAAGAACCTTCTAGATTCTTTCCCATACAATATCTTGACAAAAGAACTACCCAGATTATACATTTTTGGTATTGTTTTCCTCTCCCCCAGACTTATCTCTTTTTATGTTCTCTTTATTTTTTTAGCTTTGCATATACAAATTAAGGTTTGAGACGCGAGTATTGATGGTGTTTGCCACCGAATCCCCGGTTCTCCCCTCTCAGTGTATCGAATGCTTTAGATAAATAATGGGGTCCCGAGAAATGTTCCTACCCCTTGCTTCCAACCTTTGTGTGATCATTCCTTATCCAAGTAGAATAATGGGATCACTGGAAATTTTCCTAGCCCTCTACTCGGCGGAAATCATCTCATCTTTTATGCATTTTATGTACCAACATATGTCAAGGGAGAGGTATACCATTATATTCAAACATATGGGTTCCTTTGTCAGATATGAATGATGAATCAAGCTCTATAAATACTAACCACAGATGAAGTGCAAAAATTTGGCTCAGGCTTTGGAAGGACTCTGCTGGAGACATGGGTGTCTTCTAGTCAACTGGTCAGTCTTAGGATTTTTCATTAGTCGATCTAGAACTGATTCTGTAACACTGGTCACTCAAAAGCAAGGTTAGAACAATAGATTCAAGAAAAATATCATAATCTCCAATAGATTTTGACTCAATAAAACAAATTTGACTCAAAAACGACTGACTCTAAGAAAAACAAACACGTTGTCAGCAACTACCTCCCCCAGACTTAAACAACACTCTCCCCAGTGTGATCTAGTCTAGAGTTGGCAAAAGAAATCAAAAGAACCGACTACGAATAAAACGCAAAGAGGTTACCGTTCGTGTGATGGTCAGTATCGACCGATACATCCTGGTATCGAGCGATATCAGGTGTTTGTCGATAGAGGCTCCTTTTCCGTGGATGTAGTATCGATCGACACCAGTCAGTGTTGATCGATACTGCTCGTCTGGACCTATTTCTTGTGCAGACACAAGACAAAAAATCATAAATAAAATTGAAATTAAAACTTATATACAGAATCACCAGTGGGTTGCCTCCCACTAAGCGCTTGTTTAATGTCACTAGCTTGACCGTGTCGGGGCTCAGGCATCGGGTGGTTTGCAAAGAAACAGTGAATGCATTCGTGACAAACATCTCATCCAAGGTGGTGTGTAAGCATTAACTGCATGTGGTCTACCAAGGAAGTGAGAAACAACATCAGGGCGGGATGGAAGATTGGGTGGGATACTTTGTTTTCCTGCACAGTCATCAAATGAAACAACAAGCGCTCAACGATAATCTCGCGGCTTGCTTAAGTGTGAAGTAGATGAAAACATATGATTGATGACATTAGGTGGTTTGGAATTGGAAAAAGAAGGTGCGTACCTTTGCTTTCTCCGAGGTGTCTGGTGTGTGAGAGGTGGGGTTTTTTGCTTGGAATCAGCTGGCGGGCATAATGTTGCGTCGACCGACGCAAGGTCTGAAACTCGAATTTCACCACTTTTTCTATAGTTTAGCTCTGCAATCCTTGCCTCCATTGTAAAGACATCATTTTCCAGCAGTCTGGCATTAATTGGAGCCTCTTCCTCGAGCCTAGTACTGAAAAGACACTCCTCACTCCAATCCTTAAACACATCATTCTTTTCAGAGCTCTCAACCAAATCTTCTTGAACAACCAGTTTGCTCATTTGCTCACTAGCATCCAACACCTTGACATACCCAGCAGTAATGTCTTCTGAAAGCTCTGTGTTTGGGTCCTCATCAATGGAAATCTCTACAGAAAAAGGTCTGTCCATCAATGGTAGATCTCCTCCTGAGCTTGTCTATGTTAAAACTCATGACTTCATCACCCAAATCAAGCTCTATCTGTCCCTTTCTCACATCAATGATGGCACCAGCTGTTGCCAAAAATGATCTTCCCAAAATAAGAGGATCCTGAGGTTCTTCAACATATTCTAAAACCACAAAGTTTGTGGGAATCATACAGCTTTCGATCATTAGTGGAACATCTTCTAAGACACCTTCTGGAAACCTTTTGGATCTATCAGCTAAGATGAGAGATATCTTTGTTGGAACAAAATCGGTCATCCCAAGGCTTTCAGCAACAGAGAGAGGCATCAGGTTAATGCTAGAACCAATATCACAGAGAGAATGAGGAAACCTTTAAGATGAGATGGAACAGTCTTGTACAAAGCTTCCTGGATCATGTAGTTTCTCTGGAATCCTACTCTGAATAATAACACTGACATGTTCAGAGATTTTCACCTTCCTCTCTTTCCTTGAGACTATCCTTTTCAGGAGGATTTCACTAATGTCCTTTGTGAGCAGAGCTGCTTCCTCAGGACTCACACCATTGGTAACCATCCTCTTAGCATACCTCCTGAGAGCTGGTGAAGTCTTGATAGCATCGATGACAGGAAGCTCAACAATCAACTTTTCTATCATTGCTTTGCATCTACAGTCTTCCACTACCTTCCTAGTCTTCCTAGAAGGTCGAGGGAAAGGTATCTTGGGCATGTAGACTCTTTCCTCGACAATCCTCGATGTTTTTGAAAATTTTAGCTCAGTCTGCGGGGTGTGTCGATCGATACTGCTCATTTGTGTCATTTCTGCAGGTTAGTGTCGATCGACACTGGTAGTGGTGTCGGTCGATACTGGATTGGATTGTTGACGGTCGACACTGGGTTAGTGTCAGTCGACACTGGGTTGGTGTCGGTCGACACTAGGTTGGTGTCGGTCGACACTGACGTATCAGGTTCAAAATCACCTCCTGTGGTGATTGCATTGACGTGTTCATTATGTGCATGAATCATCTTTCCCTTGACAGCTGCTGAAGTCTGAGTTATTTGAGTTTCCAGCATCTTCTTATGAATGTTGAGAGCTTCAATCTTTCCATTCAGATCGGTGTACATGGCATCCATCTTCCCATTAAAATCTACAGTCATCTTCTGCTATCCCTCAAGGATATATTCAAGCATGGATTCAACCTTGCTCTCCTGAGTCTTAGGCGGCAGAGTCTGGTAAGATGAACTCCCGTAGGTGCAAGTGTAATCGCTGCTCTGCATCAGTTTCTGGGCAAAGGAATTTGCTCCAAAATCAGACTTGAATCCTCCTCGCTGAGAGTTGTTGGTGAAGCCTCGGTTGTTGTTGAACTGATACTGCTGATTCTGAAAACCAGTACCACCAATGTAATTAACATCCTCTGCTTCAACCTCATCTACAATCTCGACCTTATCAGCAAAGTGTACAACCTTCTGCTACTTGCCCATCAAAAGATTATGCACCGAATCCAGTTTCGCATGCACCTCAGCAATCTGCGAACCATCAATGTTCCTGTTCTGCTTCTTCCGTTCAAAGTCTGCATTCTTGGTGCTATTGCTAGACGCCAAGTTCTCAATAAGCACATAAGCATCGTCAGGATACCTGGTGTTGAAATTTCCATTACTCGCAGCATCCAGATCCATCTGATATCTCCAATCGATCCCTCGGAAGAAAATACCCAGCAACTAAACTTTTGTGAACCCGTGATGCGGACAATCTCTCTGATAAGATCTGAATCTCACCCAAGCAGCCTTAAACGCCTCAGTCGCACCTTGAGAGAATTGGGAGGTCTTGTTCCTCAACTCCTTGGATCTCGCATCATCGTAGAAGTTGTTCAGAAATGCGTTTTTTGTCTCTTCCCAGGTGCTTAGTGATCCCGGAGGCAACTGCTTCAGCCAGTAAGGTGCATCCCCACCAAGAGAGTATGGGAAAAGCTTGCAAAAGAGGAAATCATAGGACACTCCATTGTACTTGATGCTAGTGACCAAGTCCTCAAACCTCTCAATGTGATCCATAGGATGTTCATGAGGAAGACCATGAAAAAGATGCTGACCCACAAGAGTGAAGTATGCAGGTTTCAACTCAAAGTCATTCCTTTGAAACCCAGGAACACGAATCGTTGCTCGATTGGCATAGAACTGATCAGGCCTGTTGTATTCACCAATTGTCCTAGCACGATTAACCACAACATTCCCCTCGTTCCCGCGCGCAACTCGCGCGTCAACAACAGCTTGAGGGACAATGACGTTTCCTTCTTCGTCAAGACGTGGCCCTCTCTCATTGTACAAACAACCCTCTATGTCTCTGTAAGCACCAGCCTCGTCAAGAACTAGACCAATGGGTTGTTCATCTCTTCTAGCTCCTTTGCTTTCCTGAAACACAAGAGTCAAAAACACGTAAGTAACAAAAAATAAAAAAAAAATACGACGAGTATCGACCGATACCAGCTGGGTATCGATTGATACCGACGAACTTAGTCGAAACTCTAATCTAAAATCTAATGGCGAATTTAGAGTCCCCGGCAACGGCGCCAAAATTTGATATGCTCAAATATAATCCCCTAAGAGTACTAAAGCAGTAGCTGCAGTATAGTAGGGGTCGAACCACAAAGACTCAAGAATTCACTCAATAGATATTAAAACTCGAATTAAGCTAAGCGAACAAAGTAATGCAGGAAATAAACAACAGAAAAAAAAAGTTGTGAAATTCAATGGAGGAAAAACGCTAAGCCTAGAGAAATTCTCCGGTAAATCAGAATTGCGGATCAAACAGAATGTCAGGAGGATATTAAGCACTGTTCTTGAAATTGAAACAAATGTAAAATCAACCAACCGTCGTTGCGAAGATTATCTATGTCTAAACCTAGAATTTCAAATTTCTTTGCAAATTCTATGAATTCAAACAAGCATTAATCACAAGTCTAGATGAAGAACTCTATTGAATCTCTCCTATCAATTCAGATCAACCTAACAATTCATCAAACACCTTTGAATAACCCTAAACCTAACAAGGAATCTACTCAGACATGATCAATGAAACAGAAATCATAATTGAATAGAATTGCATAGAATAAATCAAGAGTAAACAAGGGTTCAGAATTGTCTCCCACAAAAACCCGGAACCAATCTCTCTCAAAGTATTCAGAATAATGATAAAAACTCCCTCTCTCAAAGTGGCTAAAAACCCTAAATATAATGCTAAAACACGTTCTGGGCTTAATTGTAAATAATAGAATCTTCTGGGCCAAGTTGCAGAATCTTCAGACTTGTAAAATCACGTGTTTTATTTTCCTGCAGTCGGTGTCGATCGATACTGGGTTGGTGTCGGTCGATACCAGGACTCTGTGCTCGCCAGACTGGACTGTTTTCACAAAAACTGTCATAACTTTTGATCGCACCGTTAGAATTGCCTCAAACCACTTCCAAATGAAAGCTAATCCATGGATCTGTCTTGTATCCAAATTTGAGCTCAATCCAACGATGGAAATTATTCAAAGGATGCCAAAATGCTCCAGACGTGCTAAAACCTGAAAAGACTCAAAAAGACTACAAAAACACTAGAAGGACTCTGAAAACAAGACCCATATCATGGCTCAAAACGGGTAAAAACCATGATATATCATAAACTATAAGATTAAAGACATTGGATCATAGGATATTTCAGAGAAATAATGATCAATAAGATGAATGAATAAAAAAACTCTATAGATAAAACTGTTCTCAAATATGAACATTTAATTAGACTAATTCTCTTTCAAGACATTAATCCATAAATCTGACTAATCAATTTTACAAACTATCCTTTGAGATTTCCTAAAATCAAGTTCACTATATTCACAATACTTCCTAATATCAACTGTTGTTGGCTAAGAGCATATTGCTCAATTCACATCAATTCAGACAACCTATCAAACACTTTCATGCATAGATAAACCTAGGATCTAAAGCAGGGTGATCAATCATATTATAACATTAAGAACATGTGATTTGAAGAACCTAAAGAGTTAGAGTTTCATAAAAGCAATCAAATCATCAAACCATTGAATCCCCTATTTAGAACTTTAAAACCCAATTATAAGACTACTCAGACATAATGGTAAAAACAACATAAATCAAAGAAGAAGACATAATGAAATTGCAATAGATTAAAAAATAGGGTTTAGAAATTTTCTCCAAATTGTCACAAATGATGAATCTCAAAACCTCAAGTAGTACATGATTGCAAGGAGTTTTCTAAGGCTCCTAAGCACACAATTAAACCTATTGTGCTCTAATACCTCAATCCTAAAGGTATGTCGTATGTAGCACTTAAGGTATCGAATCCACAGGGAAGGAAAGATAACAACACTAGGAATGCAAGAAACTAATCGAGCTAAATGATTTATGTTTTCGGTTTTTTATGTTGTAACTAAAAGTAAATAAACAAGAAACTAAATACACGATGATTAAATAAGCGAATAAGAAACAAGAAAACTAAACAACTTAAACGAAAGACATCAAAATAACAAGAAACATAAAACACAAATGTAACTTCGAATTAAACAAGCAATGCAGAACAAACTAACAACTTAAACGGTTGATTTCTAATGGTAAAAGTATGGACGGTTGGAATGGCAAACGATAAAGAATGAATGATGCTTCAATGAATGACAATTTCAACAAATGATTATGTTTCAACTTATGGCATGAATCACTTAACTAGATTAGTCCACTCCCGTGGTACTAACCCTTTTATAAATCGATTAAGAAGCTAGACTTCCGAATGCTCAAAACCGATTCATAAACAATGAACACAAACTCATATTAGCCATCAAATCCTCCTTAGAACTCAACTCCCGTTGGTTAAGGAATGATGGATATGCACATATAGAATAGGGCGGATTTGATTCTCAACACCTTCCGAGTGAGAATCAATCATAAATCTAGAAAAACTCTCTTTCGAAACTCATTCAGCCTTAAAGAATAATCTATATGTGAGAGATGACACAATAATCAAACACAAACATCACAAATCAAGCATCAAACAATCCTAAATCTTCCAAACTAACTATCCAAAGAGTCTACTCACACATGTTCACAATGACAAAAATAAATGTACAAACAGATAGATATGAAGACATAATTGAGATTATATAAAATATTTGACAAATTTTCATACATATGAGTATATCTAGTTTTAAAGCAATAAGAACATGAAACTGAAGAGAAATGAAGCAGAAGACTTCAGGTTGCAAAGTGGAGTGCCTTTCTTTAGTGGTTGCATGAATTGAGGCTTTTATAGGTGAGTGGGTTCGCAGTGGAGAAAGCAGAGAAAAAAATATAAATTTCGGTCGTGAAATTCGGTCATAGACCGATTTTTAGGAGGAATTCGGACATGGAATTCAGACATGGAATGTCGATCCTTGGGTAGATTTTGCTCTAGGTGTGTTTCTCAGCCATTTTGCCGCCGGTCACGAAATCGGTTTCGACGATTTTTGACATTATTCACTAAATCGCCATAACTTTGAACCACGTATCCAAATGCTCTGAAACTCCATTGGAAAGCTAACTCAATTTCATACTTTCATGAAGAGCTCTAAGCTAAATCGCAGTAGAAAATGTTATGATCGATCTTTGAGCATACTTGGGTAGTTCTGCATCATTGTTTTTCTCCTTTTCCATCTAAAAGTGCATCTCCCATTTTACAACCTGAAAAACATTCAAAACACACAAAACAACACACCAAAAACACACAAAACACAAAAGAACTTTTAAATGCAAAAATACTTAGTTAGCACTAAATGCATCAAAACACAAAGAAAAAGCTAATAAAAACAGCAATAAAATGGAATTTTCAACTATGATAAAGTGATAAAATGTATAGTTATCACACCCAGACTGCCTTTTGTTTTCTCATCAGCAAACAAGAATCGCACAACCGAAATGGTTCGATGCATTCAATATGATAGCCTAACATAATGCCCGACATTGCTTAAACGTATCTCAATGTGACTTAACTTCTCAAGACTTATCACGACTCTAGATCCAAAACAAATACATGCATGCTTCCTCGCATCAA